>PVKB01001161.1:295635-422411 GCA_004027205.1 Ctenodactylus gundi
CCCCCCCCCCCCCCCCCCACTGTGGGCCTAAGCACCTGTTCCAAGAAGCTATCTTATCCAGCCTCAGTTTATGAATTTAAGCTTCACGCACCTAACCACAAAACTTAAAATCTGGAAATTCAGCTGTTTAATCCATAACATAAACACACTGCCATGCATAAAAGAGCTTTGCCTTTTGTTAGTTGATATTTTTTGCACTTGATGCTAAAAATAATAATTGATTGCTAAAGAATATTGATTTCTTCAACTCAACCCCACCACTATGTTTTAGCCACTCCAGTCCAGGTGACCATGGTCACTTCCATCTTGTCACTCCAGATGTCTGTCCTGACAGTCCCTGGTTTATTCAATGCAGCTGAAAGATTTTGACCCTATGAATTTTCTTATCATTACAGAAGTCTGTATTCATTTGGTTTCCAGAAATCTACATGGCTTGGTCTCTCTCCTGCCTCAGTCAGTGACGCCTGTCTGCTGAGTGGGCAGTTTGTCCTCTGTCCAACCTGTAAGTGTGGTAGTGCCACTGCCCATTGCCCTCGTCTCTGTCCACACCAAATCTCTAATTGAATTTATTCACAATCTCAGCTTCCACCCTCCACATCCCTCGATCTCAGACTCTTTGAGTAAGATCTAGATTAGTGTTGTAAGCACCTAGACATCATCCAACAGACATCTAATAGGCAGCTCCAACTCCAAAACAAAACTTTGCTCTCTTCAAATCCGAATCCTCCCTCCATCTTTCTAATTTTAGTAAATGGCACTGCCATTGTTTGGTTGCTCTGGTTAAAAATTTAGTTCTTTTTATTTTATATATATATGCTATACTGTATCACAGTAATAGACATTTAAAAATATATCTGGAATAAGAATATTTCTCCAGATCCTACTGCCATTTTCTTAATGTCAGATGCCACTATTTCTGACACATACAAATGGTACAATCTCTTTAGTCACATTCAGCTTCCTCTCCCGTTTTCAGAATCTATTCCCAATACATTCAAAATAAAATTTAATTTCTTGCCATGGTATAAGACTTGCGTGATTCTTCCTTATCTGCATAACTTCATAATACCTCCCCTTTTTCCTCCATCATCCCTTCCTAGTAACAATCTCTTCTTATTGTCTCTTAAACTCACAGATTCTTTTATCTACTTCAGGGCCTTTGCACTTGCCATTTTCTCTTCTTACACTGCTTTTCCACCAGTCTCACAACGCACACTCTCATTTCACTCATGACTTTCAAAAACACCTTGTTTCATGTTTGCCTGCATCGCAAACTGCAGTTGGTTTACTAAATTTAGCACTATTTTATTTAATATCTTTCTCTCACTCGGATGTAAGCTCCATGTAGACAAGGACTTTGCTACCTTTGCTCTTCAGCCGTATTCGAGTTGAAGTTTGTAGAACACTACCTACTATGTATTAGGTAACCCCTAAAACATTTGCCAAGTGAGTAGATGAATCAATGAGCTAGTTACTATAGGGCAACATAACGCAAAAAAGGAAGTTGGTAAGAGTTGACATCGCTGAGGTGAGCAAGGCAAATACCACAGTGCATTATGGGCCAATGAGAGTGATTTGATTCTATTCTTAAAACAGTAGGACAAACATGTGGGATCACGGGAATGACAAGAGACCATTTGATTACTTTTCTAAAAGTTGACTGCCTGCTTTCTGGGATGATATGTTTAAACTGAGGTCATTTCCTGAAATCTTGTATATATATATATATATATATATATATATATATATATATATATATCAGATTTTGATGAATCAAATAAGATTCATAAGGCATTATATTGACCTTCAGGTTTATAAAATAATGGAATTTGTCTATTGTATTGTAAAATATTTTTCTCTTAAAATAGAATAATAATAGCTAAAGTAATTCTAGGTACAAACTAAGTATATTTAAAATTAAAAATTAATATAGAAGAAAAAACGTATTTCTTTTCCTCCTGTATAAACTAATGGACCTAGATCTTTTTATGGTTTATTTGAACAAGTAGAAAATAACTCACTTTCAGACTTTAAAATTTTACTTTTGCCTTAACTAGGAGGAAAATAATATATGGTTATAGGAGCAAGTCATGGTGTGAAAGGGCCAGGAGATGGAATTAAAAGGCCAAGCAAGCTTCTTCCCAAGCTGGATTCATTTATGCTTGTTTTATCTCATCAGAACAATGTAACTTCCTTTTTTCCAGAGTCAGAACGAAGGCATGTAACTGATTAATCTAAAACAGACCTTGAACTCTACTGACGGAACATAAAATCACAGGTTCTTGCTATGGGATCAAGGGGATGAAGAGCCAACATTTTGTCATGTTCTACAGTCCTCCAGTACAGCTCAGGATTTTAGGCAGCAGTGGTGCTGTCCCCATCATTTGCATGTTGCCCTTTTCTTGTCTGTGTCTTTGAACCAGACAGAGCCACGAGAGGCAATTCCTAGGATTAGAAACTCAGGAAAAACATGTCTGAATACGGTGGGGCAAAGGCCTAAAATGCAAGATCTTTGCCTATGCCAACACAAGTGACATTTCTTTAAAAAAAAATTTACGTGTAGTGGAAGGATTCAATTTAAAAAATGGAAGAAGCCAACGCTACCCTCTAAGTCATACACATAGAAATAGAAAACAGATGCGTTTATTTGCCATTAGGGGAAAAGACAGATGGGTTTGAAGCAGACTTCCTGAGTGGAGACTAACAAACCCATTCCAAAGACGACACATCCCTTGTGCTTCTGCAAATAAAATTAGAGAAACTGAGCAAATGTGGGTGGCATATGAGACATAAAAATTCTGAATTTGGTGACAATTACATTTCTGCTCAGGGATGAAGTGCAGCATGACATAGGATTGAGAACACAATTTTAAATGAAAAAGAAAAAAAGGAAAGTTTTTAAAGAAATATTTCCCACCTTCTGATATGAAAAATATTCTCAATGTTCAAAGTTATTACATTGAGAGCAAGAGCCTTGAAGGCAGGAACTGTGTCTTGCCATTTCAAACACCAATCTCTATACCAAAGGACATATTCAACATTAGATAATAGTATTAAAATGGAGAAACATCAAAGTATATTAAAAAAAGCACACAATGGAATGAAACCCAGCAAATATTTTTGATTGTAAGAGGCCTGATTTCTGATCTTGCTGCGAGAAGTAAACAAGCAAAAATTAAATTCCACAGAATTTGGTTGGGAGTTTCCTTCATTTAAGTATTTGGCCTTAATTCCTAAGTTAAAACTAATCTCTTTATAATTAAAACAATGTCTAATTCAAAGCAGAAATTTAAAAATAAAAGGCAGGTTTGTAAACTGGCACAAAGTCATGATTCCTGCTGGCTATTAGGAAATTCAGAGCGTGGCTAGAGCTTGCAGTCTTAGGTAAGGGAAGGAAGTAGGAGCGCCAATGTTCTGGGGCCCTGCACACCCACCCAAAGTCCCCACCAAGGCACTGGCTCCTGCCTTGTCTGGTCTTTCCCGTCATCCAGCATCCTGCAAGGTGAACAGACAGCTGTGGTCATCACCTCAGAAAGCCTCTCCTTTCTCTAAATCTGCTTTATAAACTGTTTAGGAAATGATTAGAAGGAACTTTTGACCCCTGAAAGAAAGACTCTTTCCCTACATCTGGAAATAGAACAGCAATCACTGCTCATATTGTTTAAAAAGGGTTTGGCACTATGACCTTCCAGAAGGCTGAATTAGTCAGGACACTGGTTTTAAACACAGGTAAGAGCACTCTTCCCAGCATGTCTGGGTGCTTCTGATGGTATAATCATCCTGAGTGACTTGGTTAAGCTAGAACAATAAGTCTCTTCAACAGAGCTTTACCCGCATCAGCTGAGACAGGACTGAGCAAAGGTAAGAACGTGGCTAAGCAGAGGGCCCAGCAGATCCTGCAAGTCCAGGCAGGTATGGCCTGTGATGAATGGCCAGATGACAGATGAGGAAGAAAGGAAAATCGTAGATGTACATAAAACATCTGAAAACAGATCTAAGAAAACAGGAGAGTCCTCATATTCAACTGCTGAACTGACATACTCAAGCAGAGATTACCAGCTAATAAGTCTAGCTTCAATAAATCAATGTACCTCCAGCATTCTTCAAATTTCAAAATTGAGAATGAGGGATAAAAATACCAGTGAACATAAACAAAAAGAATTGTAGATAACATTATAAGAAATAATATATGTCAATAATATTTTAGAAGATGGAAAACCCAGCAAGTCATATGTGCTTCTGCTATTCTGATTAAGCTTTACTGATACATCTGTATGACCAGTTGTATTAAAATTAATTAAAAATTTGTCTTTTTACATACTTGAAAATTATTAAATAACCTTGTATTTGATTAGTTCCTTTCAAGATAGCATATGTCTTTGAAACCAGGAAAACATGTCACTGAAACGCACATATAATATTCACTGGCACAACAGCAGAGACTTGATAGCCTGCTCATCTCTATTACCTAATTTGATCAATTCACACAAATATGTAGACATCTAGCAGCATAAATTTGGGGGCACCTTTCATTAATAATTATGGGCAAGCTAGAGAAATTATTTTTTTGATACTTCACAATAAATAGTAGGGCTCTTTGTCTACAAGATAACTGGCAAAACTTTGACTTCTGAAAAAGGCGTGCATGTTACTATTTCAAGTATTTGAAGCTTAGCAGCTGGAGCAATGGCACAGTGGTTAAAGCCCTTGTCTTGCACGCACACGGCCTGGAGTTTGATTCCTCAGTACCACATAAAGCTGGGCATGGTGGCACAGCACAGAGGAGGCTGAGGCAGGTGTATTGTCCTGAGTCCAAGGCCAGTCTGGGCTACACCAGTGAATTCAGGGTCAGCCGGGCTACAGACTAAGACCCTGTCTCAAAAAAAAGCTTGCATTTAAAGCTTAGAGAATATAAAATACTTCTATTTGTACCTGTTAACTATACTGGAGCTTCAAAAGGGGCTGTCAGAGCAGAAATGGGCATGGCTCTGCAGAGAAGAAGCAATCCTAACCCAGCTGTAAGGTTGGGTCCTGGTGGAACAGTCAGCAGCCTAAATGAGGTGTCAGAGAAAACGAAGAAAGGTAGTTGTGACCCGGGCTGTATGAACTGCTCAGGAGTCTGAGAAACAAGCCTTATTCTGAGGGCAACCAAGATGTAAATTCATAAACTGGCAAGAGGCCTGAGCCATTTAGGCTCCCCTCAGAGTGGGATCGGTATAATCTTAGCCTTATAGATTACAGTTAGGGATTTATTCCTAGAGGGGCAGTGAGAACAAATTTGGACCACAGACTTCCAAATCCTAGAATCTCTCCAGAAACCAACCAACCATCTGTTCTCAGGGATGAAGCCAAAGTTAGCCAGAATTAATTAAGGAGCCAGGCAAGTCTTAACTGACCAATGTGATCGTGTAATTCCTGAAGGGAAGTCAAAATGAGAAACGACATGCCCAAGAACCATACCTCAAGAAGGGAGACTAATCGTGGCTCTTACGGAAAGTCTTTTTCCATTCATTACTGAATATCCCTCCAGTTTTTCTGTGCTAATTCTTGGCTGCCCAGCACCTCCCTATCTGACACAGAGCAAGTTGATAAAATGCAGGATTTCAGGTAGTGAGATACAAAGTACTAACTGGAAAGTTAGTACTTTTAGGATCACTGAGATGACACATTGGGTTCTATGTAACTTCTAACTAGAACAGTAGTTAGGTATCAATGTATACATAAGGCTAAAGCTTTTCCTTCAAAGCTTGCATTGTCTATTTCAACTTCATGGCCTACATCAGGAGGTGGCAAACTGTTTCTGTAAAAGATCAGAAAGAAAATATCTCGGGCTTTGTGGGTCATGTGATTTCTGACACAACTCCTCAACTCAACTACAAACAGTATCTTCAAAAAATAAGCATAGCTATAAGTGCATTAAAACTTTATTAAAAAAACAGACGAACGGGCCATAATTGGTCCATGGGTTGTGGTTTCCTGATGATTTCCTATGCAATAGTTTTCTATCTATATTCAAAAGAGAGAAGGGAGAGAGAAGACAGAATAATTGGTATCTTTAGTTACTCTGCATTCTTCAGAATTTTCTTGGTGAGGGAGCTAGGCCCTGTGTGGAACTTACAGGTACCAGACCACTCTACCCACCAGCGTGAGGAGGCTTTGAAATCTGTACTAACATCAAATCAATCCTTTCAAATCCACCTCCTGATTTTCTATGAATCAAAAGATAGTGATCAGAAATCAAGATATTATCAGCAGGCAGATATCTACACAGTAAACAAGAAGACCAGAGTATTCTGCTGCTCTCTGGCTCTGTGCCTCAGTAGTTAACCAGTGACGCACATAATTGACCCCCTCGGAACTGCGTATACACGTACATTTGTCCTCTTTTGCCTAGAGAAAATGATGAACTTGAATTCACGAGCACAGGTTTTGGTGACAGAAAAAAAAAAAATCCAGTTTTACTGCCTCACCTTGACATAAGCTCACTTCATCGTTCGCAGAATCCACAGAAGTCTATTTTATGAAAACTTTCAGCAATGATATGGCAGGCACTGAGAGAAAAACACCAAGGTTCTGTTACAGAAGTACTGAATGCTAGCTCAAAAATAAAATAAAATAAAATAAAATCCAGCAGAGAAACACACTGCCTTTTTTCAGCATTCATCAGTCTAATAATGAGCCAAGCACAATTCAGACTAAGACATCTTGGGGGATTCCCCAGGTCCTCTTTCCTAGACAGAGCCTTTCCAGGTCCATATTAAAAAGGACAAGACTGTGGCATTCAGGCTGTGGCATTGGTAATGTGACCTGAACAGGATTCCCAGGACCCCGTGAGGCACATGAGGGAATCCATGTGAACCTGCTTTGAGCTGTTCAGAACAACCGCAGGTTTTGTTATGGGTATTTTGAGCTGCCCTTGTGTTCTTAGTACTGAGCTGGATGCAGCAGATTGGTACTGGGAGATCAAAGACTTTCTTTTCTTTCAAAGAACCTCAGTTTGGGAGAATACAAAACCTCCTGGTATCCAGAGACTTGCGTTTGTTTGCATTTCGTCTTTCCCTTGTAGTCTCTCCTCCCTTCCACAGATTGCACAGGGGCATTTTATGGGTTAGGCATAAATTTAAGAAAATACAATTCCTGGTTGGAAGGGCTATGAACCAATAAAGTGATCTTTGAAATACTGTTCCAATCTAAAATGTAATTCTTCAATGTTTATATTCATATATTTTATTTTTATATTTTAAAACTATCCAAAATAACAAAATAAGATACATCTGTGTATCTCTTGCAAATATTTAGTCAGTTTTAAAATTTTTCCATATTAGCTTCAGAATTTTTTTTTTTAAAGGTGACACTATAGTTGCACCTACAATCTCAATTCCCCAACTCGGCCTCTCCCAGCCCTTAGAAAACTGGTGTCTCAAATTTGAGATTCATCCTTCTCCGAAGTATTTTTAAATTCTATTATAATTTTAGACAATTTAATTTCTAATCGTTTCACAACTAACATTTACATAAATGCTTTCATTATAGACATATCTGTCATTTGCAAAAACTTCATTTTATCATTATATTTTCCACACTTCCACATATTCATATGATTTGGCCCATTCAGTTTAACTATCATCTGGTATTTCACCATGCACCTTGGTTTCTTTACCCATATTCTTATTGCTGCTTAAAGGGATCACTTTTTTTTTTTTTAAACAGGGTCTTGCTCTGTAGCCTAGGTTAGTCCTGAACTCACAATGTAGCCTATTCTAGCCTTGGACTCACAACAATCTTCCTGCCTCAGCCTTCCAAGTGTGGTATGCCATAACGCCCAGCTTTCTGTGGTGCTGGGGAACTGAATTCAGGGCCTTTTGCTTGTTAGGCAAGCGCTTTAACCTCTGTGCCATTCTTCCAGCCCAAGAAATTACTTATGTTTTACAATTAGAAAAATACTCCCAGTTTTCTTGTCCTTAGATGTTTTCATATGTCATGCACGTGCTTTGCATTTTAGATAACTGATTTTATCAATCTCTTATTTGTAGTTGTAGTTATAAAAACCACAATAAAAAAGGACATTAGCACTATTTAGTTAACAACTCAGCCCTGTATTCACACATGTATTAGTGATGAAAAAATCCCGTGTCTTCCCAAACACTTGCTCCGAATTAGAGAAAAGAAGTTTTTGTGAACTGCTCTGACCCTATGAGAAAGCCGCAGAGCGGCCCAGGTCTCACAGGCTCTCCCTCTGTTCTTTCCTAAGCTCCCCATCCATGACCAAGGGAGACCACATGCAACATGGCAGAACAATCAGCCCCATTTTAGAGTGTGGCTAGATTTTAGAAACAACTTTTTAGCAAACTATCCCTGGATCCCAGTTGACACTGGGACCCTACATGCTTACTGAGACACACGCCACTTTCTGTTCCTAGCCTGGACCACACCGGACCATCTCCCTTGGTTGCTCAGACACTCGGTCACAGCACCCCTAGTGCCACAAGTACAGTGTTCTGGGAAGCCACCCCTAAGCGGGCACAGGAGGTGACTCTTCAGCAAAGCCCCTTAATGTGAAGTTACCTGGTAGTATGAGTGAGAAATGGAATGCTGAGTAGTTATCTTAATTTTAAAAAATAAGAGCTCTGAAGGTTCTTTATAAGATTTTTTGAAAAAGCATCTATTTAGGTAATAAACTGGAACCAGGAGCACAGAGCTCCAGTACTAGAACAGAGTTGGTTGTTGCCATCCATGGCTGGTGCTTCTCCTCTGCAGAACTGAGCCTTTTTCTCTTCACAATCTGCTCCACTCAGAGTCTTGGCCCAGTCCACGTCACGCAGAGACAGTTCTCTCTGCTCTTCCAGCACCACCCTCCTATATCCATACCTCCTCCGGTACCAAACAGGTGGCAGGTCTGGGCAACTAGAAAAACCTGCTGCCAAGCTGAAGGCCTGTTACTTCTTCCCAGTGGCAAGACATACAGAGGTAACTCCAACCCCCTCCCCTCCAGCCCTCTTCAGATTTGAGATGGGTCCACCTCCAGCTTACACTCCCTATTCTCCCAATTCTTGACCTCACTTTACCTTACACTGACCCCTTTTCCACCTGAACACATCAAACCACCTCCAGCCTGCTGGTCTTGCCAGCACCAGGACTTCGTCCAGTAGTGACTTGTCTATCAGCTCAAGACTACAGCATTAGTATCTGTTTGATTCATACAAGAAGTTCTGGTCTGTGTCTAGTAGGTTGCAGGCATTATGACACCTTCTGGAAAGAGGACATGGTCATAGTGTTGAGGGACAGTCTGTTGAGGGAGACAAGTAAAAGGATCTATGGAGATGAGGAGCTGGTGAGATCCAGGTGGGAGCAAGTGGGAGCTCCCAGAGAAAGTCTTTGGAGCCGAAGGGCATGAGGACAAGGAAGGGTTTTTGGGAACTGAATTTTGAGCAAACAGTAAATGCATAGGATTGAGAGCAAGAAAGAAAAACATCTGAAGTTCATTTGGGTGGCTGTACTCAGCACATTCAGGGTCTTTAAAAATGTAGAAACATGATCCAATCATTCCAAAGCCCCCACCCCAAATAGGAACAAATACACACCTGGGCTAGTGTTCTACCCGTGTCAACAGCAGCCTAAGTTAAACAAAGGGCCGGAAACGTGTTCCATATTTACCTAGATTGTCTGGGCCCTGCTGCCTGTTTCTTTTTGATTGAGCTGCTGCGAGGTGCCAACTCAGGCCATGATTTAAAGGCGAGACTGCAGGGTGAGGAGGTCCAGAACAGAGGTGATGTGAAATCATGTATGTTATTCCTATCATCACAATTAGGTTTAAGTCCAAAAGTTTCAACAGCATAGAAAAATTCAACTAGACAGCTGGGTTTTGTTGTGTTTGTGGGTCAGAAAACATCTCCCAAGCACATTGAGGTTTGGAGAGAACATGCTGACCCTTCTGCAGGGCAGGATTTCCTCTTACAAACTGGTTAAAGCCAATTACAAAAGCTAGAGTATGTGGCAAGAGGCTTGGTGGAGCTCAACTTCATTCAGTGTGGAAATTCAAAAAGTCTTTATGATGAATGTGAGTCATCACGAAATGTTTATGACTACCTTGTCCCCAGAGCTCCTGGGGATCAGAACTTAACGGGACCCTGCATCGAGAACACAGGCTGAAGATGGGTAGGGGAGACCAAAGGAGCAAATACAAGAAGCTAGGGATGGAATTCAACTAGTTGTCTTGGATCAAACACAAAATAAATCACAACTCTTATCTTTGCCAGGACTGATTTTTTCGTTCCAATTCAAGTCACTCTTTGGTTTTATTAGTACACTATAAAGCAATTCTCTTAACAGAAAACTGAGCGTACGCAAGTTAAGCCTCAAATATATCTTGGTCAGATGCTGCCCTCCTGAGGACTGTAGTGGTATTACTGCGCCCACAGATTACAGTTACCCATTTCTGCCTAGTTTATAGTTTCTATTATTTTTTTTAAATTTGCATAATTTCAGGTGTTTAGATAAGGACAATGGTTCCATATTACTTATGAATACAACATTTGTCCTTTGAGAATCACATGGATCCTTACTAAGACATGTCTGAGATGGTAAATTTGTGTTATTTCAAGGTTATGGTAATTTATTATACAGCAAAGAAACCAATACAGTTTATGTTCCACAACTTAATTTTGTATTTTATAATTTACCGTGATGTAAAATGCAGCTCAACTCTACCGTCTGCCTGTAAAATGCTAAGATTTTGTACAAGTTTTGGCTACAGACTTCCTTTCACTTCGTGATGCTGAGCACGTTTTCTAAGGGCTTGACAACTGTTACCTTTTCACTGATATTAGAATGACACACAAAATACAAAGGCCTGATCAAGTTCATGGATCTAAAATTATAAATAGTATAAGGAAAATGCTCTAATTAAATAGATTTCATTTGGGCCTTATTCTAAGTGAGCAAATGATTTTATAGTATCTAACGTTTGTTTTATTGTCAATGTAAAGAAAATGACAAACCTGGGTGTATTTTTGAAGTATACTTAAAACTGAAATTTTCTACACTCTAAAATCAACGAGGCACCTAGAACCAAAAAAGAAAAATTATGTTCCTTATTATTTAAAAAGAAAATCAAGGAAGTTTTCTTCATAACTATCATTCACCTCTTCCAGAAGTATTAGAAAGCCTTTTATTAAAACACGACTGAGATATTCTATGGTAAGGCTATTTGAAAGAGAAAAGTTTTACAGAGCTCTGTGGACACTGTTAAAATACAGTTAACTCCTATAGAAAAAAATCAATATGCATTATATATTCACATGCTACTTATTGTAGGACACTGTATAAAATCAAAGAACACTGGCTGAACCCCTAACTATGCTGGGAAACAGAGAGAGGCTATGGAAGCACTAGTTGACTTGCGACGCTCACCGGGATTTCCAGGGTTTTCGCTTCCTGGACAGAGGGCTCAATGTCCCCTGCTTCCCTGGCAGTCGACAGAGGTTACAATAAGCAATAAGCAAAGACAGAAAATGACATGTTCCCTTCAGCGTGAAGGAAGAAAGAGTCCCTGTTGTCTTACCTTTTCCCTGGCGCCCTCTGGCAGCGCTGAAGACAAGTCACTACCAGAAGCAAACTCTGCCCTCTGCTGGACACAGGGCACAAGTGACAAGGGGTCTTTAACCAGAGGCTTAGGGATTGTTCCTGCAGGACCCTATCTACCCGGAAGCAGCAGCCTTGGTCTGTAAAGGCGACATAGCAAATTATCTAGGTTTTGTAGTCTACATACAACCTGCCACATAATTATTTTTTTTAAAAATGATTAAAAATCAAAAATTGCTCAAATCTTGTAAACTGTCTGGAAGCCAGCTGTGAGTGAAACTTGACCTATGGGCCACCATTTGCTGACCTTGACCTACACAAGTGTGAACGATTCTGACAGCTTCCTCTACAGCTGGGGCCGCTTTGCTGTCTGACACCGGAGCCCTGGGGATTTAACACCCTCAGGACATTTGTACACCCTTGCCAGCAGGCAGGTGGACAAACCCCGCAGCTCTGGAGTGGGAAAGACATGATGTGTGCACACTATTTTAGAAGTTCCCTGTTGGTTTGAGCTCCAGTTGGCCACAGCGTAATTTTCTTAAGCCCTTTTATTTTGCTCCCCAGTCCTTTCTCAATGCCCTTGTTCACTCCCACTTATGTGCAATATTTCCTGAATCTCCCCATTTAAACTACTTACCATCCCAGATTTGCTCTGGGGGGTGAGGGAGTGCCAAGCCAACAGTCCTAGTACCTCATGCACTAGTACAGGGTCCAGGGTGCTTCCAGGACTTAATGCAAAAGGCCTACAGCTCATTTAGCAATCAATCAAGGTGAGATTAGGAAAATGGAGTCAGAGCTAGAAAATGGTGGAGCACGTTTTGCCATGGTAAGGTGTTTGGTAAATCTGTTATGAATGGTAACTTCTCGGAATCAACAGCAGGGGACACACCACAGGCTCCATTCACCGTCACTCCTCAGATGTTACGTTCACTGAAATGAAAACCACCTGACTGGATTAGTTCAGTTGGAACCAAAGTCTTCCACGAAGCCCTGCCTATATTACCTCTCCATTCTTCTCCTACCTTTTCTTTCTGGTCTATCCATCACTAGTGAAGTGCAGTAAAGGCCATGCTTGCTGGGTCCGCCGACCCAAACTGCAGAGGAAAGCAAAGCCTGCACCTGTCGGACAGTTCTTGCTGTGAGGACTCCTGAGGCGATTCGAGACTCCCACTGGGACACCCTCTTGCAGGGGAACAAGCATCAGCGGCTTACAGTGTGCCTGTGGCAAGTATGCCACAAAGGCAGCCGTTTTACTGTGCGGCAGGTGGGCAGAGGTCTTGCCCTGGGTTGGACCTTCACAAGTGGACTGGGTGGACTCGTGGTCCATCTGCTTTTGGCTGGTACGGATCTGCCCAGCACAATGATGAAGCCATGGTGCAGCCTCCCGATCCCTGGACCACAGCAGAGGCAAGGGGCAGAGGCAGTAGTTCCAGCAGGATTTTGATCTCCCATTTATGGAACCCTGGTAGGTCCCTTGGGAGGTCAAGCCTGCAGAGCTGTGCAGCCATTCCCAGAGGCCCGTCTGACCTGCCCCACAGGTCCTTATTGGAGGTACAATATCCTGTCAAATTCTGCCTTCACATAGGCAGGCTCATGTGTTTAACAGGATATGTGCTTTCACAAATGATATAACTTCCTGTTTTTTTTTAAGTTAAGCTATACACTGTTATGCCTATGCACACTTTTTAATCTTTGCGCTGATGCACTGAGCATGGAAGTGCAGACATCTCTAGGACATACTTACTTCAGCTCCTTGGGTTATCGACCTAGTAGTGGACTGCTAGCACAGGCAACAACCGAATGATCTCAATTACATGTGGAATCGAAAAAGCCAAACTCAAATAAAGTTAGAATGATGGCTACCAGAGGCAGGCAGGGAAGGACGGGTAAGAGACAAGGAAAAGGGAGACATAGGTGTGCGGGCACACGTTATAGTGAAGGCAGGAGGAAGAGTTCTGGTGTTCTACTGTGAGGCATGGTGACTATAGTCACTAATAATTGGCACTTCAAAGAAAAATAAAATTTTAAATGTTTCACTACAAAGAAATAAATATTTGACCTGACAGGACAATTCTGCTTTCAAGTAGCTAGAGGCTTGTGCTGCCCGCTCCGAGTCCTAACGCAGGATTAGACATCCTGCTAGCCTTTAAGTCTTCCCGGCCAGCTTTCCTCCTCCCACAAGCATCTCCCCAAACAAGCTCCTGCCTACCTGCAACTTACTTTATACAACACTCCTCTGTAGCCTACAATGCAGCTGAAGTAACAATCCAGTTCACCTAACAATTGAAACGTTTTCTTTGCACATCCTGTTCTCATATGCACTGTTCCCTCGACAAGATACACCCACCTACCCTGTGCATTTCCGCCCTGAGCTTCTGTAGTCCACTTTTCCATAAAGGCAGAGTTTCTAAATTCACATTTGTTCAAATTATTTCCTTTTGGCTAAAAGTCTGACTTTGAATCTCAGTTCTACCACTTAATAGCTCTGTTCCTTTGAGCAAATTGTTCAACTTTTTTTGTACTACAGTTTGTTCATCCTTGAAATGAGAATATCAGTACTGGTTTCGTAAGTCTGTATGGATATGACATTAGCAGGGGTTTCCAAAGAACTAAGCAGAATGTTCAGAATGTTTGCCAAGTAGAAAGAACGCTATATTAGCATTAGTTCTTCTTTGAGCTTGGAATAAAACACGAACTCCTTAACACAGACTCAGGGTGTTAACGATCTAGCCACCGCCTCGTCCACAAACTCGGCTCTCACCAGCGTCCGGCTACCTGGCTTCCTGCCCTCAGAAGAGCTGCGTGCTTAACACACTGTTTTCACCACCTCAGAATTCTTTATGCTTTTGACAAGGAGCCCAGAAATCGCACACCCAGTCTTGCCATCAGTCCACTAGGGTCCAGCCACGCCAGGTTTCTTGTGGCCCTTAAATTCTTCCCCATCCCTGCCTGAAATAATTATGCTCTTTAACTCCTGCACATCCTCAGCCTAAATATCCTCTCCTCACCTGGGCCTTCCTGGAGAACGCTACTTGAGTGATACCGGCCCTCACCTTCACCTCCTGCCATCTGCTTGTTTCTTTCATTTGGTTTGACTCTCTCAGCGGAATCAAAACTCTAGATTTCATGAGGTTAAGGGACATGTCTGACTGACTCTTAAGTCCTTAGCATCTAGCCTAGGACCTAGCAAAGACTAGCCTCCCAGTAAATACTTGTTGAGTGAATGGACTCAGAGCCTCGTTAGGGACAATTACGCTCAAGCTACCTGGAGAGCCTTCTAATCCCACTGGTAAGTCACTCCCTCCGTCCCATCACTACTCTGTGTACCTTTCTCTAAATACTTCGTGTCACAAATCTAGCATGGCTTGCTCAGCTGCTTTCTCAAAATCTCAGAGCACCATGAAAACTATGCATACTCCCTCTTTCCCATTCTCTGGCTGAAACCTGAACTGCTTATACATACGTTAGGTTAAAGAGACAAGGAATGAGAAAGGTACGTACTAACGTTATTCTTTGATAAGTTAGAACGCAAAGTATATTTTTCTTGGATAATCAATAAAAATGGCATGAATTAGCACATATTTTCAAAAAACAGGAAAGAGAAAGAGGAAGACTAAATAATCCAAGGGAAGAGAAAAATGGAGACAAATGAAAATAGTGCAAAAAGCTGAAAGCTCAGAAGCTCATACATTTAAACCAAATAAGTCAGGGATTAGCTCACATACCAAAGGCTTAACTTTTCATGTTAAGAACAAAGATTTTTATAATAGATGTTTTCAGAAAATAAAAACTGAACTGCTATATTAAGAACTCTAAAAGTTTCAAAGTAAAAGACTTAAAATATTGATCATACAAAAACTATAAGATTTGATATACCTATTTAACATCATAAAAACATTTTAAACATTAAAAAAGATAAAGATATTTTCTTTGATGGCAATCTGTCAGGAAAACTGAATATATATACTAGTGCATAATATGCATATTAAATAATACAGATATGAACATCTTAATATATACATCAAAATAATAGTTCTTAAGTATTTACACACAAATATCATATAGCTTCAAAAGCATATATCAAAGTTTGACACAACTATACACAGAAATGGAAATATCCACCATTCTAGAGAAATAACTATAACCCTCTCAGAAGTAAAAAGAAACATCAGGGACTGGAGGAACGAGATAGCAGTTAGAGCACTTGCCTAGTGAGTGCGATTCCCCAGTATCACATAAGCTGGGTATGGTGGCGTAGGCCTATAATCTCAGCACTGGGAGGCTGAGGCAGGAGGAGTGCAATGATTCCAAGGCTAGCCCGGGCTACATAGTGAGTTCAGGACCAGCCTGAACTCAGTTCAGGGCTATAGTGCAGGTCCCTGTCTCAAAAAGAAAAATCAGATATTTAAAAAAATGAATTGACATGGACTCTAAAATCTGAGGGCCGGACTCCGAGATTTATCATATACTTGGGAGAGAAATAATTCCAGTATAATACAAATTCCTGCAGATAGTTTTACTCTTCTTTATAAAGTGAACTGAGGAGACTTTATCTTTTTCTAAAAGAATGTATGTAATATTATAATTTCATAAAACTTAAAGAAATTTTCAAAAATATATTAGCAAACTAAATTCATTTATCTTTTAAAAGAATAACATAGAATACCAAGTTTGGTTTATCTCAATAACTCAAAGTTGACTCAGCATCACAAAACTTCAATTAAAAGTCACCATACTAAGAGATTAATTAAAATAATCCTATGTAATATACATAAGAAATTGTTAAAATTTACATTCTTTTATTAAAAAAAGATACCCTTGGCAAACTTGAATGTCAATGGTAAAAATGAAAATTTTTCTTTTGAAAAATAGTACACAAAAAACATCTATTATATGTACTTAATATTGCACTGAAGCCAAAGGCAAAAAAGCAAAAATATAGACAGAAAAGGTAAAAAGCCATCTAGCATCTACATTGGACAGAATGTAAAGATGCTGAAGACATATAAACACACCGTGTATTTAAGACTGTTGAATAAACACTCAAAACAAGCTATTAGAAATAAAAAATACCATTTACAGTGTCATAAAAAATCAAATGCCTAGAAATTAATCTGGAAAAAGATAAGCAAGTCTTCCATGGGGATCTTGTACAACTTCAATTAAAGATCAAGGAATACCTGATTCAGTAAGAGAAGAGGTAGACCACGTTCATGAGATACAAAACCCTAAATTCTAAAGATCTGCTTTTCCCCAGATCCCAGGTATTCTCAACCCGAGTTCTAACAAGATGTTTTTCTAGAATTTTATCAGCTTCTCTAAATATGTATATGGAAATAAAAAGAAACAAGAATATCTAAGACACTCTGGAAGGAAATCAAGGTAGCACAACTGCCCTACTATTTAGGAAAAAAAACTTAAGGGTACAGTGATTTAAATGGTCACATACTGGTGCACAAGCAGACACCCCAAACCGGAAACATCCTGCATGTAAAGACATCCGCTGTAACAGAAAGGGCAGCAGAGTAAGAATGAAATTTTCGGTAAATGTTAACAGGACTAGTTATCCACGTAAAAAATATAACACCCGATTGTAACCCCGCCATGTACAATACACAAAAATCAAATCGAGATGGATTATAAACCTATAGGTGAAACTCAAAACAATGAAATATCTAGAGTAGGAAAATACATTCACAATCCCAGGGTTAAAACAATCCCTGAAGAAGATATGAAAAGGCTAACTTTTTAAAAAGCATGCCAACTTTTCCTACACTGGAATGAGTGTTTCTATTCACCAAAATATCCCGTTAGGAAAATTAAAAGGCAAGCTACATACTGTGAAGATACTTTAACACATAACAGACAAAGAAAGGGCTTATAGCAAAATACACAAAGAACTGGAACAAATTAGTTAAGAAAACTCCCACAGAAGAAAAAACAAAAGATCCAAACAGGAATATATAAAGAAAACACACAAATGTTCAATTAATGATTTAAAAAAAGTATTCAATCTCAGCAGCAAGCAAGAAAATGTAACTTTATGCCACTGTCAAACACTAGTCATACCTACCTTTAAAAACGTTTAAGGCCGCAAGTGTCAAGGGTGAATGTGGCACAAGAGCAATGCTCACACGGTGCTGGGAAAACGGGAAGCAGTGCAAAGCTTCGGGAAAGTGACTGGCACGTAGCTAGTAAAGTCAATGGCAATGTTTCACAAGCAACTTCTAGGACTGCCTCAAAGATGTTTTTGCCTTTTATTTAATTTTTTTAGCAGTTCTCTCCTCTGAAATGAGGGATAGACCAAATGGCCTGCTTCCAGTAAAGAGATTTTTACAAACTGATGAGATCTCATCAGTACCGGCAAGTGCCCTGCTCTGGTCCATTCTTACCACGTCAGAATAATGCTTTTAAACACAAGCTAAATCACACATTAGACTACTCAAAGCCATGTAACAGTTTCTTGCTCCAAAATAAACTCCAAGGTTTTGCTGTGCCCACTGGGCCCTGCATGGCTTGCCGGTCACCTTGCTGATGTGGCTACTACTTTCAGCCTCATTTTGCAGCCACACTGGCCCACGTGCTCTTCCTCAAACATGCTGCCCTGCCACCCCTTCAGCCTTCACACCGGCTATTCCAGCAGCCTTTCTCAAGCAGGCTCTGCACGTCACCCACAGGGCTGATGCACTAAGTCAGACAAGGGGCTGGAGAATATTAACAAGTCTCCAAAAGAGGCTATGGTTATGGGGACCTCACATGGACAACCACTGTCTTAGGACATCTATTATACATAATGTATTAAATTCTCTCCTGTGCGTCTAGAATAATTATGACCACTCTAGGGAGAACTGTGAAAATTACCACTAACACTGTTTTTGTGTTCAGCAGGATTCCACAGGAAAAAGGTCATAAAACATCTTCAGATCTTTGCTAAATGTCACCTTCTTAACAGCATCTAGCCAGGTGACCCTTTCATAGGGTGCCCTCTCCCTCTATCTTCCTTCCACTGCCCTTACATGATCTTTCTCTCTGCAGCACCAGGAGCTAAGATGCTATGATTAACTTGTTTACAAGTTGCTCACACTTGCTTTTGCATGTGTGCAGCCCCCTCTTCCAATAAAAATATAAAATCCAAGATGAAGAAACATATGTTATCCCAAGTGGTATGCAGACTTTTTTGAATAAGATTAAATATGTGAGCTGAAAATGAGTTGAATGCTTTAATGTTCTCTGAATATATAAACTGATTTTTAAAAAATATATTAACTTAGCTACACATGTTTATAGGAAGACAGCACAGTAGTGAGGACACAGATTTGTGAGTCACAAGACCATGAACTCCAAAGTCAGCATAACGATTGAAAAAGGCTGATGTAACTTCTGCGAGTCTCAGGGCCTTCGTCTTTAGAAGGGTTCGCTCTTTATAGCTGATCAGAAGGTGCTTGTTAGAATTAAGTTAAACCTGTACAAAACACTTAGTACAGTTTTTGTCGCTTAAGAAGCAGCCAATACATATTATTTTCTTTTTCTTATCTCACACATTTTAAGTACAAATTATTTTAAGAAGTCCTTTTAGTTTTAGGTAGCATTATATACATAGTCATATTTTAAAATAAGATTAAAGTCTCTAACAAATGTGGGTAGAATTCTACCTTAAAATTTAAGGTAAAACCTTTTACCAAAACTTTTCATGGTACCTCCAGGTAAAGTTTTCCAACATGCATAAAAATGTAATGTAGAATAATGGTGGTACTCTGCTATTTTATTGATACTAAGAATGTTCTCAAATCAGCCCATAAAATATTAAAGTTTCCACTGACAGTGTTTATATATAAATATAATTCTGGGCAGTAGGCTGAGTTCTACTAAACGAGACTCAAACCTCCCTGTAAAAATAAAACCTTGCATTTCTTATTAACATTTCAGAGAAAAGAACAAAATAATTTTGAAAAATGTGAGTGTTGTTAAGTCTACCTGACTTGAAACATAAATTCCTTGCTCCAGGAATGTGGCCACAATAATCATGTCCACACCTACATCGGAAGATACACACAATATTCTTGCTGTTCATGTTGCGCATTCACGCATGATCTGGTATTGCTGAAATAGAATCTTTATTTCCGAACATTCCAAAACAGCAGTGTACACAGTAACAAATATTAAGTCATATACCATAAGAAAGCATTCATTAGTGCAAATGGATTTTGTAAAAGGTCTATCAAAAAGATTTATTTGCTTTAAAATGCATTCATTTTCAGAAGCATTGTTAATAAAACATTACAGTTCATCCTTTGTAATAAAGTATTGAAAATTAATTGTGGTGTAGTAGCAACATCGCAGTTATTAAGTGCAATGAGCTTGTGATACCATTATAAATATAAAACCCATGGACGACAATAAATTAACAATGAAAAAAACAGGACCGTTAAACTCTGATGTCTGGCTATCTCCTTGCAATGCTTCCGATTATGTTGTGCTCATTCAACATAAATTAGGTCTCAAATTGTATGATGTATTTAGCTGATATATCCCTAGAGCTAAAAAAATAGTACCTTACCACAAAAATATTTTTATGGCACAAAATTTAAGTTGTCCCATAGTGGTTCACAGAGGTGTAAAAAGAAAAAAGGCACACAAAAATAAAAATCCTGTAAACTATCAAAAAGTAAAATTCAAATCATATGTTACAGAACCTAGTTGTAAATATGCAATGTACTAAAATACAAAACGTGTAATGGTAAGATGTTTAGAACACGTAAGTAAAATGAACAAGTTACTTTAAAAAATTCATATGGCAAAGCATTATTCATACATTTCAATTCTCTCAAAAAGTATTCAGGTACAGAGCAGTTCTACAAAAACTTCCTAGAACTAAGTGTCACAATACTGCAACCAGGGGTTTGAGAATGCTGCAGTATTTCAGGCAAATATTTAAGTGCAATAATTAGTCTCTGGTGATTGGTCCACTGAAAAACAATGCAGTAAATATGTTAAAATGGAAAAGGGAAAGAATATCCCAACACCCAGCTACCCAGCCAGCTGGGTAACGCAGCCCTCATCGTCGCTTCTTCCCCACTCGGCAAGGGCACACAAGCGGCCTCAGTAGCAGCCATCTCTCCAGTTCCCATCTCTCAGCGTGCTGAGTGCAGACAGAGGCTTTGGAGGCTGCAGGAAACTACAAAGGGATGAAGAGAGGAGACAGGCTGTTACTGACCTCACGCGTCACATGATTGACTTCAATCCACTCCCCACCGATGCTCCTCCATGCAGCAGTGACAGATGAGTGGCACTCAAGGGTGACCTTGAGCTTTCAATTCTGGGCCTTCACAGCACAGCGCCCCTGTGGAGGCCTGGGTCACGGCACAGCGCCCCCTGTGTTATCTGCACTAGCAACTTGGTGACATAAAGAATAGTATCCTTAGAGGATGAAATGTATTTACTAATCAGAAAGAAATAAAACTCAATTTTTAAAAAAAATGGCTTAAAACCATAAATGGTGACACAACTGAACATAAACAGCAAAGGAACATGGGAAAATTTTCCACTTCATTAACAAAGATTTGCTAATCATATTGACAAAGACTTTTAAAATAATAATAATACACACTGCGTGCTTAAGTTTGGAGACACAGACCCTGTCCTATAGTTTGGCAGTAGCAACCTTTCAGGGGGTTCAGGCTGGAGAGACATACCCAAGGCTAAATCCACAATATTCTATCTACATCAAATTATGTGATTCTTATCTGGCCATAGCCATGTCATGGCTCTACATACACTATGGAGAATCATCTCTAATCATTAAAAATATATTCAAACCATTTCTATACAGCTAGTAGGATTATTAGTCACCTTTTGGGTGTCTTTGCTATTGTCAATGATTATTAAATTTGTTTTTGATAGAAGTAACCATTAGTTTTAATCTGAAAGTTAAGAGGAAAAACTATACACATAGAAACACCTACAAAGGAAAAGATTCTTCGTCCCTGCATCCCTTTCCAATTTTTATTATGGCTCCTTTCCCATCCTCCCTCATATCCTCATTTCTTATAGGAATTATATGCATTTACTATATTTTCTCAATGGATTTTTCTTTGACTCACTTTTGTTGACTTTCTTTTTTACTGTAAGAAACTCTAAAATATCTAATACAGTAAGAAGGGTAAATTATAACTAGAAGCTTTTCTAACATGTCCTCTGTTAGTTTTAAATTCTGAAGGAAAACTATGGGACCATACCAAATTTATCAACATAAACTGACACAGCCCCTGCCTAGTATCATTAAGATCATTTTAAAAACATGAGTGGGAGGAGGGAGTGCATGAGCACTCAATGTCTAACACAATAGTTTACACCAAAAAAAAAAAAAAATAATAATAAAATAAAAACCAAAACACATTAATTCAACTCAGGCGGCTTGACACCCTATCCTATGCTACACATCCTGTTCTTGGCAGTGGGGATATATAGCAGTCAACTTCCTTTCCACCTTTTTCACTATGCTTGAAATTCTGAACAAAGGTGTCACGTGAGATCTGAAGGAAGGGGAACGAATACTATAGGTAACTTGTGGAGGGAAAAAAGTCTTCAAAAGCTCTAGAGATGAAGCTTACTTGGTAAATGCAAGTGGTTACAAATGAGGTGATGAATTATGGGAAGATGAGGGCCAGCTGAGAGAAGGGGTCCTGAGGAGTTGGGCCAAAGAAGACCACGGATCTAGGAAGGTTAAACTGAGCCACTGCAAAACGAGGGTGGCTCCTGTCACAGATGAAATATGTATAAACAAAAACTCCTACCTCCTAACAGGTTGTGCGATTTTGCTGCGAGGCAGGTTACTCCCATTTATTGCCAATGAAGGTCTTGGAAGTGCACTCCGGCCCATGATTCCAGAAGCTGCAGCTTTGTTTGGGGTGGGTATTCCTGTGTTGGAATATAACTGTAGGCCGCTGGATAAAGGCATGCTACTGCTGCCTTGAACCGTTGGACTCACGTAGGCTGTGGCTTTGAGAGGTTGTCGGACAGAAACTGGGAAATGTCCCACGCTGTGGACTCTGTGTTGAATCTGCCCTGGTGATGGAACTAGAAGAAAAAATTGTATTTGTTTGAGGAAACCACCATCACTACTGAACTAAGAAACAATTTATGTTCAAAGAAGCCTATACTGTCTGAAAAGAACAGATGAACAAATACAGATTCCAGGTACTATTTAGTAACAGAAATTCTAATCCTGCATAAAAGTCACCTGTTATGGCAATTAGCAACACTCTGGAGTTCCTAAGTGTAGGTGACCCTTGAACAACACAGGAGTTGGGAGGAACCAGTCCCCTATATAGGGTGAAGATCCAAGGACATATTTTAACTTCTCCAAAACTTAACTAGTAACTTATTGTTGGCCTGAAGCCTTAACAATAATAACCCAAACAATCAATTAATGCCTGTGTATGCTACATTTGTGATATACATGGCCAAAAACATTCAAAAATCATGAGATCACTTTGTACTGCAATGCCCAATTTACTTAGAACACTTGGCTCTCTCAGAAATTCTCTGCATCACCGTGCATTTTAAAAGGATTCTTCCAACACTTCAGCTCACCTACAGCAACAGCAAATAGCTACAAAATTATTACAGTGGTACAGTATGGACTCCAACTATTTTTATGTAGTTACAATTCAGTACACTATCCTTAGGTTTACATTCCTCTTAACTGCAAATGGGCCATATATGGTCTGTCATTGTGTGCATAAATGTTGGTACATTTTAACTTTTATAATAATTTTGTACACATTTTATAGTAGTGAACTAAAAGCAGACTATTATCTCTATCTACTTTATTCAGTAATGGCATACCTACCTTTATCTTATACTTTTGCATATTCATAGGATACGTTTTTCAGTGACATTTTGGAAACTCTTCAAAATTAATGTGCACACAAACTTGCACAGTTCAAACCTGTGTTGTTCAAGGGTCAACACTACATTTAGAAGGCAGTTCTAAACACAGCCTTCTTTCCTTTAATAATTTTTTTTGAGATAGGGTCTCACTGTATTTCAGGCTGGTCTTAAACTCATTCTATAGCCCAGGCTGGCCTTGAACTCATGGCAATCTTTCTGCCTTAACCTGAAGACTGCTTGGATTAGAGGTGTATGCCACCTCACACTGCTTACGTCTTGGTGGGAACTGAACCTAGCATCTTGGGTTAGCTAGACAACTGCTCTAACTGTTATACTATACCCCCAGCACCTTTCATTTTGAAATTTACTACCAATAATAATCTCTATGTTCTTATAAGATAAACTCTTCATTGCCTGCTTGGAAGACATTAGAATTTCTTGATTGATTCTTTGGGGACAGTCTCATGAAAATAAAGCAACAGGACAATCTAACATTTGCAATTTTAGAAAGAAAAAGAGAAGCCATAGGTAGGTACAAATAGCTTATTACAAACATTACTTAAATAACATTCGTTATGACCATGACTTATCTCAAAGGGCTGTTTCAAAGATTACATAAATGAATCTATTTCAGACCTTAGAATGGTGCCTAGCCTTTAATAACTACTAGCTCCAACAAGTAGTAGTTATTACCACTGTATAATCTCAACAAATTTTCAGAGTAAACTTGTTCACACAGCCACTTCCCAATCTCAGGTAGTACATCAATGACACCACACAGGCTTCCCATTCCCACATGCAAGTGATATTTCACACAGAAACTTACTGGCACTTTTATCATCACAGCCTATTATTCTTGTTATGAACTTATGTTCCCTTTTGTGTCTAGACTCTTTTATTCAAAATGATATCTAAGAGTAATACATGTAGCAATCCATTGTATGAGTGTCACAATCAATCTATTCTCCTCATGGTGGAAGGCTAAGCTATTTTGTTTGAGATTTTTTGGACATTCTTCAAAGTGCTTTACTGATCACATGCACCTAGTAAGTAGGCTACATATCAAGTCTGTAATTACTATGATAAGTGAAACTAGCAATTTTGCTGGTTACTATGCCAAATACAAAAAATCAACTGTACTCTAAATATCAGCCAACCAGGAAAAACTACAATTTTAAAAAACACTACTTATAAAAACATAAAACCATCAATTAACTACAAATATATAAAACCTCCACTCAAAACATTGTTGAGACACACTGAAGACCTAAAACAAAAAAAGACTATTTCATGTTAATGGTTAACACTAGCATTGTTAAGATTTTTCCCAAAACTGATCCATAGATTCAATGAAAATTCCAATCAATTTCATTGAAAATAAAATTACAGAATAGTTTTCACGAATATAGTCCTACTATTCCTATTATTTCTCCTACACACAAAACTTATAGAACTATCCTTTCATTCTCCGAGGCAGGATCTCCATCTGTAGCCCAGTATGGTCCTGAATTCACCATGTAGCCCCAGCTAGCCTTGGATTTAATAGCCAACTGCTTTTCTATACTCCCACTCCTCCCTTTTGGAATGAGAGGGCTTACTCTGTATATTTTGAAAGTGCTTATTTTTTTTTTTCTTTGATTGTCACAGGGACTCACAGCCAGGAGTTCGCCTTGCATCTATCTCAGAGATTTTGAGACTTGAACTTTTTAGCAGTGCTGAAATTAAGATTTTGGCAAACTCTCAGAGAAGGATTAAATGGCTTTTTGCATGAGGAGGTGGACATGAATCTCTTGGGGGCCAAGAAGGAATGTTACTGTTTGGATGTGGAGTGTCCCCCACAAATCCCATGTATTTGTCTGTTGAAGAATACCCATGTGCTGTTGAGAGGCGGGACCTAGTCAGAAAGGAACACTGGGGCTGGTCCTACAGTGGGCATACCACTGGGGCAGGACCTGGAAGGCCAACTCCGACCCTTTCTCCAGGACTTGGCTCTGTCTGTCATGCCAAAGGAACAGCCTCCACCATGTGCTCCCACCTCTGCCAGCTGCCACAAATAGACTGTGACTGTCTGAAGCTCAGCTCAATCTTTCCTCTCTTAAATTGCAGATGTTGGGTATTGCATCACAGCAACCAAAAGGTAATGAAGACAGTGGGAACTTCTGGCAAGCCAAGGCAATTGTCACGTTAGGGATGAGTTAATTAAATGTTTTACGAAGTATAGCAGGCTGAATTTTAAATTGATAATTTTTAAGACCTGCAAATGATGTCATAAATATTAAAATAGTACTAAGTAGAAAAAAAATGATCCCCATCCCTGGTCTAACCCATTCTAAACTTCTTTTAGGGGTATTTAGGAGAATGTGTTATGTCTTCAATAAACTAATAAAAATGTTCAAAGGGCTATCTATGCACTAGGGCTGTATTATGAAGGTAAATGCAAGAGAATTGGAATAAGAAAGGTGTGGATCACCAGGCAGACAATAGCAGCAAGTGGAGTCAGAATGTCACAGCTGTTAAAAGCACAAGGTCCAGGGCCAGCCAGGCTGCCAGACTTGTGTTTTAATCTCTGGTCTTCCACCTGTATGGAAAAGCTGTTACACAACTTGTCTGTTACTCAACTTGCCATTTCCTTCTTTGCAAAATATAAATAATAACAGAAACTGCCTCATGGGAGTTGTTGACAGAACTAAATGAGGTAATGAAAACAAACCTGCTAGCACAGATCTTTATTAGGAGCAAATGCTATCATTTTGGTGTCAGAAACTAAGACAAAGAAATGAAAGACTATCACACAGGGGGAAAATACCACATGGGATGCAAAGCTGGGTTTGAGGGAGGAAGGGTTAAATACTACTTTGCATGCAGACTAAACATCTGGTCAAGAAGCCTCGACAAATACAGTGAACTTGGAGGAGGCTGCCTAACTTCTGAGTATGAAAACTGGGACTCTGACCTTATGTCTTCTTCCCAGGGTCACTGTAAGACTTAGCTCCAACAATTCACAGAGACAACACATGTAACACAGGAAAAATACATCTGGACCCACCACATCCCATACAAACTGAAAACACCCTGTACTAGGTTAATGCTTATTGCATTGCTCACTGCTGGGTAATGGATAGAAAGTGGGCAGCAGATTGCATGGACACCGAAATGGATTGGGTAAACATTACTCCAAACATACTAAAATAAAGCTACATCGTTGGAGGGAAATCTGTAGGGGGGAAGGCTATGGAATACTGAAAAAAAAAAGACCATAGTAACAGCTAGGCAAAATTCATGTGCTTCTTTAGAGTAAGGGTATCAGGTTGACACCTGAATGAGAAGAATCTACAAAAGAAAAAAGATTTACTTCTGCTATCCTTGCATATAAAGGCCTACATAGAATATACTATTATTATCAGTTGGTAGCAAAGACATTGATAAAAATACTACCCAACTTTACTGCATGTAGTTTTGGATACAAAACTAAATTACATGAGGAGAAAAAGTTTCCCTTAGCATGTTTAAAAGTAAAAGAGAAGAAACAACATAGAAAGTTATTATCCAAGAGATGTTATGGCTAATCAAAATTACTAAAAAATGAAAAATTCTTGTACTTACTACAAGACTGTATTCTTGAAATTCCATTCCCAGCTCCATGCAAGCTTGAGTCAAAACTCTGACTGTTTCGCACGGTGACTGGAGAACTAATGTTGCTACTAACAGTAGTTGTACTTGGCATTCGGGCTAGATTGGGCATACTTCTTCGGAGTTTATCTGAAGAGAAAAGAATGATACTAAGTTAAAAATCATAAACTTCATGCCAATTAAAATACTTGTGTTTGAGAAAAATAAAAATCCTATTTTGTTCAATAATAAAAAGTATCATGTGCATTTGAGGAAGCAGATAACCTTCTGTGTGTGAAAATATGCTCTCCAACAGAAGAAATATACCCATAGACTATTTCTAGAAGAAAATTCATGCCCAGTAAAAAGAGATAGGTCTAGTGAAAAAACTTGTTTGGTCTTGCTCAGTAAGAGGATAAAATTACATCAAGTAAGTAGATAAAAGTTACATCAATTAAGGCTTTAAGATGATCTTGTGGCTATTTCATTTTAAAAGCACTAAAAGTTCATATAATGGAATATATGTTTATTTTAGAAAACCCAGATTAGTCAAAACCAACTTATTATAGTTTCGCTAGCATATCAAAATGAAACACTTCAACAACTATGAACTTCAAATACCTTAACACGTCCACTCATCACATCAACATTACTATATTAACTTCTAGGAAATTTCCACTGTAATTTGAATGTCAATAAGTATCTGTAAATTTTAAACAGGCCAGCATGCTTCAATTGCTATATACCCACTTTTGCCATCAAGAGGTGGCGGAGAGTCCTATAAGGATATATTTTTTAAAAAGGGTAGCAATATTGCCATCTGAAATGTGCAGCAAGACCAACTCCACAAGGTATTTTCTTTATTAACGCATATCACAGGTACACCCACCACATGCACACCCATGATAGTTAGGTCTCTGCAAAACAAGCGATACACTCAAACACTAAGCCAAAACCTGTTCAAGTACAAAAACGGACTCCTTTCTTTCTTCCCTGATACACTGTTTCTTCTACACTAGAGACATGAGTTCTCATTTTCCAGAATTTACCTCCCTTCTCCAACCTATACACTAAGTCCTAATTTTGCCCAATAATCAGTAAATCTTACACTGCTGACACTGCTGTATAGTAGTCCAGACTTCATTATTTATCTTCTGCATTTTCATAAAATCTGTGTGTGCATGTGTCTGTGAGTCTGTATGTGTTACTGGAAACTGAGACTTGGGCCTTCACACACAGCTACCTATATTCCTAGGTTTTTTTTTTGTTGCTGTTGTTGTTTTTGTTTTTTTCAATTGAGAGATTAGGATTGGGTCTCATTAACTTGATGAGTTTCTCAGGTTGGGCTTGAACTTCTGATCCTTCTGCCTCAGACACCCAGAGTCCTGGCTACAAAATCCTTTTAGTTGGTTTCTTTGTGCTCTGAATTATTACTCCAATCCACCTTCTGGAGAGCCACTCCAATCTTCACTAAACACAAGCACAGGTCTAGTCGCTCCCTAGATGAAGTCCCTTCAACTCCAGTTCATGTCATTCATGTCCACCTGGAAGTCCGAGCTCCTGAAGAACAAAGCCTAGAAGGCCTGAAAGGGGCAGGCGTGGTGTCCATAAGCAGGCTTGTTTGCGAGCCTCACTTGAGCCCTGTCACACAGCCTGGTTCCACCACCGTGGAGTACTCTCTTTTTCCAGGCACAGGATGGTCCGTCCCTTCAGGTAGACAACTCCCATTCCATGGAGGTATGAAAGGTAAGAATTTTTATTATATGTACACCAAGTGCCAAGTAGTCTGTAAACTGGTGGGAATATCACAGTATATGAGAGAGACGCCATCCCCGATACTTGCTGAGTTTACAGTCCAGTTCATTTATTTTTCCAATTTCTTTTTCCATTATCAATCCTAAGGGAAAAAAAACCCTAAAATAATTTAAATTTAATTTTTACTTTTCTCAAATGAAAGAAATGAAATATTCAAGAATAACACTTTGAAAGTTAAGACTATACTTCTGGAGGATCATAAGCAATGGCAGGACCTTTCTTTTAACTTCCCTCAACTCTACAAAATATTTTAAAAGATATTAACATACAACTCAAAACAAAGTATACATGACATTCAAGCTTATGATCATTTTCTTTCAAGCTATATTAAAAAAACTAATGATATACTTGAAACCTAAACCAAACCACACTCAAAGTCAAACCAAATTCACCCACATTTCTCCCCACCACACACATGGCTACCTCTGCATTACATGTACCCATTATTGGTACCTCGATTCAGCAGTCTTAGCCTTGTGAAGCAGTCTCCAAACAGGCAGAAAGTTAAAGGAGTACAATAATATACTTTAAGTAAAATAATAAAGTATAATAGGAAATCTTAGAGAGCATTAGGAAAGACCAGAAGAATATGTTACCTAACTCGCTCTTATTAATACTTTTAAGAATCATCCCAGGACAGAGGTGGCTTAGACAGGAGGATCTTGAGTTCCACCTCAGCAAATTAATGAGTTCTATCTCATAAAAGTTGAGGATGTAGTTCAGTGATAAAGCATATCTAGGTTCAATCTCCAATACCAAGAGGAAAAAAATAAAAATAAATAAAAAATAGCAGAACACCTCCCCTGCAAAAAACAAACAAACAAACAAAAAAAAAAATGGAAACAGCACAATTATTTCCTCCTTAGGGAAACTTTTTTTACATGTCCCAGGTAAGGTATCTACCAGTCCCGCATTCCTGACTTTCTGAATATCTGTAAGGTAACAACACTCAAATACTGCTGTTGATGGTTAGATTTCTTATTTTCCTTATGATACAGTGTTCCGTTACCCTCAGGGGATTCCTTCAAAGACCCCTCCCCCCAGTAGTTGACTGAAACCACTGACAGTATCAAAACTTATACATACTGTTTTATCCTATACATTCACAACCATGATAAATATTAGCCTATAAATTAAGAGAATTAATAACTTCTGAAGATATACTATAATGTTATTAAAACATTCTTTCTGAAAAGTCTCATTTAATGTTTTCTGACTATAGCTATTGAAATTACAAAAAAAGCAAAAACTTCAGATAAAGGGAGAATGATTGTGTTTTCTTTTGCCTTTAAAAAATGCTACGCAAGCGTTTTACCTGAGCTACATCTCCAACCCTCCTCAAAGCCTACTTTATTTTTCTTTCAGTTTTGGGAACTGAACCCAGGGTCTCCATGCTAAGCTACAATCCCCAAGCACTCCCCTATTCTCTTTCTTTTCACTCTTGGTTTTTTGAGACCAGGTCTTGCTGAGTCACTGAGTTGTCCAGGCTGGGCTCAAATATGAGATCTTCCTTCCTCAGACCCCCAGGGTGCCGAGATCATACTGAAGTGCCACCACAGCCAGCTTGAACCCGACAATCGTGTTTGCCTTCCCAAATTCTTATTCAAGTTCCTAGCCGCAAGCAGCAGGTACTAACACATGCAACAAATACTACATACATGTGTTTTGGCACTAATTTGGTGGCAGGAATGAAGACTTAAAAGGGAAAAAATACAGTCTTAGAATCTACATCTAGATTTTCTGAACATCATAACCATGAGTGTGGAGTAGTCTCTGTAAGTACAAGACTAAATTACATTTGTTTTGTTTTTGTTTTTATTTTTTTTCTTCTTTTTCTTTTTGAGACAGGGTTTTGCTCTGTAGTCCAGGCTGGTCCTGAACTTACTTTGTAGCACCCACAATGGCCTCAAACTCAAAGCAATTCTTCTGCCTAAGTCTTCCAAGTACTAGGATTACAGGCACACGTGACCACCCAGCTAATTTTTATGTAGTGCTGGGGGATCGCCCGCAGGGCCTTGGGCATGCAAGGCTAACACTCTAACTACTGCACTGAGCTATGCTCCAGCACCCTCCCTACATATTTTTAAGCAGCAGGAGACAACAGGAAGTAACCACCTGCTATTAATTAGAAAATTAACTGAAATTCATTTTTTTAAGTTTCTCTCCAGTTATCTACTATAAGTGTTTTCAAATGTATGAAAAGAACGAAAATACTACCAGGTAGGCAAGACAGCAAATACCTATAACCTCAGCACTCTGGAAGGCTAAGGCAGGAGGACTGACAAGTTAAAGGCCAGCATGGGAAATTTATGAGTAAGATAGATCCTGTCACAAAATAAAAAATAAAAAAAGAAACTCGGGATACAGTGCAGTACAAAGGCCCTGAGTTCAATCTCTGGCACCAAAAAATAAATAATAAAAATAAAAAATAAAAAGGAAACTATACTATAAACACAATTATGTTTTCTACTTAGCTACACAGGTTGTTTCGATTTTACCACATTTATCTTCACATATACATTTGTGTGCTTTAAACAGCATAAAAACTGTAGCCCTACTGACAACCCTAAATACAAATGCCTCTTCTAGAAATAAGAAAATTCTATAGACTCATGATATTATCCTCACATATAAGCAAATTAACATCATAGCCCAACATAAAAATTTCCAAGTATCTCACAATATCTTTCAAAAACTATCTTTTCAAAAAATCTTCCCAAATCAGAATTAGCAAACACAGCCTGTATGCTACACTTGATTATGTCTAATCTTTCAATCTAGATACACTAGTCTTTAAAATGATATTTACTCATATTTAAGTAATAAGTCTATTTCACAAACTTTAATCTTCAAATTCACCTCTAAAAATAAGGGCTTTAATCTATAAATACTTTGGACACTGTATCTCTAAAAGGTAAACTATGATCTCCAAAGTTGTGTCAGTCCATCTGGAAATAAAATGCACTTTCCCATTACACAATTTAAAATGTATTAATAATCACACAAACTTTAAAGTTCAAGGGATCAAAGCAATATTCTATCTTCCCAAGAGATAAGCAAATATTCAAGGACTGAGATGGAGCAGGAAATTACAGAAACAGACCAAGAAAAGAACTGAGTTTGTTATTCATAGTCAAGAAGTCATCATTCCATCGAACAAAGACTTCAGAATCTTTAGGGATAAAGGAGAAACTCAGTTACTCATCAAACAGCTAGCTGGTAACTATCTCTCCAGCCAGCACGAGAACAAAGGAGGTCTTCACACTTAAAACGACGACATCATGCCATGGATAACCATAGCTGTACTCTAAAAACTACATGGAAGTTGGTAAAGAGTCTGCAAGATTTAGTTATTTTTGTTATTTGACAAACCATTGCAAATATGCTCTTTTTAATTCTATGATACCTAGAAGCTTTCATGGATCCAGCTGCTACACAAGCTATGGAAGAAGTAAATAATATATATATATATATATATATATATATATATATATTCAAATAAACAATTATTTTTCCTGTTTATTTTGTTAACTTGAAAAATACTGAATGCATTTGTTTCAAAGTTAGCATTTTTAATTCAGAATTTGGCTCAAAGAATATTCTATGGTAACAAATGAATGCTCAGAGACTAAGGAAACAATACAAAATATAAATGAATTAAAGATTTGAATATCTAAAGGATGCATAAAATACATAAGCCTTATAGCCAAACTTAGCAAAAGAAGAAAAGAAAAACAATAATCAATGTAATTAGAAATGAAAAAGTGAAATCACAATGGACAATGCTGAAAAGAGAGAATTATAAGAACTATTTAGAAAATGTATATTCTAATAAATTGAAGAACCTAAAGAAAGGGATGAGACACATATCAACTATTACAGAAACTGAACCAAGAAGATATAAAAATCTTGAATAAATCAACTATCAGTAAAGAAACTGAGGGAGTAATAAAAACCCTACCGATACAGAAAAAATGTAGAACCTGAGGGATTAACCACAGAATTTTACCTACAAAGACATCAACACTACTCAACATCAACACTACTCGAACTTCTCCATACAAATTTAAAAGAAAGGTACATGATCAAACTCACTCCTGGAAGCTCATATTACTCTGATACTAGAAAACAGAAAAAAAAAAAAAAAAAAACCAGAACAAACAAACAAAACAAACAAAAACCCTACAGACCAATTTCTGTAATGAATATAAATACAAAAATCCTCAAAATATTTGCAGGCAGATGCAAAAAATCATTAAAAGATCATATACCATGACTGGACTTGCTTCATCCCAGGAATATCAGGATGGTTTAGCATATGTAAATTAATAAACATAATATATTACATAAAGAGAAACAAGAAAAAAAATCATTTCAATCACATGTTCATCTCTACAGATGCATAAAAAACTTTGACAAAATCCTACAACCAATTATGATTAAAAAATATTCAAAACAGGTAAAGAAGGTCTTTACCTCAGATTCATAAATCCACTGCCAACATCATAATAAAAACTAATAGTATTTCCCCAAAAGTCAGGAATAAGACAAGAATATCCACTCTCACCACTCCTGTTCAATACAGTCCTTAAAACATTAGCCAGAGCAATCAAGCAAGAGAAAGGAACAAACGGGATGCATGAACGAAAAGAAAGGAAGAGGGGCTGGAGGAACGGCTCAAAAGTTAAAGCATTGGCTCAGCAAGCACTAAGTGCTAAGTACCCGAGTTTGATTCCTCAGCACCACATAAGGTGAGTGTGGTGGTGCACACCGGTAATCCCAGCATTCCAGAGGTTAAGACAGAACTACCATGAGTCCAAGGCCAGCCTAGGCTCCATAGTGAGTTCAGAAGAAGCCTGGGCTAGCGAGTAAGACCCTATCTCAAAAATAAATGAATAAGTAAAAGAAGAATATACATAGAAGACTCAAAAAATCCACAAGAAAGTCTCTCAGAACTAATAAATTCCTCAAATCATCAAGATACAAAATCAATACACTAAAATCAGCAACATTCCTGTAAACCAACAATGAAGTCAGAACAACTTTAAAAACAAACACCTAGGAATTAAAATAACTGAGGAAGTAAATGATCTCTATGAAGAAAACTACATGATCCTGGGGAATTAAAAAGAGAGAGTTTGAGGATGGCGTTAGAAAATGAAAAATTAACTCTTAATCCTGGATAGGCAGAACCAACTGTCAAAATGGTCATACTACCAAAACTTATATATACAAATTCAAGGCAATTTCAATCAAATACCAACAGCATTCTTCACAGAACTAGAAAAAAAAAAAAAAACTCATGAAACTTCTGTAAAACTTAAAGAGATACAGAATAGTCAAAATAATGCTGACCAACAAGAGCAAAGCTGGAAAGCATCGTGATTCCAAGTTATAATAAAAGCAACCATGATTAAAAAGAAATGTGCTCTGGGTACAAAAAGACACATGGATCCATGGGACAGAACTGAGGATGCAGAAACAACATCAGGCACCTTCAGTCATCTGATCTTTAACAAAGGGGCCAAAAACATACAGGAGAAAGGATAATCTCTTTAACAAGTGGTGCTGGAAAAACTGCTTTCCACAAGCAGAAGAATTAAGCTAGACCTCTACCTTGTACTCTGTAATACAATCAAATTAAAATATTTCAAAGACCTTAATCCAAAACTGAAAAAGTAAATCTGCTGGAAGGTAAAATAGGTAAAACCCTGGAAGTCATAAGAATGGGCAAGAACTTCCTGAACAGAATACTAATCACATAAGAAATAACACCAAGAACAAATGAGATCAGATAGATAGACTGACAGACATATAAATCTGCACAGCAAAGCAAAACAATAACAACAAAAACAAGACAACCACCACGATGGGAATGGCATTTTTTTGCCAGCTACTTCTTGTGCAGATGACTCAGATAGAGTAATATCTAGAATATATAAAGAATTTTTAAAAACCTAGAATCTCAAAACCAAAAGTCTCATCAAAAGTCCATAAATGAAATGAATAGATACTTCTCAAAAAAAAAAAATACAACAGTCAGTAAGTACATAAAAAAATAGTCATTATCTTTGGCCATCAGAGAAATGCAAATCAAAACACTGAGATTCCACCTTACTCCCATACAAATGGCTATCATCAAGAACTCAAAAAATAAACGCTGGCAAGATTGTGAGGAAAAAGGAGCCCTTCTACCCTGCTAGTGGGACTGTAAATTAGTGTAACCACTACAGAAATCAGTTATGAATTCTGAAAAAATATAAAACTGAAAGAAATTCCATTTGACCCAGCAATACCACTTTTTGATTATCTTTCTGAAAGAGTTAAAATCATATTACTGTGATTGATGCATACCCATTTTTATAGCAGCAAAACTTGTAACAGCTAAATCCTGTAAAGAGCCTATTTGTTCACAGACAAATAAAAGGATGCTATGGTTTGGATCTGGAATGCCTTCCAAAAGTCTCAAGCATTTGGATTTAGTGGGATTATCTATAGAACCACGTGCAGTGAAGAGTAGAGCCTGCTCAGAAGGGGCAGAACACCTAACCTGGAAGGAATGGCTCACTGGAGCTGGACTCAGAAGGGGCAAAATACTGGGGCTTGACCCAGCAAGGGTGGATTACTGAGTTTGGGCCAGGAAGGGTACAGGCTAGCTCCGCCCTTCCTGCCACACTTAGCTTCTTGTCTGTCACGCGAATAGCTTCCTCCAGCTAGGCTAAGGCCATGTGCTTCCATCATTGCTAGGTGTTCATGAGTGGACTGAGACCTTCTGAAATTGTAAGCTAAAATAAATCTTTCCTCCCTTAGGCTGTGGATGTTGGATATCCTGTCCCAACAATGAAAAAGCACCTAAGCCAATGGATAAAGAATGTGGTACACACACACAATGGAGTACTCCCCTGCCAAAAATAAAGAAAATGGATGCACCTTGTGACCACTGTACTAAGCTAATAAATCAGACATAGAAGGCCAAGCATCACACTGTTTCCCTTTTAGGAGGAACTCAAAACGTAATTAGAAGAACAAAATAAAAGAGATAAATAAAAATGCAGGTATATGGAGAAGGGAAGGGGATCTGGAGTGGAGGAGATAGGGCAGGGCAGAAAGGGAAAGTGAATAAAAAGTAATCAGGTGTGACATATATAAACACAAATTCCCCAAGTTGAAAGTAATTTTTAGGCACTGCAAGCATGTACTAATAAAACATAATTATGGAGGAAAAACAAATGAAGGCTCTGTTATCTGAGCCATATGTTTAAAAAAGGTTTTAAAGGGGTGGGTGGAGAGGGAGGCAATGCTACTCAGCACATCCACTCCAGGCAATGTAAAATTCATTATTTAATTTATTCCAACATATTTAGGATGAAAGAATATGAACCAGATGGTCTGATATAAAATTATACCTAAATTTTCTAAGAGACACATATTATCTTATCCATATTTTAGAGCTCAGGAAACCAAAATTTAAAGACTTGAGAAAATGTGGATGAGTTAAGTGATGGGCAGGAAACTGACACTCCAAGTTCACTGGACTTCAGAACCTGGGCTCTCAACCATCATGCTAATTCATGAGAAGTCATGTCCAGAAAACTATGTTTGTATTCCATTTTCTTCTGAATGCAGAGGCCAGACATTTAAGAAAAATGAAACTACTGCAAACAGATCTGAATTGCAGCTTGTCTCCACTTTCATATGAACAGTATTCCACCACAGGTTTCAAGGAAACCTAATCCTTTTCAAAATGGTGTTTAATGAAAGCAGACACCACTTTGCTAAGGTTAAACAAACAACAGCTTAGAGAAACATGATCCTATTGACAATGCTAACGCGATGCAGGGATGGCACCTCCCGACAACTTGACCATGGTGTGCTAAAACACCTGACTGAAACACATTCGAGAAACAATTTCAGGGGCCTTGACTCTCCATTCTAGCATGCTACCACAACATCCAGTAAGCTTTGGGAATATATCTGCTCTAGCTTAGATCTAGAATGTCTCCCCAAAAGTCTCATGTGTTCAAGGGTGGGGCTTTTGGAAGCTGACTGGCTCATGGGGTGTTGTACTCATCACAGGATTGACTCATTGGCGAGCTCATACTAACCGTGCTACTAACAGGCAGGGACTACTTGGGGGAGTTACGTAACTGGCGCATAACTTAGGAGAGTGTATCTCCCTCCATGAACCCTCCCTGCATTCTGTACTCCTGGCTGCCAAGATGTGAGCAGCTTTCCTCCATCATGCTCTTCCAACATGACCTTTCTGTCTTGGAACCAGTGTTAACCATGGGCCAAATTAAATTTCTCCTCCTTCAAGTTTTGTCAAGTACTGCATCCAGCAACAAAAAGCTAGCTAATACTCTGTCTCTCTGGCATCATGAGCTTTAATATATTAGTCACCATGACATTCTTTAGCTGACACTCTTCCACATTTGAAAACTGAAAGGTCTAAGAGACATTATGACTATAAAATTTGAAATATTCCTGAATGATCTCTCAACTTGTAGGAATGAAACATAAAAACTAAAAACAGGGGGAAAGCTGGTCATTAATGTACAATTTGCATTTTCCCTATAATGTCTTAAAACATTGTTAGATCACTTCTAGGCTTAATAATGAGAAATAGGATGATATGATAATGAAAGGTTACAACTATAAAAATACACTGACTAAAACACTGTGAGGACAGAAATTCAGTCCTTGAAGACAAGGCTAAGGAAACAATTATGGAAACAAATGCCATAATTGGGCATGATTCCAAAATCAGAAATGGGCATATAGCTGGATACAACAGCTGATGGATAATTCAAAGAGAAGCAATCTCAGAATTATGGGAGTGGGAAAAGCAGCAGAAGACAGTAGCAAAGGTATAAAGAATTTATTCACTGAAATCATGCAAGAAAATTTCCCAAATCTAGGAAAATATTAATTTTCAGGTACAAGAAGCTTATAGAATACCAAATAATCTTAAATAGCAATGATACTCACCACGACATATTATAATCAAAACCTCAGAAATAAAACATAAAAAGAGAATATTAAAAGCGAGTAAAAACAAACTTTATTCTACCAGTGTAAACCCATTCATAAATTATCAGATTTCTCAATGAAAATTTCACAGGCCAGGAGAGCCTGGAGCAAGATCTTTCATACTTTAAAAGACAACAAGTATCAACCCAGGTTGTTGTAACCAGAAAAATTATCCCTGAAAATTGAAGGAGAAGTAAAATTTTTCATCACCAAGAATTCCTAAAGAAATTTTAGACAACTAGCCCAGCACTGCAGAAAATACTTGAAGGAATCTTTGAGTCAGAAAAGCAGCACCAAAGAACATGGAAGAAAGGAAACATCTAAAGAGAAAGTGTAACAAAAAAAAAAAAAAACATTGGTATTTGAATAATTTCATTGGTATCTTACTAAAACAGTATCACCTTTTTCATAAAATCTGTGAAACTTCCCCCATAATTATTTTAAATAGTATATTAGTTTGCAAAACACAATAATTATATTCAACATGGGGAATTGGCATAAAAATCTTTAAAAATGTGTACCCATGAATTTATGGATGGATACGTAGATAAAATGATAAATCAAATCTGGAAAAATGTTAGTGACTAGTAAAATATTAGTATATAATTTGCGAAAGTTAAAAAATTCTGAAATAACAAGTATGCCATTGTATTTATTTCTGTGTGTATAATATAATTTTGTGATACGACTTAAGTTCATTTAATGTAGCAATTCACTTATTCAGTCTATGATGTAAATTTATCCTAAGAAAACCAATTGATGTAGTGATAACCTGCATGTCTTTTGAATGTACAAACATTTATCTTTCAGAAGTCAGCTAAGAAATTTGAAATCTAACTTCTTTTCCTTTGCCACATTTTCCAGCCTTATGAATTTCACTGTTACCATTCTTTTCCTAGGTGGACTGGTGGGTGAGGTCATGTTAAAGAATCTCAACAAAGATATAATGAGATGCAGAAAAAAAAAGAACTTCCAGCAAATTGTTCCAATAAAGGGCTCTGCTGGACCCAGAGAACAGGCATCAAGATATAGCCACTGCAAACCATTCTAGGGGTAGGAAGCTGAGCTAAACAGTGGTGATTTAAGTGGGGAAGTGAGTCAGACTCAGAAGATTAAATATGTTTAATATTGCATGGTTTCTCTGCTTTGGGAAACCCAGACCACAGGCATTCTATAGAACCAAATGAGTGTGACAGTGGGAATTAGAGGGGATGGGAAGGGTGTGGGAGGACAAAAATGGGGAGGGGAAGGGATCATACTATTTATGTGATATGTATCTGCATGAAATACTCATGTTCACTGTAAACATTATATATTGCATATGTATATATTAATAAAAGTGGAGAAAAATATAAACAAGCTTTTTAAGAGCACTGTTTCTCCATATCATATGGGATCTGTCTGTATGGGTCTGCTTGATCATTAGCACAAAAACATACCAGGCTTATATTATTAAATTACCGCTCTCCCTACAGTTCTTAAAAGTCAGTAAGTCTAACTTCTGAGAGCCAGAGAGGAAGGTAAATGTAAAGAACAGAATAAATAAATGAATAAACAAACAACACAGGTATATCGGCACAGGCCTATAATTCTAGCACTTTTGGAGGCTGAGGCAGGAAGATCCAAGTTTATTCCCAGCCTGGGCAATTTAGCTAACTTGGTAAGACCTTGTCTCAAAATCAAAAATAAGAATGGACTAAGGATGCAGCTCAGTATAAAGGCCCTGGGCTCAATCCCCAACACCACAAAGTAAATGATAAATGAATGGATTTAACTAAATAATAAACTAAAGTAGAAACATACGCAGCTCACCATATTGTTATCAGGACAGACGACCTTCCCGTTTACCATGCCAAATACCAGTAGCAGTCTCTTTAAGCAGTCTCTTACTCCTAGAGTACAGGAAACCCACAGGCTATGACAAATTTCCGCTAAATCTGGATGTGCAAGAATTGTGCTCTGTCCAAGCACCATCCACACTTGCCATCATTCTGTGCTAGGAATGGTGGTAAGGGATCCATGGTTATGTCAAAGGTGAGGAACAGTGCAACTCAGGGTGTTTGACTGCATGGGTCTTGACCACCAACTCTTTAACTTGCATAATACTCTCCCTCGATTAGCAACAATATAAAGACGCTCCCGAGTTTTAATTCCTCCTGAGCCAGTTACATCATGATAGTTTTCTTGAAGCTCATATAACCAGAAACTGAGCAGTTTCAGATGTAAATACAGTTGAAACTGATATAGTCTTGAGGATGAACTTAGTTAAGTACAAGGAATTATTATATCAACTATAACTTACCACCATTGGTCCTATTTGGTTGCTGATCTGGATTTTGGGATTGAGGTGAGTAATACTGTTGCTGCTGGTAATTATTAGAAGGAAAATACTGTGAGCTGGGGCTTCTCCTACAATCCCGAATGCTGGAAAAAGTCTGTGAGTGGGGAATTCCTCTTTGGAAAGGTGAACATCTTGGAAGACGGGGTTGAGGTGGTGGTAAGTGATCAAATTCTTCCTCGTCCTCCAGACTGTATCGATCATATTCTTGATCACTACATGTCCCTTTTTTTCCTGAACTCAGTGACACACTGGAACTATTTCTCGACACAGAAGCTGAAGTAGAAGCATAATCTTGCCTGAGACCTATGAACAACAACAAACAAGATTATCTTACAGATAATATTAATCTAAGTTATACAGTAAACCATAATTAATCAAAAGTTTGAGAAAAATTTGTTCCTAAAAAATAGTCAAGCAGATTTATTCTCCCATGATCCTTCATGACAAACATATTTACTTTATACTAGATAACTCAGTGTTGAAAAAAATTGTCCAATTCCAGTGAAGATTAAATGTGGTAGCTGCTACAACTCAATAAAAAAGAATCTATCAATTTCCCCATATGTTTTCTTTTCATATCTACAGATATTTAGGAAGCAGAATTTTGGAATAAGTATTCATCAGGATTATAGTTTGCTATTGAGTTGTAAGAGTTTAAATAAATAAAAAATCTCTACCTAAGAAAAAAGTCAGTATGTTTCCTATACCAACTTTCAATGCCAAAGTTTAAAACTTGAGGCACAAAGGTTTTCTACCAAGGTTGTTTTTATTCTCTTTTGTTAATACCACTATCTTTTTCAAAGCATCTGGATATTTCCAGCTCAATAGTTTTAGGTCATTCTAAACCATCTATAAATAGTCAAACTGATTTTTTTTTTTCATTATTTAGTACACAGCCCATGTTATGCTTTATATCTCAAATGACTCCCAAAGTCTCACGTGAAGTGACTGGATCTTGGAGGTGCTGTGCTCATAGGTTAAGGATTTATTCATGAATCCACCTGCTGTCCCGAGGCGAGGTCTGCTGGAGGGGTGGGCACTGGGGACACAATCTGTAAAGATACATTCTTGTCCCCAGCTCCTCTCTTCTCTTGCTTCCTGTCCCTGACAGGATCAGCCTCACTGCTTCACCATGTCCTTCTGCCACTGCCATGCACGGACTGAGACCTCAGAAATATGAACCAAGAATAAACCTTTCCTCCTTTATGTTGAGTGTTTGCTACTGTGAGAAACTGATTGAGACAGCTCATATTACAATTTTTAAGTTAATCTATTCTTAAGCTGAGAAAGGAAATTTCATTTGATCCAGCTACAACCCTACTGGGAATGTTCCCAAAAGAAATAAGACAACATACCAAAAAAGACAAATGCATATCCCTGTTCAGAGGATTACAATTTATAATAGTCAACTCCTAGAAAAACCTTACCTGCCCATCAACAGAGGAATGGTTAAAGAAAAAAAATAAAATCTTACAAAAAATAAAATAATTAATTTACTCCTATTTAACTATTTTATTGGGTATCTATAACTGACACCCAATCTTTTAGCCATACTTTTTAAACAAGTACTGGAATTTACTGTTAATAATGATCTAGTCACCTTTCCCCTCAAATGTATCTTATTAAATTCAGCACAGGCAACATTACCATATTTCCCTTATTATTCTTGACAAATTCTGAAAAAAGAAAATTGGTATGCTTCAATGACATTTGGCTGTTTCTAGTTACGCTGGCTTAAAATACACCCCCAAAATAGGCTTACCCCAGTCCTATGGTCTATATCTTATTGTGCCTTTTGATATTGTTAATGCCTGTGAAGTACTTCACACTCAAGAATGTTCTAATTTTATTATAGAAGTCTGCAATAAACTGTCTCATTTCTAATTATCTACCCTTCCACAATTATTTACTATAAGGTCTATCAATGCATTTTTAACTGAACTTTTCTCAATATATGACATGGAGTTATGTGTTGAACTCAGAAATAATACTGTACACTCTGCCCAGTTCTCACAATAACATTTTGCAAAGCTATTGAATAACACAATAGCTAGGTACCATCCAACTTAGATTTTTCATTTATTGTGTATGCATGTGCATGTATTAAGCTGTTTACAATTTTCTTACCTACAAGATTTTCTATCTACAACCACAGCCAAAATACTCAAGAGCTACAACAGCACTCTTTGTGTTGTTATTTAAATAATAATATCCACCGTTGTTTTGTTTCCAAGACCCCATACCTTATACCTTAGCCCTCAAAATCAATCTCTCCTCTATTTCTAAAATTTTATCATTTCAAAATGTTATATATACAAAATTACATAGTATGCGATCTCTTGCATCACCCATTTTCACTCTGAATAATTCCATGGAGCTCCATACTATACCAATAGTTCATTCATTTTTACTGTGAGTAGTACTCCAACATATGGATGTACCACAATTTGTTTAATCCTTCATCTACTTAATGACATGCAAGCTAATTCCAGCTTTCAGCCATTGCAAATAAAGCTGCTAAGGACAATCCTGCATAGTCTCTTCAGTAAACACAACCTTCTATTGCTTTGTGATGGACTGACTGCCAAGAGTGCAGCCTGCCGGGCCAGATGGAAGTTCCATGTTTAGTTTCTTAGGAAACTGCCACTGATTCCACAGTGGCCTCTCCAGCCATGTCAATAATCAGTGTACTCTGATCACAGCATGCCTGGCACCTCCGGATGCTTTCCAGTGTGTGGGATGAATATAACAGCTTTGCCTACGAAACGGGACAGTATAAGAGAAAGAAGAGTACTGTCTGCCCGTTACACATTCAGGAGAACCTGAATGTCCTATACCACTTATATATCAGGTAGGAGCCTCACTTTCTTAGTTTAAAAAGGAACATACTTTCTTCTTGTAGACGCGCCATGATCTGAACATCAGTGAGGTCCTGTAGCTTATATCCCATAGAGATAGAGTCATCCTCCAGCTCCGAAGTACTCAGCTCACTGTCAATGGATGACTGGGGACTGAGCGGGGAGCCCCTGGAAGTGTAACCTAAGGCAAAAAGAAATACACGTAGAATTTCAAGTATTGGTGCCTGCTGGTGCTTTACAATTCATAAATACATAGCACTTGCACTCTTGCTTTTGTAATGTCACCAACATCAACATTTCATAGTCAAAAAATAGACACATCTTTAGAACTTCATATTTCATACAAAATCATTTGTTCACTGTTTAATCAAATTCAAGTTTCAGAATTTAAAAAATTACTGTCTATTAAAATGTTTAAGATGGTAGATTTCTTATTATGTGTCTGATTTGCTGTGTTGGGGACTGAACCTAGAGCTGTGGGCAAGCATTCTACCACACTGGGTCACAATCTCAGACTTTTCTGTCCTTTTTATCACAACTCACTAATGAAAATGTCAGAAGATATGATATGATACTACACATTCATGTAAACTTTTACTTAATCAGAAATATTTGTTAATAATATTTGTTAATAATCAGAAATATTTGTTAATAATCAGAAATATTTGTTCCTGGCAGTAACTGAATATATATTTTAAAATTAAAATGTAACCTGGTCCATTCTTTAGTTGGCACACATAGTTAGTGCTCTAAGTGGATAATATCACACAAATATACACGAAAAAATCATACAAAACCTTCATAATCTATACCTGCTAATAGTTAGAGGAGACTTGCAGTCATCCTCAAAAGTGGGAAAAAAAAAAAAACCCAATGGCTTGAGATAAAAGAACCAAAAAAGGTAGCATTCAAGGAGAAGTCATAAGTATAGAAACAAAACAATGCTGAGACTAGCAAGGAAATGATGAGTCCTTCATTTCATAAAAACAAAAACATCCACTACAACTATTCCTGTAACAGAGGCCTGCCTTTATAAAAAGCAACCAGAAAAATAAAAATTAAAAAAACAACCTGAAAAGGTTTACAGCCTTTAACTATTATTTTAAAAAAGTACCTAAGTTGAGCTTGACATTTAATCACAGAAGCATGTTGGGCATTTGGAAACACACAACTATATGTGCGTTTACTGAAAAAGGAAGACCGTCTACTGGACACAGGTGGCAACAGATGATGACAAGTGTTAAGCATACCTTAATGCTAATCCTTTCTGTACCTAGAGCAGGTGTGTGGCACAAACCTTCCATCATAAGGCCATCTAGCTGTTCCATGGAAGACGGGTATGTGAGCTGCATTTAGTGACTGAATTGCAAAGCAAGCAGTTAGTCAAGAAGCTGAAATATTACCTGTTTTTTCAGGTGTTAGTATTGCTTTATTTGAGGATTTAGAGAAGCTGGGAGTATTAATGCCATTGCTGTAAGGGCTGAGTCTTGCAACAGGACTATAAGGAAAAGCCAGGGAGGCAGGTGAAGAGAAGAGACTCCGCCATCGGCTAGCTGTCACAGAAGCAGAAAACAATAGCGGTTAGCTTCACAGAGGCAGATGCTGACTTCTCCGAAGGGGAAAGGGAAGAGATATATGAAAAAATGAAAAAACAAAGCAAACTCTCATAAAAAAACTGACTTCCATGTATCAGAGGAAAAATATGTAAAAATGGGCAATTTATGAATTATGGTTCTATTTAATCTTTCACCAAGGAAAAATAAATCCATTGCATTTTGATTTATGACAATATACCTGCATGAAAATAAAAAAAAAAAACCTTGCACCTGGGTTATAGGATACACCTAAAATGACTGATGTGTTTCCAAATGGCCTTGAGTCCACAACCCTGGGTGTGCAAATCAGATGCGGATCTATACCAAAACATAATAACAACTATCTGAGATGGCAGTGTAGAGACATAGTGATGATCACTCAGTTTTCTTTAAAAAATTTTTTCAACTTGTATGCATTGAAGAAATACTACTTGTATAACTTTTAAATGTGAAATTTAAATGTGGGATGATTATATATTATTTTGATGCTATGTTGATAAAGAATGAAGAAACAAATGGTACCAGTGAAGAGCCAGATGGTCTAATTTTTACCCCACTACACCACTGTACTAATAAGTTTACTTTTTCTCCCCCATACTACCATCTTCTTGTGACCTCTAACTTTTAGGATCATGAAAAAAGACCCCAAATCATAAGTACTAAAGTAAATCACAGTACACATTATTTACTGACTCAGAATAGAAATCACTGTGCTCATCAAAATCTACTTTTTTGAAAAGGTGTCATTTAGTCATGTACTAATAAACAAGTAGGACAGTATTGCAGACACAAAAAATACAAATTAGATTAAACTTCAGTGTAAGCAACAACTTTGCTTATATAGCTGGAAATATGAAAAAGTGATTGGAAATGGGTTTCCCAGGCTCCTTCCAATAAGCAATGCTAATGAGCAGTCTGACAGCTGAGGAGTATTTTAAAATGGACAGTAGGCCGTGGAGAAACTGGAATGTGAAGTATCAAGAAAAGAGCTCTGAAGCTGGGACCTTCAGGTCTTTGTAAAAACCCCTTCAGATTTGCTTAAAAGAGCAGAATACTTCCTCTCTGGCAAGAAATCTTATGACTACTATCATATTCTAACTATTATATAGCTTTTCCTTAGGCAGTTGAAATAAGTAGGCAAGAAAACTACATTCACAGCAATATCGCATTCAGACAGAAACCACAGGTTTCATGAGGAAATGCTACCACAAAGCAGGATTCCTGACTGACACCTGTCCTGTATGTCACTTGTCTAATTTACTGCAATTTACTGTGCCTAAGGAGCGTTTTTCATTGTGAACCACAGCACAGAGAGGCACTACCCAGTTTCTTCATCCACAGGAGTCAACTTGATCCCTGAGGATATGCAAATTCAGGGTTTGCCACACCACAGGCAGTAGGTAGTTATTCTGGCATCTTCAATCTTTATCATTTGAGGTCTCACATTAGAAATGCTGTATTGGAAAAGGTCAACAGTTCTTTTGAGTGCTAATGTGTTTAACTGATTATGTTATTTTATATCAGTTTTATCATTTTCCAGACAGATCACAGTGACTGTGTGTTCTCACCCACAGATGCAAAGGGCAGCACATCACAAGTAAACAGCATTCATCACTCTACACAGTAACTACTGTGACCCAGCCTTCCCACACAATGGCACAATTATTGTGACTATGACAGCAAGATCCCAACTAAGAACACAATTCGTGTCTATTGCAAGAAAGAATGTTCTACATTGTTCTTCAGCATTGAGGATTTCAAGAAGAGGGAGGGGAATTATTGTAGAGGCAAAGCTTACAGAACAACAACGCTCTAGTAGTGCCTGAGGCTGCAGTGAAGGAGGTGGAGAAGGGTGGAAGCAAGAGCATCCTCCTTATTCTCTGCTACACAAAGAATTTCAAGTATAACAAGAGAAGCATTTGTATAAAGAGCAAAACAAACTGAAAAAAACATTTAAAAGGGCAGCTTCACCTTCAATTAAATTAACTGATCTTTATTCAGAAAAAAATATTACTAGAGGCTCAAAATTGACCAAAACTACACTAAGAAGAGTAAGTCAATTTGCTAAAGGGAAAAATGAGTGATAAGTTTCTGACTGGCAACTATGAACTTTCCTAAGCTTCTCCAATGTTCTATCTATAAGAAAAGCGCAGATGGGCACGGTGGCCCACACCTGTAATCCCAACATTCTGGGAAGCTGAGGCAAGAAGAGCGTATGCTTGAGCCCAGCCTAACCAACTTACTGACTTAACAAGACCCTGTTTCATGAGAAAACACACACACACACACACACACACACACACACACACACACACACACACACACCTATAGATATTATATAAAACAAGGAAGCTAGGGATAAAACTCAGCAGGAAGGCCAGGGCTCAATCCACAGTACTTGGGGTGGGGAGGCGGTGCAATCTCCAAGGAGCAATGGAGACGGCCTAGATAGTGAACCTCACTGCATTCCAATACCTACCATAGCAGAGCTGAACCTATACACAATGGATGGACTGACTGAATCACACCAAGCTTTTCTTTCCCAAATGGCCTTAAGCTAAAGTGCCCCCTAACACTTCAGAATGCATCTTCGCTGGTATTGTACTCACCTCCCTAACCCCATCCTTCGCCGCTTTTCTCTACATTCCCATCATCTGCCTGTCAACAGACTGCACCAACACAGGCACCCAGCAGCCTGTGCTGACAGGGTCAGTCATTACTCAGAATGTGCTGCCTCACCCACGGAGGTACTGCAGGACTCGTCATCAGGATCAAGGCCTCAACTGTACTTAGGCCATCTTGCTATGGCCTTCGTCCACTGCCCTGACCCCATGCTCGCCTCTACACTTTTTCTGAAAACCCCTGTTAAACTTCCTTAAGCATCTCCTTGATTAACAATGATTTTACACTGAAATAAACCTCATTTTTTGCAATACAGATAGACAGATATTGCTTAATGGCCTAAGCATTTTTCTGTACCTATTCAAAGTTGTCAGACTTAAAAACAAATTACACATGTGTGTATGTATTTTTGTATACATAAGTAAATCATGGCTAATTTTTTAAAAGAAACCTAGATTTGATAAAGCCTCCAATGATGATAATACCATGGTGCTGGATCAAAGTAGACCTGTAGATATAAATGAAATCACCCAAGGAAAATGTACAGAGTGGGAAAAAAAGATATGATTTTCAGGAGGAATAACTGAAAAAGAATACATTAGAGTGAAAAAACGACCACAGGAAAGAATTCAGGTGGGTCAAGAATCTGTGGAGTTCAAAAAAAAAAAAAAAAAAAAAAAAAAAAAAAAAAAAAAAAAAAAAAAAAAAAAAAAAAAAAAAAAAAAAAAAAAAAAAAAAAAGACTAATCCAAAAGAGTTTCCATGGGTTGAGTAAGAAAAAGAGTAGAGCTGGAACAACTAGGTTCTTAGTGAAAGCAGACTCCACAGAAAAGGAAGAAGAAACTTGGGTTAATAGGTCAAGCAGATGCAAGATGAGAGAAAATCTTTGAAAAATGGTTTAGCTCCAGAAGTGGGGAGATACAAAGCCTGCTAGATCAAGGAGACCTGCATGTTTGTAGAATAAGAACCAGAAAAGAAAAGGCACTGAAGTAAGAGCTGGGGACAGATACGCCTTGGAATGCAGGCATGATGAATGGGTTCTCTCTTCTTTGAAAACAAGGAGTAAACAAGAACATAGGAGATGAAGGTGGGTTTTCAGGTATCATTTCTTTGTACATTAGAAGGCAATAAACATAGTGAGAAGCCAGGAGTGGACTGAAGAACGTCACGCAGTAATGCCTGAACCGGCTACCAGTGAGAACAAGAAAACCAGCTAACTATGGAGAAGTAAAGGTGCCTGCCAATCTGGAAACTCTATCTCTGGAACAACAGTAATATCAACATGTAAGCCTCAATAAACCACTTGAAAATATTAGCAAGTATCTGATTATGATTCTAAGGGTCTTTGTGTGTGTGTGTGTGTGTCATATGTGTTCAAGTTTAGGCAACTGATATGTGATGGGCACCCTGTTCAAGAACACATCAAAGGACTAAATTCATCAAAATTAGGAGAAACGGACCCTAGTATTTGAAAGCAGTCTCTCACTTTATCCTCATTTTAGAGCCCATGTGTAAGACCTTCATAGAAAGAGATGAGAGTCTAGAAGACTGTATTCAAAGTCAGACATGATACCAACAAGCTAACATAGTAGACGGTGTCAGTAGACAGTGTCTGTAATAAGCCTGCAAAGAAATGCTTTGGGGCCAAGAGGTCTCAGTCACACTTACTCACCACAGTAGCACAGCAGGAGAGCAGGACAGATAGTATGCAAATAAATGAAAATGACTGTGTATAAAGAAAACTTCATTTATATACACTGAAAGGTTAACAAAATTTCCATGGACCATAAAATGTTATTCTTTTGGTATTTTTCAACTATTTAAAAATGCTAAAGGCATTTTTAGCTCAGGCCTTATAAGAAGAAAAAAGCAAGTATGTCCATAGTTTCTCGACACCTTGGGCTAACCTGCATACCAATTTTAGAAATACTCGTTTGGAAAAATGTACAGGGCTAGAACAATACTGCAAGAGTGTGTCAAGGATTCAGATATAACACAGTGGCTGATAGAACAATTCTTCACTTCAACTTTCCATAATACATTGTAATAAAAGTCAACAAATCCCACTAAACAACACTGGGGTTAAGAATCCAGATAACTGAGCTCCAGTGTATTCCTGCCACCAACTGACGTTCAGACTTGGAGTAAATTATGGAATTATCTTAATGTTAGTGCTATCATTAGATAAAGTAGCTTCTGGGAGGGTAACAACACTTGTTGTGAATCAAGACAGAAGTATAGTACACGTTCACAAATTACAAAGCATTTTATGAATGAAAAGTTCTAACACATTGTACCAAAATCTGTACATTCTCAGGAAAATGTCCTGAAAGCTAGATAGAAGAAAAAAAGTGTCTGGAGGGATTTTTGCTATTCCTTTTTCCTAATTAGGAACTACTTATTTGATTGTTTCTTTGTTTATGGAAAAGTCTCACTCTGTAGTCCAGGTTAGTCCTGAACACATTATGGTAGCCCAGAGGCTGGCCTCTAACACATAGCAATCCTGTTTCAGCTTTCCAAGTACTGAGATTACAGTCATGCGCCACTATTCCAGGTTAGGTAGTGGAGGGGAATTGAACCCAGGGTCTTGTGACTGCTAGACAAACATACTAATAGGTGAGCTCCGTCCCTGGCCACTTCATTTGATATCTTATCTAATTAAATGCTGTCAATTCATAAACAACACAGTGAGCTTTGAACCTTCATAATCTGGACAGTATGGTCAACAGTTCTTATTTATCTGTCCTTACAAGAAACCAATGTTCCAAATGCCACATTTTTAAGAAATATGACTTCAAGAACGAGATCCTGTATCTTGACTCTTAAATAATCATTTTCATTTTCAGAGAGTCCTGGAAAAGAAATTGGGCAGAGGGAAACAAGGCCAAATTATCATATTTGTAATCCTGATTTTTTGTTTTTATTTTTTAGCACAACAAGCATCAGACCTCAATTTCATCCCACAAAGGAATTTAATCACATGGTTCTTTACTATACCAGTTACAGCAAGGTCTAAGATGGTGAGGTTACAAGGTAAATCAGCTCTTCCAGTTCTTTTTATTCTCTTATAAATTATAGAGACATTTCACACAGACAATACCTTCTGATCCATGCCACAACCTACCAGGGCAGGAAGACCTTCACTTTCACCCGCCATCTCTGAATAACAAACTTCCTAGGTGATCATGTTCTTTCCACACCTACAGCCTAGTAAAATGCTTGGCATATATTCATACTTAAATATCTGAACAAATGTTAATAAAAGAATTTAAAAATTTAGGTGAAAGTGGTGTCAAATGCCTAAAATCCAAGCTGGGGGCTGTGACAGAAGGATCCCAAGTTCCAGCTCAAGCAGGATAGTTCAGTGATCTAGTGAGATGCTGTATCAATACAGAAAATAAAAAGGACTTGGTTGCAGTTCTGTCAATGCCAAGGCCCTGGGTTCAGTCCCAGAACTGGGTGGAAAGGTTGATGGGAGATAGGATTCTGTCTTACTCTTACAAACTTTCCAGACAAAGATAAAAATTAATTTGGCATCAGTATGCAAGCTGTTGAGTTGGTTCCACCCCGTGCAGCCCCCAAGAGTAGGAAACATATGGTTTGCAGCTTATCTGATCCACTGTTCCTTATGGGTAAACCTGAGAAGCACAAATTTCCCATAATGCTCCATGACCTGATAAATGAGTGTATGGGGTCCAGGAAGTCCTGCTATTACTAGTCCGAGACAGGAGTTCACAGTGCTCTCTCCAATATATACACAAAAAAGATTCAACTGTAATCTATTTATCAATTTCATACAAGGAGTAAGGCTAAAGAACAAGGAAGTGTCCCTCACTGGTAATCTTAGGAGCCATTTAATTATGGTAAGTCAGTCATTATGTGTAAATTTCTTTCAGCAAGTTGCAGATACAAGAATCTACTAAAATGTTAATTTTAATTTTTTCTTATAAATTCCATTCGATCAACCTACAATGAAAAATTAGTAACTTGAAATCAGTAACATGATAAAGATGTGTGAGAATCATATATGTATATGAACCCTGTAGTAGCATTCAGAATGTAAAAATTACAAAAATATGATTTATCAATACACACAACCTTTAATAAATGTTTAATAAAAGTTCAATAGCCTATATCCCTTATATGATTTAGAACTAATCAAGAGAGTTGCTTTCAACATTAGGATTCAACTTCAAACTGTATTTGGTTTGAAAGTAACTGAGGGGTTGTATACCTCTGGCAATTGGCAGGTAAGTAATAAATATTTGTTCAGTGAGTTACAAAACTTCACCGTGTCTGGCAAGAAGTACATCTTTAATAATATTTATTTCATAAAAAATCAGAATTTCATAATTGTTCTTGACATTGAATTTGATAGGTCAAACGTTTCATAGATTTTAATATAATCTTAATGGTTAAAGTATCTAATCATCATAGAGCATTCGATACAGAAAGAGGACTGAATTTCTTCTTCTCAAACTTTAAACAGCCTCACACCTACACACTTATTCTTGTCTCCTCATAGCCATTTCTGACTACTGGATGCTTCTGTAGGACTCCTCTATACAGAATGATGAGCTAAACAGAGTGAGAAAGGGAGAGTCCTCTGGAACATCAACGTGTTCCACTTAACCATCAGTCAAAACTGACGAAGGGACACCAGCTTAAAGCACACCCAAATCAAACCTAGTGTTATTCAAGGCCGTGGTGACCTCATAATTTCACAAGGCATCAAGGCACCTGTAGTTAATAGGACAAATAAAAATCTGATTTAATAAAAATTAATTTCAAAGCCATGTTTATGGAAACCATTTTCCCCTTAGATGGTATTCTATCACTTTAATCAAATTTAAATACAGTGAAAATAGCCACAGAATGTGCAAAGAAGATATCTGAAAGGAGATTCACCTACTCCCATAAAAACAAAGGAAAACAGTGACTCAGTAACCTGTCACCAAGGTGATGCTGCTACACAGATGACAGCTGCTTTCAAGACCATGGCCACAGCTAAGCTAAGACAATTAGCTAGAGTAACTTTCAAGTTCTGCAATGCAGTCATTAGGCAAATTGAGAAACATAGCACAGAATTTAACTCTCTGAAGAAATGGGTTAGATAAACTCATGTCTGAAAATAGTCGAACTGCCCTACCCTGACAGCAGACAAGATCCCTAACATGGGAAGTTCCTGGCACTAATAAGACTTATCTTGCCTATAAAGGAGTACAATGTAGTGGGCCAAGGGCCAACTTGTGGAAAGCACAGTGAAGGTCCCCAATTGAAGAGCACTGAGAACAGGTTTTGAATTGTTCTTCCTCTTCATAATCTCCAAAGCCAAAATGTTCTTTCTCTGGTTAGGGACGTAATATAATAACATTTATACAACAGTGGCCATTTGACATTTTCATCTTGAGAGATGGTAGAAAGTAAATACATAGGCTTGCTCATGAAAAATTTGTTATCCTAAACTAACTCATCCCCAGTATTACTAGAATATCTGTGCACAAAATGAAAGTATATATAAAAGTTTAAAACAAGAATCTCTTTCCTGTTCCCACCCAGACCTACTATTCATGGGTTTTGTTTTTCAGAAATGGAGGACAATGATGTAATTACTATGGAAACACAATCATAAGGCCTTGTGGGTACTTGACTTCCAGCTAGAAACACTGGAAAATCTAGCAGACTTTTATACTTCATATATATATATATATATATATATATATATATATATATATATATATATCATCCCTTCCTTTCCATGTCTAGATCTGAGGGTTCTATTTATACACAGCCAAAGCTTATTACATTTTCATTGTGTTTTATAGTCATGATTAAAACAGTTAGTAGGTGATCATTACATGTGATTGGACCAAGAAAGGCATGTGACTGACGCTTGCCTTAACCTCCAAGTGAAGAACATCACAAGATCTGGGAGGGAATGTCCTGTGCTCATCTTTCCTGCTTCATTGCCATGGCCTCTATTCTCTATCTCTCCTGTAATCTGTATTCTTCCACTTTTTCTATCATTAAAACAAAGTGAAGAAGGCAGCAAAACTTATCAAAATTTTGCAAAGCCAAAAATCTTTGCCTTTTGTTTCTTCTCTAATGTACTTGGTCATGGAATTTTAGTTTGAAAAGGACTTTCTCTCCAAACTTTAAAAGCAATATTTATTTTTCATCCAGCATTCATTATTTATTTATAAAATACTTGAGCTATTATTGTATATAATCTGTTTCTTTCTAAGATCATCTCTACAATTTTGGAAAACTTGAAGTTCAACCAGATGATCTAGGTCTTATCTTAGTTCATCCTAAAAACTTCTTTTTCTTCAGTTCCCTCCAATTTTTCTTTTATTATTGATTATTTTCTCAGCTGTCTATTCTGGTTTATAGAAATACTGGTAAGTATTAGAAGCTCTATATTCGTTTCCTCTAAACTCTCTCATATTATCCACCTCTCTTTCACCTAAGTAGCCTGGCTCTCAATCCTAACTATTTTCACTTTTACACTTCCAAAACATTAAAAATAACTCAAAGTAATAATGATCTAATTGATTTGTTTCCACAAAGCTTACTTTTGCTTTAAAATTCATTACTTTCTTAAGTCTGAGTATACAAAGGTCATCCCATTGCTTCAGAAACTAGTTTTCTACAAAATTAGAAAGCTCTTTTTAGTAAAATGTAGTAATACAACTATGATAGTGGAAAACACAAAATACAAACTGATAAGTGAATCTAAACTCAAATAAATGGAACATTACCACATACATACAAATTTAAAGTTCTCACACACATAAATGATTTAGAATTACCAATGAATCAAAGTCTTATTTTTTCAAAGTAGATAAAGAATTTGGTACCATGTTCAACAACTGCTTCTCACCAAAAGACACACAGGAAATTCAAGGTGTTAACAAAAAAAAAAAAAAAAAAAAAAGCTAAGAAAGAAAACCTTCTAAACTTTGCCTAAGTTTTTAAAAAATCCCCTTCTATAAAACTTTAAATCTTGCTCTCCACATTCAAGAAGTTCTAACGTCACAATTTGGCTACATCTTGTCAGATTTAAAAAAAAAAAAAGTAAAAAAAAGGTGTCTTTCAAGACATTTTTGAGATCCCCATAGGTTTTTCTGCCCAAGATTTTATCTTTTTATTCAAAATTATTAAAAATTTCCAACCACCTTATGATAAAGTCTAGAATCCTTACCTGCCCTGAAAGCCCTGCATAGGTCTCTAATTTCCCTCTAATTTCAGCTCAGGATTTCTTCCTTTTCTTTGTCCACATTTCCCACAATAGCCTTTCTCAGTAAGTCTTTCTCATGCTGTGCATCCCCTCCCTTTTCAAGGTCCAGCCGTGTAACTGTCCTTGTGGCCTGAGGCAGTCTTTCACACTACCCCATGGGTCCAGCGCTATAGACTGACTCTCACACTGATTCTCAAGTCTCACCTGACACATCATATCCTTAAGGTTCCATTTCCTGACCACATCCCTCAGACTCTATGTTGTTAGCTTCATTTCATAAACTGCTTCCTCTGTCACCTGATTCTTGAAGCCAAGCACAAACTTACTTCGTTTGTCTTTACCCTTAGTTCTCATCACTGTGCTTGCAACAAGCAGTCTGTACCTTTCAGGACTTCGCATGTTAAATTATCTTTGATTAAGCCCACTGTTTCCCAAAAAGTGAGTCAAGAAATTCTTACTTAAATTTGACTGTGCTTTTTAGAGATCCCAAGGAAAAGGCAAGAACAGCTACGAAACTTAAACTAATTTCACTGCCCTAGAGTTAAACTGAATCAGCCATCCAAGTAGTGTGAAAGTAGTAAATCTGTTTTGGTGAACTAGGAATATAGTTCAGTGGTAGAGCATGTATTTAGCATGGATGAGGGACGAGGCCCGAGGATCAATCCTCAGCACAGGTATGTATGCATACACAAATACCGTGAGACCCTCCCCACTGTCTTACTTTTTCCTTGGTGGGAAAAGACCAACAAAATAGCATGACAATGACAGATTCACTGCAATAACTTACGCACTATTATGATGCTGGCTATTTATATAAGTACTTTCCTGTTAGTGTTAAAAATGCAAAACAGAACAAAACCTACAGAGAAACATACGCACAATTAGCAGTGTTTAAAAAAGAAGGATTATTTGTGGAAAAATGACTAACAGAACTAAGTTACCAAAAAGAATAAGTAGAAACTGCAGATTTTATAGATGCACAACCCCGTTTATTTCTCACTTACTGTACTAACTCATGGGCAACACTGAGGCCAGTGCTTTGAGACTATTCTGAACACAACAGCAAAGAAGTAACAGAACCTCACCGCTATGATGACGTACCTTTGATTTCCAGCACACAGAACAATGGCAGGCATCAGGAGACCTGGTCTCTGTGCAAATATAGTGTGACTCCAAAGTATTTTTCCAATGAGACAGGAAATCTTTGCAAAAGTTACCTAAAATGAACCCTGAAGACTAAGTTTTAATTTTGTGATCTGAATTTGCCAGAACACCTCAAGACTGGACACATGAGCTGGTAAGGATAGCATCTCAGGCCATGCAAGGAGAGACTGAACAGGTTCCAGGAGAGAGATGTTTGATAAGCTTCTTCATGTCTCAGTTCAATCTGTGTGGTTTTTACAAATGAAAAGGCCACCTTTGGGACACTGGGTCAGTCCACAACTTTCCTCTTCATTGGCTAAATTTAGAAATTCAACACTATTATAACAACCAAAACAAGAAGAGGAATAGGTGTCTTCCAAAGATAAAAGAAAAACTCATTGAGAAGGTGATATCTGGGCTCATTTCGTCACTACATAATCCTAAAGGAAATAAGAGATGGTCATAATGAAACATGAGCTAACAGAGTAACTGCGCAGGGAAAGGCTATTTGTAACAACACGCACCCTCCTCAAAGGTGACCTGTCCTGATTCAACAGTTTATGACTGTTTGAATAACTCAACTCAAGATAAGCTTTGATTAAGTGGCCCCAAATTAACTTAGTCACATATCAGGTGTTTCCAATTACTTAAATAAACTTTTAACCATTAACATCTCAGCTTAAGAATTTACCAAAACTCTAGGTTAACCTTATTCCAATTTAGGATATCTTATAAATTAATCCTACTCATGGAAGTTCTGTGGAGTTTCCTTATTTTTGTTTGAAAAGGGTAGAGGGCAACAGATTAAAAAATAGTCATGTCTGAAATAAACATGGCTGAATACCTGAAATGCTTGGGTCCTAGAGTGTTTCAACTTTCAGATTCTTTTAAACTTTAGAATATTTATAATATAGATGAGATATCAAGGGGAAGGGACCCACAATATATACTTCTAAATATGAAATGCATTTGTTTCACAGGTAATTTATATGTAGAGCCTGAAGTAATTTTGTTTGAAATAAAATTCCATGGTATAGTTTTCCACTTATGGTGTCAGGTTGAAAGTTTGAAATTTTGGAGCATTTGTATTTTCAGATTAACGAGCCTCAACTATATAGAACTAAGAGGAAACCAGAAGAAATGAAGACTCAGGAGATGGTTTTTAGTTTTCAACTATTATTAAACAATGTCACTACTGGTACTTTTCAACTTCAGAGTTCTTAACTATAACAACTATCTTTATAGATAGTAGATTCAGATTTCCTCTCCCATCAATTCATTGGATTTCTATGAAGTATAAATAGTCAAGAATTACCAGACTCAATTTCTGAATAAGAGAGAAATGCAGAGTAGATATGTCTTTGTATATTGATATAGCAATTCACATTTTTCAAAGTAATTTCATATTCAATAGTTAATGAGATCCCTGTAATAGCCAAGGGAAATTTGTTAAATGTCCCTCTTACTCTGGAAACAAATTGCATGCTCTCAATCATAGAGCTAACACTGAGGAATTAGGGGGTACTGCAAGATTAAAACTTCTACTACATTCATTCATACAAGTAGCATTCAACACCTACAGTATGACAGAAACAATTCTAGTGACTGAGATAGTTACAACAATGAGCAAAACAGACTCAAATCTCCACCCTCAGGATATCTTAATGAGCACCACATGATTTTTTAAAATTTTTTGGCTTGATTAGTAGGATGCCATTTACAATACCAAATGTTCAATTAAACTAGTTTCCCTGAACATCTAAGTAATTTAAACCTACTCAAATTAGTCAACTACTAAAAGCCACCCAATTACATGATGCTTGAAATGTTTTTACACTATATTAGGCATTGGTAATTTAAAAGAAAATTGAGGCACTGGCTTTTATATTTTGTTCCTACTAGGTAAAAGATATGTATGTAAAAAATTAAATGAAAGAAGTTAACAGAACAGAGTGACTTGAATGAAAAATAAATATCATTAGGACAATCTTCAAACAAAGAAAGCCAATCAAGATGCTGAGCTTTGGCAAAATCTACATACTCAAACCAGTGTGCAGAAAAAAAAAATTGTTATTCTAGGTTTTATTACTTAAATTCATAGCAATGGAGTGCAGATTTTAGATGCTAGTAGAAGAGTCCAGTGACTGTACTTTTGACAACACTTTCTGTATATTTTCTCCCCCCAAAAGGCCATTTACACTATTCAAATACATGAGGAAGAGCCACATGAGACCTAACATTTAAGTCCTTCCTGTATTTGCTTTGGAAACATCTTTAGCTAGCCCTTACAGAAACACAAAATAAACACAAATGTAGAAGAGGCGGGGAACACTAAGTAATCTGCCTCTGTTGACTGTATGATCCATAAGACTTTATAAATTGTAAAATGTAGATATTAAAACATCAGTTTGGGATATTTTGCAAGTATCTAAGATTTTAGTCAATCTGCAAGGAGTGCAGCCATCTAAAAATTTAGAGGCCTCTGCAGACACTGCCCAAGTGGGCCAGGGTACTACTCAGGCCAGTGGCAGACCTTGTCATCATCCATGTGGTGCGAGTTTCATAATCATGCAGAATGTAAGAGCTGTGGGGTCACAGAGGCTTCCAAACCGATCTCAGAGGAGGGTCTTGGAGGCCAGGCAGTGTGCCACTGAGAGGGCAGCACATGAAGTTATGCAGGTGAAGCCGAAAGTGCAGCGGAGACCTTGGAAAATTGGAGACAACAGGAACACACATAGAATGCTGAGAAAGGCCGCAGGAGGTGAGTGGAGCTAGCCCCCAAGAGGAGACGTGGAAATCGCAGCCAGAAGCCATGACATAGGGGTGGGGCCACCTAAAGCCTTAAGAGCTTACATCTCACTGCAATGTGGCTCAGGTGCTGGTCAGGAGCTCCAGTACGTCCTGTACATGCAGGTTTCAGTGCCTGTCTTGCTGGATTTTGTTCCTGCTTTATCCAACTGCTTTCTATCTTCCTATTCCTCTCTTCAAGAATGGGAATGTTTACCCTGTGCCATTGTATGTTGGAAGTGTTTAACTTTCTTTGATTTTTCACAGGGGCTCACAGCTAAGAATAGGCCACGAGTGTCAGAATTTTTAGTAGGGCTAGAACTGTTAAGACTGTGGCAACTCATAGAGACAGACTACATACATTTTTCAGAAGTCTTTTGGGGGTTAGCGGCAAACTGCTGTGGTCCGCATGTGGAACGTCCTCCATAAGCCTCATGTATTTGGATGTTGAGGAATGTCTATGAATTCCATGTATTGTTAAGAGGGGCCTGGCTGAAAGGGAGATAACCTGGGGCTTGACTTGGAAGGGGCAGATAACTAGTACATAACCTGGAATGACAGAAATATGTTAGCTTCACCCCTTCCTCACTTACTCTCAATTTCCCGTCCTTTATGCTATGAACGGCTTCTCTCCAGATGGGTCTCTGTGGCGATGCTCTTTTGCTATTGCCAGCTGCCCGTGAACAGACTGAGACCACATGAAACCATGAGCTAGAATGAACCCTTCCTCTTCTTAAGTCCTGGGGGAGTTCTGGGAGTCAGGTCCTGTGCCCCACAGTGCAAAAGCCAGGGACAGGTAGGCAGCAGTGTAAATTTTAGTGAAGTCTTTAATGTGTATGTAAGGGGAGGTATGTAAGGTTACAAACTTCAATTAATCATTTTACCAAAAAAAATGCATACAATAAGTAAAAACCTGTTATTTATGTTTAAAGTAAGCATTCTTATAAAGGGGAAAACAGCACTGCAAGTTGACACTTCAACTGAGTCTAGTTTTTCTCCATTTTTTTCTTAATTTTTTTGGTATAGCTTAAGCTTGAACCCAGTGCCTCACTCATTCTAGGCAAGCACTCTTACATCACCAACTCATTTGTTTGTTTTTCTAAAAGAACAAGCTGTTGAGGATAATGTTACAATGACCTCACACCATCTCAAACTATTCAAAACCAAACTGAAATTAAAATAGTAGTAGTTGTAAAACTGGGTTAAAAAGGAATTAAACTTTTACATTAGCAACAGTGTTATGTTATGTGCCAAAGTTCCTTGCAGGCAGAGAGTGACAAATTTTGTGGTAAAGCAAAAAATAAATAAATAAATAATAAATAAAAAAGACAAGATGGAGATGGAAAGTACCGAAATTCTCCTCCATCTCTTCCTCTGCCCAAGCAACTGCTCTTCTCTTACTTCTAACAAAGACACATTTAAATACCTAATAAATTGCAACAAAAAACACTTAAAGATACTGTGATAGTTAATCCTAATTGTGAACCTGGCTAGATTGAGAAACATCTAAATTAGACAAGACATTTCTGGGCGTGTCTTTGGGTGTTTCCAGAGATGACTGGATCCTGGGGGCCTGACCTTGGGGACTCTGACTGGGCCCCGGCCCATGCCCATCCTTTGCTATGTACTCTCTCCCCTCCCTGTGCCTCCTGGCTGCCATGAGGTGAGCACCTCTGCACCCCAGACCTCTGCCACACCCTTCTATCACAATGTTTCTACCCTAGAGCCAGTCGACCACTGACTGGAACCTCTGAAACTCTTAAGTAAAAACAAACTTCTCCTCCTTTAAACTATGTATTATCAGATCCTCTTGTCTGCACAGTGGAAAGCTGACCAACACGAATACCAACATACAGAAGGGTGCCTTACAAAGCTGGGAGCTTAAGTGAAAATCTGCATACTAAAAGTGAGCCCAGTGAAGGCAGGGTCTTCACATCTGTATTACTTACTGCTCACTGCCCATCACCTGTAACAGTGCCTGGCACACAGGCAGTACTTGTCCAGTACACAGCAAAGATTTAGGAAATGAGTTTCAAATGCCTCAGAAAGTAGAACATCCAAAGAAAATCAAGAATAAAAAGAAAAAAGTTAAAATATGGACATCAATCCATGAGATCCAACATCTGACCTAAAGGAATCTATAAAGAAAAATAATAAATCATAGTAGGGGGCAAATGGTTATAGAAAAAAATAAAACGAGAAACTCTGCAGAACTAAAGTTGCTAGGTTGAAAATGAAACTAAATCCCTAACACAAAAAATATTAAATTTCAAAATACTGGGAATAAAAGACAAGACTCTAAAATACTCATGTCATTTTAGACAGAAAGTTCACAAATAACGAATCAGAAGAAGAACAGTACTGGACTGACTCCAATGGCAATCCTGAAGCTAAAATGCAATGCAGCCCGCAACGCTAGAGGGGTGGTCAATACAACTATCAAAAGAGAAAAGTTCAGAAGAATTCAAGGTTTGCTTAAAAGTAACTGAGGTAAGTGGGGTCAGAATCATTCCAGAGCCTCCTGAGCTGGCTGCTCTGTTCTACAAACATCTGGTGCCAAAGCTTTGGTCACAGCACACCTTTATTACTGTAATTCTCTTCAAATTGTCATTATTAAAGCATTACTTCCCCAAATATACAAAACAGATTCGTGTTGTTATTTCTATTAGTATTTACTTACAGTAGTACCAATAAAGCAGGACAGAGTACTTATTAAAACAAAGTCTCTTGTATCAGGAAGATCCCAATTCTAACTCTGTCCCAAATTATCATTTTGAGCCTTGCAATCCTCCGAACATCTCTAAACTTCAATCTCCTCCTCTGCAAAGGTGACCCTATTTTACCTACCTCAGGTGAGTATGCTTTGACTAAGATGATGACAAATACAAACAGAATTAAGAGTTCAAGGAACGTCTTCTGAACTTTGTGTTATGTTAAATATGTCATAAGCTTTATCCTGAAGGCTTCAGAAACAGCATTCTCAAACCTCAGTATGAGTGAGAGTCTCACTGGTGAACTTGACATTGCTGCCAGATACCCTGCATTTTTTTTAATCTAGAGGGGCCATGAATCTGTACTTGTGAGCCCATGTGTGATTCGGAAGTAAGTGGTCTGTGAAATAGAAACCGTTCCTAGACGATGAAACAGATACCAAGGGGATAAGAGACAAGCCAACGCCCTGTCATCATAGCCTTAAATGGCTTCTGATACAAATGCAGTCAGTCGATACTACTCATTCTTTTTGTTCTTTTTCCTTCTACTGATTTTCTCTTTTTTTAACTTATACTTTTCTGTTGGGCTCTACAATTCATCTAATGTAGAACAAAATACAAAGATCATTTCTTATTCATAAAAGTTAGGTCTGCCAGTTACACATCCAAGTAAACATTAAAGGAACTCATTAAGTCAGTTCTGAGACCCCAACAAAATTCTAGTTTTCAGTCACTCAAACTTGTCACCAGATTTAGGAAATTGAAGACTGGTTCACTTCACTTCTTGGTATATTTGAAAACAGAGAAGAAAACAGGATGTATTTCTATGTTAAAATACAAACTAAAACAAGGTTTAAAAAGAAAAAATCCGGTTGAAAATAAGCACAATGCTAAATACAACTCCTACTGAGAAGTCCAGGTGCAATACCTGTGGAGGGGATTGCATGCAATACCTGCACCTCAAGGCAAGGTCTTGAGGGTTTTTTGGATCTGAATGGCCCCAAAAAGTCTCATGTATTTGTATGCTATGAATTATCTTTGGAACCATGTGCTGTTAGGAGACTGGGGCCCAGGGTGGAGGAGTGGATTATGGGCACGTGGTGAAAGACAGGCACATGGATGGGGTTACAAGCGTGTGCTGGGGGCTTAAACCTGAAAGGGACGGAACACTGAGGCTGAACCCAGAAGGCTGGATCCCAGGAACAGGACCTAGAAGTATATAAGCTACGTCCTTCTGGAGCTTGACTTGACTTCCTGTTTGCAAAGTCAAAGTTGTGAGGAGCTGCCTCCACCTCTGCCTCCACCATGTGCTTCTACTGTCACTGGCCACCCTAAGTGACTGTGGCCTTCTGAAACTGTGAGCTAAAATCAATCTTTCCTTCCCCTAATTTGTGGATGTCAGGTATTGATTGAGTCACAGTTAACAAAAAAAGTAACTAAGACACAAGGTTTGTCTATTTCAAAACCAGTAACAAAAGCAAGGCTAATAGTGGCAAGAGGAGAACGCAAATGCACAGGCTCACAGTACCTTGCTCCAGCCTAAAGCACAGGGAACGTCTGGCTGCTTCCATTTCAGGAGTCGGGTTATCTAGGATGTGTCTGCACCACTGCAGAGGACTCAGGGATTGCTCTGATGAGGTGAATGCCTTTGATGAGCCAACGTACAACCTTAAAAAAAGAAATCTACATTATAGGTATGATGAGTATGGAGAGACCCTCTCTTTTGGGGCAAACAACACATTTTTTTATAGTTTCCACAGAAACAGAATTCATATTTCAATACCAAGTAGAATACGGCACTTTTCCAAAATCTAGTGTAGACTACTTAAAAAAAAAAACCGAACAATTTTCCCCTTAACCATGTTTCAGAGACTCAGAGGTCAGAGGCTTTTTGTTACTGTACAGGCCAATGACAATCTTATGGTCTCGCTTTACATGTCCAAAAATAAACATCTTCTCTTTTCAGCAGCAAAATTGTATGTGAAGTGGGCATACAGACGTCAACATAATATGGGCTTTTAAATAAGCCTAAAAAACATTTCTCATTAAAACCAAGGAAATAGACTTAGATGTTTTAGAAAGAGTTCACTTTCAGCATTTACACTATTACACTAAGATACTATGCTGCAGAAAACTTTAGAATATCTTCAGTGATAGGGTTAAGTAAAAAAAAAAAAAGATGTGAGGGATAAACAGCAGTTAACAAAAAAAAAAAAAAAGAAAAGAAAAAATTACCTCTTCATAATTGCTGGCTCTAGTAATTGACATTATTATCATTAAGCTTATTCTAATTATAAATCTCATTAAAGCAATATTCCTTAAAAATCATTATAATCCTAATGAGCACATATTCTTAAAATAACATACTTCATTATTTACACTTTTACTACTCTAGACAGGACTTTTAGTTATTAATTTATTAATTACTCTTGACAGGAATTATTCTTTAGAAAGCTATTAAAGATCAGAGGTCGACAGATTTAAAGGGCCAGCTAGCAAATGTTTTTAGCTTAGCAGACTCACATTCTGTCACAACAATTCTGATGCCCAGAAGCATAAGAGACAATATGTGAACTTAATAAGCATGGCTGTATAACCTAACTTATAAAGTTAATTTCTCCATCATTTGAAAATGTTAAAAATATGCCTTTCCAGCCACACAAAGCTAGCAACAGGCCTAATTTGCCCTGAAGACTCATCTGCTGACTCTTGATGATTCTAAAATCTATCTCATTCAATTTAATAGTAATTGCAATAGATCATTCTTTCTTTAGAGTGTTGTCTATGGTTCTGTCTACATTAAAAATATATTATTCACTTCCAAGTTTATGCCCCTGGGCCCTGCTATGACATAGGGGAATGTTAATTCCTCCTACCCATCCCAGTTAAGAGACTTCTGATCTGTCTGTTCTGGGTACTCCTCCTCGTCCATATAAAAGAGGTCCTGGCTAATTATTCTTAATCTTTGGTACCCAAAACATAAGTTGCTAAACCATATCTCACCTTGGAGCTTCTGCTTCAGTAGACTTAGCATAGGGTCAAAGAATGAATTTCTAAACAAGCTGCCAGACGATGCTGATATTCCTGGTTCTATAGGCCACATCTTTAGATGTACTGGATCACAACAATCCTTCTAATTCCCTTCTTCCTCTCTGCCCAATGATAGGGTCAGAGCCCTAAGTATACTCCTAACCACTACAACTGAGGTGGGGGGGGGGGGTGGGAATCATCTGATGGCCATATGGGGGAGTTCTCTTCACATTTAAAGATATTACAAAAGATGCTGTTATAAGCTACTTACTTAGCACTGTAGTAGACGGATGGATAGATACATACAGACATGCACACAGACACACAGACACACACACACACAGACACACACACACACACACACACACACACACACACACACACACACACACAGCAGCAGCAGCAGCAGCAGCAGCAGCAGCAGCTTAAAGGTTAAAGGACTGAAAAGTAAAAACAGCCCAAAAAAACTACTCAAAGAAAAGTGCAAGCCTAGAAAGTTCACTGCTGAATTCTATTAAACACCTAAAGGAAACACCAATTCTTTACAAATTCCTCCTCCAAAAAAAATTAAAGAGAAGTTAATACATCCTGATACATTCTCTGAGGCCACCGTTACCCTGAAACCATAATCAAATAATCTGACACAGATGTTTCAAGGAGAAAAGCAAAACAAAAAGCCAAAGACCAACGTCACTCATGAACACGTACACGAAGTCTGAACATTTTAGCAAGTTTTGGCTAATGGTATGTAAGAGGTATCACCTCTCTTCACCAAGTAGTCTGTCCTGGAGGTAAAAGGTTTGTTTAAAATTCAAAAGGAGTGTCACCTACAGTATTAAATAAAATGGAAAACCATATAGCCTCAAAAATCAAAGAAAAAAAGGCACCTGACATCCACTCCTAATAAAAATTCCCAGTAAGTTGCAAACAGAAAGAAAAATCATTAATCCAATTAAAGACGTGAGTAAAGACGCTATGGAAACGGCAGGAATGATGAAAAGAGGGGATTCTTCTCCACAAATAGACAACACAGGTACTGGCTTTAATCGCTTCTACTCAACACTCCACAGAGGCTGGAGCCCGTAGGTGCAAGCGCTAAACAGAATCATTCAGACTGTAAAGAAAGATCTGCATCTGCCTCAATTCATAGAAGATATAATCTTCTGTGTAAAAAATTGAATTCTACAAAAAAATTTAAAATTAAGTTAATTTAGTAGCAATACTATAGAATAAAAGATTAGTGTAGGGAATTATATATTAACAATAATTGATACTTTATATTTTTACTCTCCATTCACAATACCATAAAAAACTCTAAGTCACCTAAAGATAAACATAACAATATACACAGGTTTGTACACTAAAAACTACACAGCAACACTCTGGAGAAAACAAATAGATGAACAGAGAGAACATCAAGTGTATGGGGCAGACACCTTTAACGTGTCAATTCTTAAACTGATCTATAACAAATCCCAATCAAGTCCCTAGCTGGAATTTTTGTGTATTTTTGTATTTTTGATGTGGAAGCAAATTCTAAAATTCATATGGAATACAAAGATCCTAGAATAATCAAACTAGTATTTAGAAAACAAAGTTAGAGACCTCTTACTGATTCTTTTATGAAGAAAGTTTAGTATGGCATAAACAGATCAGTGGAGAAAAAAAATATCAGAAATAGAACCACACATAGAATGCTGATTTTTTTTAACACAGTACAAAGAGCATTCAATAGAAGAAGAACAATCTTTTGGACAAATGATGCCAGAACAACATGGATATCCATATAGATAAAAAAGGGAATTTTAATCCATACTTCACACAATATCCACAATTACTTCAAAATAATCAGACAGAAATGTAAAGTTCAAGCTGTAAAATTTTTTTAGAAACCTCAGGTTAAAAACCTTTGTGTCACCAGGTTGGCAAATTATTTCTTTAATTGAGTTTATTGGACTAAAGGCATAATCCATAGGAGGAGAAGTACCAATAGGACTTTTTCAAAAATAAAAACCTTGATCTTTGAAAAACATTGCTAAGAAAGATATAAACTCAACTGAGGAAAAATATTTGCAAGTCATATCTTACAAAGAATTTCTATGTAGAATGTACGTAAAGAAACTTGGCAAACTCAGTTACAAACAATCTCACTTAAAAACGGGCAAAAATTAAAATAGGCATTTCATCAAAGACCAACTAATAGTGACAAACAGGATATGACAAGATGCTTATCTTTAAGGAAATGCAAATAACAATCATGATGGGATGTTGCCACACTTATTATAATGGTTAAAATTCAAAACCCTGGTCAAACTAAGTGTTGATGAGCATTTGGTATAACTGAAATTTTAATTGCTGGTGGAAATGTAAAATGGTACCACCACTTTGGAAAAGAATTCTGGCAGTATTTCAAGAGGTTACCTATTCATACTCAAGCCATTAAGTGTTTACTCAAGAGAAATGAGAGCATAAAAAGCCTATACACAATGTTCATAGCCGTTTTAAGTTAAACACAACTCAAAATGTCCATCAAATACTGAGAGAACAAAATATGATTCTATCCAAGCATAAGTTCCACAGTAAAACAGAATAAAGTCCTGATTCATGTAATAACAAAGATGAATGTCAAAGGCCAGAACAAAATAAAACAAATTAAAGAGTACATGTCATATGATCTGTATGATTCTAATGATACAAAACTACAGAAAATGCAAACTAATCCATACTGACAAAAGCAGAAACAAAACAAAACAACACATCAGCGGTTTCCTGGGTTGAAAGTACACAAGATTAAAGAAGGAAGGAATAAAAGGACCTCAAGGAAATCTTGATGTTGGGGAATGCCTATATCGTGATTGTTATGGTTTTGAGAGTGTAGTCATACATCAAATCTCTCATATTGTACATATTAAACATGTGAAATTCATATACTAATTGCACTTCACTAAGACTTTTCCACAAAAAAAAAGGTCACAAGGGACTTAGTGCTTCCTTTTCCTCCGTGTTCTTAAGATGTGAACCTCCAAGTTGCCTTCTATCCTGCATGCAATGAAGAGATGAGAGGAGAAAGGGAAAGAAGAGGAGTAGAGAGCAGAAGAGAAGCAGGGGCCACAGTCCTGCCAGAATGAGCCATTCCTTATCCACACAGCACTTCTTCATCTCCACATGGAAGGGGTCAATTTCCTCATTGTCTAAACCACACAAATATATATGTCTGCCTGAGCCTTGGCTGTTCTCAAACCCCTCTAGGCTGCCACCTGAAGCACCATTCTGCCCCTGAAGTCTAGCAAAAGCTGCTGACTGGGTACCTGCTGCTGCCAGAAAGCTTCCACCAACTAGCTTGCTCCTGGATTTTAGGAACTTTACCAACTGCCTTAGACAGTCTTTTTGAGTCTTGTTTGTGACCTTACAGAATGATGCCCTTAAACTCTTAAGAGCTCACACAGTACAATTCTTTCACTTGACCGTACAACCTTAGAGTATATACAAAAGCTGTGTCTACTTTCCACAGGTATGCTTAGTTGCTAAATACCCCACTGTGCCAATATTCACTTAGTATTATTTCTCCCTTTCACACTCTACCATCCAATGCTATGATCTGGTGTTGCAACTGCTCCCATCCTGTCTTTTATAGAATTGGAAAGATCAGACCACCAAAAGCAGAGAATTCAGTTTAAGTCTCTGTAAGGAACAAGGGTAGTCCTGTGTCATCTCCTGCATGCCAGGCAGTCGGCTTTACCACCCCTCTCTAGCACAACCTAAGACCAGAGATTCACTCTGATTAACTTGGCCCACAGAAGCCCTGACTTCAAGCACTCCAAACATAACTGAAGGTAGAATGAGTTGCCTTACTGAACCCAAGACTAAATTAAACTCCTCATCAGACTGGTTAGATTTCTGACTTCATTTTTGTCTTTACATTCCCAAAATTGACCACCTTGCTTATGTTTCCCAAAAATACAGAAAGTTTGAGTCTGAAGAAACAGGTGAACACACGATGAGACATAGAGATGATAAAACTTGGACTGTCATCCCAAAGAGTTTCACCCATGTGAAGTTTTAGATCAACCTCAATACCTCCTTTAGGTATAAGTAAAAAATCAATGACAGCAAATAATTGGAATATCCTTATTATATAAAATGCCCAGACTAAAAGCAAACACCAAGACCACCCCCCCCCCCCACACACACACACACACGAATACACAGCTGGAGCAAACAAAGAAACTAAAAATAAAACAGTTCCTTCACTCCTGGAAAACAAAACTGTTGTAGCAGAAGCAAAATAATATAGCAATCTGGAAAACCAAATTAAAGAAGTTTCCTAGAGTAAAACGAAAACAGACCAGCAGTGAGTAAAGACAATTATATAACAAAATCAAATTACTGCACCAACAGAAATATATCTGATAGTTACAAATAGGTATGTAGGTAGGTAGAAAGGAAGGAAAACTGAAAAGATGAAAACAAAAAAAAAAAAGAAAAGAAAAAGCAAAATACTTCCCCAGCTGAACGTGGGCCAGGGGATCATCTACTGAGAGCATCCCCAAATGCTCAGTACACTAATAGAGAAACCCATACCAAGACATATTATAACACTAGAGATAAAGGAAGCTCAAGAAAAAAGCCACAAAAGCCTAGGTATCCAAACTATATTGTAACACATAAAACAAGCTACTTCAAAATAGAAAAAAAAAATGACTTCAAATATGAGCAAAAATCACTAACAGACTTTTATACCCAGCCACACTACAACATGTATGTAGTAGTGAAGACATATTCAAATATGCAGGATCTCAAAGCATACATCTCATGCATGGTCCCTTTTTCAGAAAGGCCAGAAAGGTTATGCCCTATCTAAAATAAATAAAAGACAAAGAATTCAATAGGGATACCAACACAAGCAAGAAACTAAAAGAACTTGATGACAACAGACCCATGTACCTAAACTAAGGAATACACAGCGAAGACTGGAGAACAATAGAATTAAGAATTTCTGAAAGGACAGTGCTAAAAATATGCTTTTGAAAACAGGTTTAGGAAATTATCAAATGTGGGAACTGGAGGAACGGCACAGTGGTTACAGCCCCTGCTTTACAAGTACTGGCCTTGTGTTTGATTCCCCAGCACCAAAGCCAGGTGTGGTAGCACACACCTGTCGTCCAGCATTTGGGAAATTGAAGCTATAGAGTGAGACCCTGTCTCAAAAATAAACACATAAACAAATGAAATAAATTATCAAATGTGTATGAAGCTACTGATGAATTTTGTTGTATCATTACTGTCTGGGGAAATCGGGAATTGTAAAAAGTGAGGAAAGAGAAGAAACAGAGGAATCTGAAAGAAAAAAGTAACAAAATTAACAGGACTCAGCATGAAACACTTATAATATAGACATTAAATATAACTTAAAAGACAAACTGTAAAAACCATTAGAAAAGTGACACGATGATTGAGGGGTGAAGGAAAGAGCTAATGTCTTCACTTCCCATCAAGTCAACAGAAGCCTACAATTGTAAAGTGTAAAGATTGTTTAAAATAAAGAAATTGCCAGAATAAAATAAAGCAAGGTTTATACAAACGACGTGGACGGGAAGAGGGAGTAGAACTGCTGTCTCATAAAACTAAACCTAGCTACAAATTAACTTTTTCTCCTAAATGATTGTAATCTTCTTTTTAAAAAATTCATAAAACCACCTTCATTGCCACTGAGGTGCCAGTAACATTCACAATGTTCTACTCTGCCATCCACCACTGGCACCACAGACCTCCCAACAATTTACAAACTGTTTCCATAGTAATAATTTCATTAATGGTAGGCTGAAAACTGGCAAGCATATCTGAAAAGCCTTAAATAATTCTTCAAATATTTGAAAAACTAATACTTGAAATATCACACTTTAACTTTTCTTCAATAACTGCTAGAAGCAGGTGCCTAGAGCACATTATCCTACCTTTTAACAGATTTCACATTCTGGACCTATTAACTTAATACATGTGACAAACTGAGAAATCAAAACACACACAAAACCTACCATAATAATCCTGATGGTTTCAAATGAAGTATCACGAATGTTTAGTGAAAAAAAAATCTGTCATCCCAAAAATGTCTTTGGTCATAAAAACCACCTTTTGCAAATAACAGAAAGTAAATGGTACAAAGGGAAAAAAAAGACACCATACATATGTAGACCTGTCACCAAAAGTAACACATGATTATTTTCAGACAAGTAAAACCTTAACTCAAAAGATTTATTTTAAGAAAAGCTAAAACACCAGCACTGATAAGCACAATCACCCAGTTTTTGGTCACACAAACAATGCTTATTCCATAGCTTCTGCTAGGACTAAGCTGGAAAGCCACTTCAAATCTGGCACCACTAACTATTTAAAGTATAAATGAAGTCCAAACTTTAGTCACTGAACTAAAGATTTCCTACAGAAAACTTTACCCTTTTCTTTTTCACCTCACCCAGCTGATTAATCTTCCCAGTGCTGTCACACTACTGCTACAAGGTCACTCTTTAAAACACACATCCTCATATACTTGAGTCAATTCCACTTGCTCCTAGAAGACACTGCACATTTTCAATTAGCACTGTCAGAAAGTGAAGCCCCCTCTGGTCCTTTCACTGAAAATCAATTATGCAAAAAAAAAAAAACCAGTTTAGGTGGGCTCATTTAGCTGTGCCATATGTATAGTACAAGGTGTTCAGCAGCTTTGATGAGGAATGGGTAATGATTTTGGCCAGCTGTCTGGGGTCTTGGTATTACACATGGAAGATGAATATCTCATTCATTAAATTTCCCTCAATTTGTACAGAGCATTTTCCTTTGAACATTTAACAGCTTTTCTCCTGACCCTTTCAGTTGAGCAATTTTAAAATTCTCGACTCATTCCCTTCAGATAAGTCTTAATATTCTGTTGTTATTCCACTAAAATGAACCCCATTGTGTGTCTGTCTTTTTTATTTGCTAGGATATTTTTACCTTTAGATTTTTATATACAAAAAAAGTGGCTGACATGTTGGTTGTGAGCTGCAAGATTTCACTTCAAACCGGGGTGCCACACTATCTCCAGTGCTTCCCACCTGTTTCTCCAAATCCACTGTTTTCATAGTGTAAACTGGCACTTTCTAACTCTAACCATAGCACACAAATACATTTAACAGTTAAACTAAGAATACACAAGTGCTGAACTCAGGTTTAATCAAGACAATAGAAGTATTGTAAGATGTAATTAGCTTAAATATTTTATTCAACTATACCTCATTTATTTTAAAAATGTAAGTAAATACACTGAATTGGTCTTATAATACACAAGCAGGTTCACAACCTAGCTTGAGGGGAAATATCAATAGTGTAAACACTTAATTGTGAATATCTGCACACAATTTGAATTTTGGTCTGAGCTCTTTCAGTAACCGATTGCAAGAATTCGCCTAAGTCACTCTACCTCACAGATTCTGTCCCTCAATACTGAAACAAGGGGCTGAAATAGGTCACAGAGAGGTCTTATCTGTGGTTAAGTGCTCCCATTGCCACTTGAAACCACTGTGACTTCCTTTTCTTGTACCACAGTCCTTCTCAGCCTCATGACACTAGGACAGAGACACAGATCCTCAACATTGCTTCTGTAAAGATCAGAAAACTGTCCATTCACACCACACCCCAGGTATACAAGATTTTAATTCTGAGATTTTTTTGCCTCTGAGTATCAGAATTTGCCCTTTTACTTTCTGCCCCATGACCTCCCAAATAAATAAGCTGTCAGATTAGTAATAAGACAACCAAGGACAGCGTACAGGGCCACAGTAACTCCAGTGAGGTTCTGAACTTGTCACTATTGAAGGTGTGTCCTCCATCCTCCTGGAGGTGTGCTGTATGTCTACAGAAACATTTGTAAAAGCATCAAGGCATTAATTTGGTTTGTTCACCTATATTCTTGCTGACATCAACAGAGCCTACTTAGTTAAGTCTTGCCGCAAACCATCTTAAGGAAAAATATGCTAATCTGACAAAATAGGTGGCTTTTAATAATTTGTTCAATGCTATTAGAAGAAAAACTAAATAGCAAAACAAAAGTCTAGATATAATATACCAGAAATAGAGGAATAAATACAAATCCATTCCCCAGAAGAAATTAAAATTACCTTAGCTATGTATACACTAACATAATTACTAATCAGATACACTTATTACATAACAACATTGTAGTAAATTTTTAAAACATGCTGGTAATTTTAAAATATAGCATTGTTTTCTATATCTTCATCGAAAATACAAGCATGTACTGTTTATGCACCCCCTTCATCAAAAGAGGCCACGTAGGGCTAAATTATTCTACTTAGGAAGTGGCACAGGGCATAGTCACTAACGAAACCCAAGACCATCATGAGACCATTTTCTAGTGTGACATTTAGGCTTAAAATGAGATTGCAATATTCCTGGGCTTTACCACCAAAAAGAAAAGAAAATGAAAAACAAATGGCAAAGCTTCTAAAGAGTGGCTTTGAGTTCCATAAAGAGTTGGGTTGTTTTACAAATTGAGCTGGCTGCCAAAAAGCACTAAGAATGATGAACATGGCTCTAAAAGGCTTGGTATTCTCATTCTCCACTCAGACCAATTAGGAGGCAGGGGTCTGGGGGAAAGGAGCCCTCAGTGCCCAACAGGAGAGGGTTTAGTCAGGTTCTCTGGCTCCAATTTCTTTCTTGGGCAACCATGTAGGCACAACGTAAGAAAAGCCTGTTTGGAAAAATGGGAAATTTTGTCCAAGACAAAAAAAGAAAAAAAAAAAGAAAGAAAATTTAGTCCAATGTAAAAAGGGCGGGTGGTGGGGAGACTAACTATTCCTTATCCCTCTATTACGAAAAGGTGAATGCTGTTCACCTCCACAAACCCACATTCCACCTTATCTGACCATACCCTTCCTTCTATGCCTAATATACCAAGGAAAACACAAATCCAACCAACCAAAAAAAAAAAAAAAAAAAAAAAAGTCGGCCACGGAATGACTATTACTCTATGAGCAAGTAGGATAAAAAATGTGTAATAAGTAGACATTCTGCCTCCTTCAAAAATCTCTCATTCATGAAAAATGCACAGCTAATCGAATTTCAACGGGATAAATGCAACTAGTCACAGGTTTTAATAGCCAACTTAAGAAGTTTGTAAAACCAAAGAAATTAGGTTTCTCTAATCATAATTTGCTTCTAATTAAAAAAAAAATATTCCTGGGTTCCTGGCAGTGGGGGAGTGCCTTTAACCTGCTCACTGATTTCTCTCTAAAAAGCTTTCTGTGGACTCCATTTCTGATGCCATTGAGGTCAGCACATTTAAAGCAAGTTGGTCTTTAAAAAGATAACCGTCCCTGAAAACGCAGCCCAAGAGACCATCCGACTGCCTAACTGACCTGCAAAAAGGAAATCTCTAAGAACAGACTCATCACTTGCGGCCAGGAGAGAGGACCGCTCAAAGCCCTGTCTGGCGTTCCCTCTCGCGACACACACACACCCGCGGAAAAAAGATGGGGGGGGGGGGGGAGGCGCAGCGTTGAGCGACACAGGAAGATGGCATGGGCTTTGCAGTCCATACTAAGGAGCCGCGGACCCAGGGATCAGGACGGAAGAGAGCCCGAGGAGGCAGGTGGCAGGGCTGCGGTCCACCCCGTCGCCAGGTGGACCCAGCCGAGCCTCGGAAAACAGTTTCTGCCTCAGGGAAACGCCTCCGCTCGGCACCTGCTGGGCCGCCAGGTCCGCGGCTGGGACGGGCCGATGCCGCCCGCGCCCGCGCGGTCCTCGGCCTCCCCTCGGCCGCCGCCCCCGCCCGGCCTGCGGGGTCTCGGGGACGGGAGCGGGGCCGCCAGTACCAGGTGCAGTCGTCCTCGGCCCGCCACGCGGCCACGCTGTCCAGGTCCAGCGGCTCCACCTCGTCCAGCAGCGCGGGCGGCGGCGCGGCGGCTTCCCCCGGCGGCGTCCCCGCGCCCCCCGGCTCCGGCCCGCCGCCGCCCGCGCCGAAGAAACCCGCCGCGGGCTTGAAGTAGACGAAGGGCGCGTCGGAGGGCGGCGCCAGGCTGCAGAGCAGAGGGGGCGCGGGGCCGGGCAGGCAGTAGGCGCCGGGGAAGGCGGGCCCGGGGCCGCCGCCGCCGCCGCCCGCGCCCAGGGCCAGCCCGAGCCCCAGGGCGCCCGGGGCGGCGGGCGCGGCCGGGGGGCTCCGCGGGCCCAGCGGGCTGCAGGCCCCGGCGGGCGGCGGCGCGGCGGGCGGCGGCGGCGGCAGCAGCAGCAGGTGCGGGGCGGCGGCCGCGCTGGCCGCCCGGCTGCGCAGCTGCTCGTTCTGCTTCTCCAGCTTGCGCACCAGCTCCTGCAGCTTCTTCACCTCCAGCTCCGCGCTGGCCGCCGGCCCCGCGCCCGCCGCGGCGCACTTCACCTGCTCCGCCATCATCGCGCGTCTCGGCGCCGCGCCCGCCCGGCGGCTCTGCGGCTGCGGGGAGGCTAGGGCTCCGTCGCCGGCGGCACCGCGGCCCGGGCAGCCGGCCGCGCCGGGACTGAGGCCACGCGGGCTGCTCGCATCAGCACCCCGGCCCCGCCTGGGGCCGACTCCGCCGCCGCCGCCGCCGCCGCGCGGCTCCGCACATGCTCAGTGCGGCCCTCCGCTCCCCTGGGCGCCGCGGCGGCTCCGGGTTTTAGCCGCGGCCCCCGGGTGGGCGGGGCGCGGGCGCCGGGGGCGGGGCCGGCGGGCAGGGGCGCTCTAGCCCGGGGCGGGCGGGGGCGTGCCTTTCCGAGGGGGCGGGGCCTGCAGCGCCTGGGGCCACCGCACCCGCCCACGCCACCTAGCCCCAGGTGCCTGATTGGACGTGGCCCGAATTTTCCCGCCAAGGGGGCTTTCGCTCGCTGCTGCCTGCAGTGTGCCCTGCGCGGTCCTTCCCGCCAGGGGCGGCGGTCCAGGCAGCAGCTGCAGCAGGTGCCGGCCCTCGAGGCGTGCTTCCCACGAGCCCCGTTAGTCCTACGGACAGTTCTAGTAATCACTAAGTAGTGAGTCCTAGAGGAACTCGGGAGAACCAATGAATAGACAAGTGGGACAGAAAGGCTTTGGCAGGACGCTATCAAGGCAATACTTGAAAATACAGAAAGAAAATGGTGGGAGAGGGGAGAGGGAGGAAATCCTTGCCACCAGGAGAGAAAAAATAATAGCTAGCTACTAAAGAATTCAGCTTTTTTTTTCAATTGTCAGTTCTGAATTATTCTCATCAACGTTATTTACCATTAAACAAGAGTTAATTTTTACAGACTCCAAACATCTTTTGGTCAAATTTTTGAGCACCTACTGTATTCCTGACACCTTTCTAAGAGCTGATCATCCACCTATTGGGAGTAAAGGAGTAAAAAAAAAATGAGTAATGCTCCTTTAAGTCATTGACAAGCCATTAAACTCAGATATGTTGAAGCAAAACACGGAAAACCTAAGAACTCTACTCAATACCTTCTATCTCATCAGCAAATCTGTTTCTTTTGAGAAACAATGAGCAAATTTTCCTAGGTTTTGTTCTTTTCAACAAGGGGTTTTTAAAGAAGTTGAATTGAATCCAGTGTCATTTAATTAATATTAATTTAGCATTGTGAGTGCTTAACAAAATCAGAGGAAAAGCCTGGGGTTTTCTTATAAGCAAAGTTCACATTTTTACACTGTTTCTCATCCACTGATGATACACTATCTGGTAAAGGTCCTCGCCCAGAGCCTGCACAAACCGATCTTTGTGTCAACGCGGTGAGTCTCCTGGAACTGCGGGCACACTGTATCTAGTAGTTTTAAATTTGGCTCTATGCCTTCCTGCTCAGAATCACTCAGGTCTTCTTAGTTGTTGAGTGTACACTTCTGACTTTTGTGTGGGTGGAGTGGGTATTCTGCATTTAACTTGCTTAGTGAGAGTTTCCATAAATTAGATAAACATGCCTGATAAGGGGTGTCCCAGATTGCCAGCCTACCAGCTAACCACCTGTGTGTCCCAACACCTTTCCAAGTTTCAGTCTGTCCTTTTGATATGTTGGTTATTTCTAAAACCTGGAGAAGTGGAATAATACTAGTGAAAGTCCTAAGTAAAGAATGTATTGAAAGATTTTTCCGCATGCTCAGTGGCAGATGCGGGTGGCAGTATCTGCACAGCACAAAGGAAGGGAGAAGAGAGACACAATGAGAACAAAGAGCTGCTGGGTTGCACATTAGTGAAAGAAATTGGGGGTAGAACATAGCAGTGAAGACAACAAGAATTAAGATGTGAAGAAAAGCAGTCATTTGGCTGCAAAATGTATACATTCAGAGAAAGGAGAGAAATAAACAGACCTCTCCCCTCCCGTTTACCCAGCATGATCTATATGGAATACATCCGAGCAAACAGAAGTCAAGCTTTTGAACTGTTTTCTGAGTGATGATTATTACCAAAAAATCCTCGTTGTTTAAAAGATAGTACTCATTCAAATTTGAACACAGGAAAGAGGAAGAATATTCTGTCTTGCGTTTCTTTTGTGCATTGTTCTTCTCAGAAGATCCACTTGCCTTCTTCCTGCTTTAAAAGGCTAAAATAATTCCTTTCAGGAAAATTTTTAATTATTACTTCTGTTAAAGCATTCCTTATTTTTTCTCCTCAGAGAATTGTGTGTGTACATATACCAAAGACACTCAAAACGCACACTGATTTAAAGTTGGCGTCCCCAGGATGCCAGTCTCTTTAACACATAATTAAAGAGGTTGATGATGCCAGGGTTTCCATTAAGCAGTCTTGATTTCTTATTCTGATGCAAATTTTAAGCTGTGTGCTTTGGAAAGAGATTGCATGCATAGTTGCTCAATTTAATTTTTATTTTAAATGGAATTATAAATGATTTCAAAGGTTTACAAGAAGATGCAAAAATGTGTATCTCATTTAAAAAGAACTTCATCCTATAAGGATATGGTTGAAACACTAAAGCATAATTGAAAGCATCCATTTATTACACACTCAAACCTGGGTAAATGAGTTCGATTGACCACTGAACCACAGCAAAGTCATCTTAGTGAATTTTAAGAAATAAACATTTTAACTTGTGTCTTCTACATATATCTCTAAGATTATCTATCGACATCAGTTATCAATTTGATTAGTCATCCAACAACAGAACTGCAAAAACAGCATAGTTTCTTTTTGAATATATAAATACAACTCTTCAAGGAAATCTGGGAATATTCTGTTGTTATTATAGTTTCACAGATTTGGTTACTTGCCCAATTTTAATCATGAAAATGATGGCAATTCTTAGGAATTTCTCTTGGCCCAATCACGCTCTTCCTTACTCTCTACCTTACAATATAATTCTTCCTAGAGTACATCTCATGTATTTTAAGTGTAGATTTTTCAATCAATATATCTGATACTCCCTTCTATGAGTATTATGCTAATTCAAGATCATAGATCCAATTACCCCAAGAAACAAAAATTATCTAGTGTGTAAAACTAAGATCAAGGTTTCTGAAGTGTGTCTACAAGCTGATTCGGACTACACTGTTCCAATAATTTTTATTCTTTCTAATGGAGATTCTTGTCTATTCACATAGCATACAGTTGAATGCTGCCAGTCACACTGCCCATGTGGTTCCAAAGTGCCTTGCATGGTGTCAAACACGTAGCAAAGAAACAGTGGAAGTGTGTGATGGCTGGATGAATAAATAAGTAAATCCTCAAGTTGTAGTGAGGATTTAGATCAGAGCCTAATTAGTTCTCTCCATCAACCTCATTTATCATATGGTAGCAACATGAGAAGTTCTTTTGTAGACTCTAAAATAAATGATTATTTCACATTTGACCTAAATAACATCAGAAAAATATTTGCCAAATCTAATGTGTCATATTTTAATGTAAAAGTGTAATGCAGAAAGAAAAACAGCAAAACACAATGCTAGAATTCCTAAGAACAGTCTCTGTTAGTCTCACCATTCTAACCTCACCCAGCCCTGCTGCCTGTGTTCCTACCAAACTCACATGGAATTATACCCTATAAAATCACATGTAGTATTAGATACATACAGTAACAATGACAGTAATGATAATAATGATTCGATATATTTGGCAAGCTACACTTGTTAAGCACCTTTTAACAAATACTTATTATATGTCTACTAGTTTCTATCACGGTGATGTGTGATTGTTAAAAAGTAAGACAATCTCTCCACCAAGACCTTACCTGCTTGGAGGAAGAAGCACAAGACAACTAACTCTAACACAAGACAGTGTGATCCATATCATCATGAAAACACAGATCAGCTGGTGACCAAGAAGTAGCAATTTCAGCTAAAAAATTCGAGGGGAGCTTTTTATAGAAGCTGGCATGGTTTCATTTGGTTCTCAGACACACAGCTGGGAGGTATGAGGGGAAGTCTTGTGATATTCGCTTATCTATCTGGATATGGGAAATATCAAAACAACTATAAAACACTATATCACACTCAGCTCTAGTTTTTTACCATTATTTATTTATGGTCAATTTTCTTTCTTTTTACATTATTAGTAGCATGGTTATCCAACATTGCCGGTTGAATAAAACTTTCTAAAAGTCTTTTGTTATTCTTTTAATGGTATTCAGAATGGAACCCAAGGAGCACTGAGTTACATCTCCATCCCATTTTATTTTACTTCATTTCACTTCACTTCATTATATTTTATTTTTTGAGAGAGTCTTACAAAGTTGCCTAGGCAAGCCTCAAACTTGTGGTCCTGCAGCTTCAGCCTCCAGAGTAGCTGCAGTTACAGACATAAACTATCATACCCAGCCACAATTTTAAAGAGTAATTATTGATGTTTACTAAATGCAAGAAATTATTCTAAGTGCTTTACATATTTTTAAAATTTATATGGCCATCAAACAGCCATTTTGATAGTTTATTTATTTTAGCTATATCACCCTCATTGTTGATTTTTGACCTCGAAACAAGGTCTTAATAAGTCACTAAGTTTTCCAGACTGGATTTGAACCTGCTATATCTTTGTGTCAGGCTCCTAGAGCTCCATGGTTACAGGCCTATGTCATTGGCTCAGATCTTCCTATTTTATAATTGAAACTGAGGTGGAGAGCAGCCAGTATGCTCAAAGTTACCAAGCCAGCAACTGGCAGCTCAGGATTTGAAATTAGGCATTCTCACCTGACAGCCCAAGCTCCTAAACTACATCATCTCTATTCAGATCTTAGATAGCCCCTAACACAGTACCCAGCTTTGGCCTTCATGGTTTATAAATAAAGCTATTGACCAGGGCAAAGTCAGTTGCTTGGGATGCCTTGAACAAAGTAGGATTCATTAAAAAGAAAATATTGCTAGAACTTTAATGGTCACTGGCCACAGATTACAAAACGGTAAGCTTCCAATATCAACAAATTTGCAGAGCTTGTGCATTTTTGACAATACAATGGCTTTTTAGTCAGTGCTTATTTCTGAGCAGATCACAAAACAGCATAATTTTTCACTTCAGTATTTTACATTTCTAGCAATTTCATTCATCAAATGTAAATATCTTTCTTAAAAATACTCAAAAACATCATATCACAGCCTACATGGTACCTGAACAGATCTAGTAAGAATTAGTAGTTTAGGAAATTAGGGAAGTGTCTTAAAGTTCAAATTTTTTTTTTAATCCAGAAACATTTTTCAAAGTCAAAAAAATTGTCTTAGTTAAAATGAATAGACATTTTTATGCTCTTGAAAATAAATTTTTGGGACAATTAAAGCTTTCAACAGAGTATCATATTTAGAATCACCATTAGCGTTTTCTCAAAATTTAATTTTATAAAAGAAAAATGATCATAGTATGATTTGAGTTTGCTAGAAAACAATTGCCATTCACAGTACCAACACACTGTCTAGAACTTTCAAAAGTATTCGTGTTAGTATTTAGAACAATTTGTTTTTTGTATTCCTCAAATGTCTTTCATCATAAAAGTCACTGTGGTAGAGTTTTCTCTTTAACTAAAAAAAAAATTATTTTGAGAATTTACAGAGCTTTGACAGAACTCCTTGCAAAAATTAGCAATCCCCAGAAGTGTTAAAACCCAAAGGCAGAAATCATTCAAAAATGTCTGTGATGTGTTTGAGCCACTACCTATAATGGTGGAGCCTTCAGTTTTCCTTTAGGGACTGGCACAACTGTAAGGTAACAAGTAGTTCTGCGGATTTGTCACCGAATCATCACATTCTAGAAGTTGTAAATCAGCCTCAAAGAAATTGCCATAAGTTTATTCAAAACAAACTTCCAAGGAGTGTGCATGGTCCATACACATAATTTTCAGGAAAGAATAATAATTATATCATAAAAGGATGGTTTGTGTTTCACCTACAATCTAACATTATTCTAGATCGTTCCTAGGGACAACGATTACAATCTTGTCGGTGAGCATTATTCTACCATCATGACAGATATAGTCATGCATCGTACAGCTATTCAGTCAGCAATGAACTACATATACTACATATACATTTCTCTGTAATGATTATGTTGCCTGATGACATCACTCTTAGTTTGTCTATGTTCACTCTGAAATGTTTTTCTAATGAAGAAATCACCTAAAAACACATCTCAGAATGTAGCCTCATCATTAAGTGATGCGTGACTGTATGTTCTTATTTTTATCTTCAGAAATAGTTTATTTAAGCTACATATAGTATCACATACCTATAATTGTAGCCATGCAGTAAATTGAGACAAGAGAATCTCAAGGTGAAGGTCAACATGGGCTTTGTAAGACCATGTGTCAAAATAAACTAAAAAAGTTCTAAGGTTGTAGCTCTGTGGTAGAGCACTCCTCAGTTTGATTCCCAGGGTCACATACACACCAAAAAAGAAACCTTTATTGATTTTCAAAACAAGGAAGATATATGCCAATTTCTACAGACAGAATGCTTACAAAACATGTTCACCGAATCAAAATACCTAAAGCTCAAAGGTAAATGGCTCTCGTAACTAAAAAAGGAAGCCAAACAATTGAGATACAGGAGAATTACTGTAATAGTACAGTTTTCCAGCTTTATAAACAGCTTAAATCCTGTTTTCAGACTCTGAACTAAATTTGATCCTAATATTTGTAAACAATTTTTATTAATACATGGACAATGCTACTGGAAAAATAGAGACAGAGAAACAACAAATGATAAACCATACTTCTGAAGATCAGGCTTATTAGGTGATTAGGCCAACAGATGGCAAATATAGCTGCAAAGAAAAAAACCTAAAACAATACACCTTGTAGAAGATAAAAATTCAGAAAATAATCATATGAATCTAACTTGGAGTTTAGATGATGACAGTTAAGTTCCTTTGATCCACTTTTTCTGCACAAGTGGACTGACAGAAAAAAAAAGTCAGGGGTAGCAAGGATGCAGGGCTCAGAAGCATGCCATCCTGTCTCAGGGATGTTGGCCAACCAAGATTCACTCCATCTCCCGGCTTTTATGATTAGCAAGGTAAGAAAAAAAGATCAGACCAATTATACTCTAGCTCATACAAGTTGGGCCTCAAAGTGGCAAAGATTTCTTCTATTCATGTATCACGTCCCAAAACAAGTCATACGGCTGCACATACTCCAGTGGAATAAGGACAGTATGCTATCATGCCATAAGACCAGAAGGACTGGGAACAGCTTAATGTGTAGCACTGCTGTTATGATGCAAATCTGGAATGTCTTCCCAAAGCCTTGTGTATTTGGAAGGTGATTGGAAAATGGGAGCTTTATCCATGGATAATTTTATCTTAAGGGGTGGAGCCTGGTCAGAAAGGATAGATTCTTGGGACATGATCTGGAAGGGTATAACTCTCGTTCTCTCTCTCTCTCTCTCTCTCTCTCTCTCTCTCTCTCTCTCTTTCTCTTTCTCTCTCTAATCTTCATGAGATGATCAGCTTTTCTCCAGTTACGCTCTCTACCATGCCTTTCCACCATTACCAGGTATCCACGAATGGACTGAAAACTTGTGAAACTAGGAGCTGAAATAAATCTTCACTTCCTTAGATTGTGGGTGACAGGTACTATGTCCCAACAATGAGAAATTGACTGAGACACTTGTCTACTATAATAATGTCTTCCTTAAATATTTTCTGTTCCTGAATAAACTTACAGCTAAGTTTTACCTTAAGTATTTTGGCCACTTCCCACAAATTTTGGAATCTCTATTTCTGTGGTTGCTTGGTTACAGATTCTTTGTGATTGTGTCTTGACTCATGTGTAACGTAAGGCTATAATTCTTTGTGTGTGTGTGTGTGTGTGTGTGTGTGTGTGTGTGCATGAGTGTATATATATGTATGTGTGTATTGTCATCTTTTATATCTAACTCTTGTGTTGTGATCAGAAATCATGATCTGTATAAATCTGACTCATTAAAATTTGATAGGGCCTCTCATTTGGTTTTTATACTATCAATGAAAAACACTTATGTGCATTTGAATGTTATATACATAATTTGTTATGTATATCTTCACATATATGTATAGATATTATAAATTATATTTATTTAAAATTATAAGATTTGCATAGGAGATGTATGTATATTTGCTTGAAATAAATTTCTTATTTAGATTATTCATCTTTTATGTCAATTACAAACAAATGTACATATGGAATTATATATTGGCTGTTTTTTATCCTCTGTGCATATATTTTTCAAGGAGGATGTCTTCTCTGGGGAGTGTGCACTCACTCACCTATCCATCCATACCTGTCATCTCTCATCTCTCTTAGCTAACCATTCAATACTTTTCTCCTTATCTTTCTGCTATATTCTGGGTAAAATTTCTAATGTTATCCCTTCATCGGTTCATATTACTTGGATTATTCCAGTGTTGAGTTTTTCAAGTCTTCTGAGTCTTAATATTTTTTGCAAAATTTCTTTTGTTGGAATTATTATAACCTTAATATCTGTTTGAAAACTCTAAAACATTCTTATTGCAAAGTCTTTTTAGACTAGCACATTGATTTTCATTTTGTCTAAAATTATTTTTCCAATACAATAATCCTTTCCTATTCAAGAGAATACTTTCAGAGATCCCGATTAGGTTCTGAAGCCACAGGTATTACAAATTTCTTTGTGCGTTGTGTTTTTTTCCTATACATGTATGCTTATGTCAAGATTAGGCACATGAGAAATAAACAAAAAACTAAAAATAAAATAGAAAAACTGCAGCAACACACTATAATAAAAGTTATATAAATACAGTCTCTCCTATAAAGTATCATTAGATAATACAGGTCTTAGCAATCTCAGCACATGTATATACTTTCTTAACTTTTCAGGATGCAGTTGAACACTTTTACCTTTTCACTTAAAGGAAGCAAATTATGGTTTTTCTTAGTTACATCCAAACTGTCAGCATCACTGCTCTTGTGCCTTGGGGCCTCTGTTAAGTAAAATAAGGTTTCCTCGAACACAAACACTGCAACATTCAACAGTCCATCTGATAACCAAGACAGGTAGTAAGTGGCTGATGGGCATGGAGCACCGAGAGCCAAGGGCGTGGACAGGGGACAATTCACATCCCTGGCAGGACGGCCTGTGACTTCACCACAGACTCAGACTGAAAGCACATGCAGTGAAACTACACATAGGAGGAGACTCTGGATTGGGTGTTCTTTCTATCTTTCCCAGGGCTTATTTTCTTTGTATGTTTTACAATTTTGGGTTTTAGACCCGCCTTAGCCTTGTACAAGTTTTTTTCTCTTTCTTCTCTCTCTCTCTTTTGCAGTATTAATTAATTGGTTTATTTATTTTTGGACCTCGCTGCATGGTCCAGGCAGTCATTAACTCACAACAATTCCCCTTGCCTCAGCCTCCTGAGTGCTGGGATTTTAGGCATGCCCCACCACACGCAGACAGTATGTGATGCTGGTGGATCGAACCCGGGGCCTTGCTCTTCCTGAGCAAGGACTTTAATTACTAAGCTGTACTCCCTGTCCTCCCTTTCTCCTTTTTTGTTTTTTTCAGCCCCTAGGACCTGTAGTTCCAAACCAGTTCCTCCAAAGCTCTAACTTGACCATGGTATTGTGATAGTTTAAGGTGATGTGGTGCCTGTACACAACAGAATACTATGCAGCCAAAAAGAGACACAGATATGAAGCTTTTGAACAAAAATGTGGCCACCCTGGGTCAATAACGCTCAGTGAAATGGACCAAACACAAGAGGCTGACTATAAACGGGCGTCCCTCTTAAAAAATGCACGAAAATAACATCAAAAGGTCCTGTCATGAATAACAGGGTAGAAGGAGGGACAAAGATCAGCTAGGAAAGGGGTGACCCTCTGAAAAATGGGTGGGCATGGATGATCACCGATGTCCTAAATTCCACATCTCTGTTGTTTTAGTGGATTTGGAAATCTTTTTCTTTCTTCTTGTTTTTTGAGACAGGGTCTCACTCGATAGCCCAGGCTGGCCTTGAACTCATGGCAATCCTCCTGCCTCAGACTCCTGAGTGCTGGGGATACAGGCATGCACCACCAGGCCCAGCTTATGTGGTGCTGAGGAATGGAACTCAGGTACTTAGCGCTTGACTCAGCACTTACTAGGCAAGTGCTTGAACCATTGAGCCATTCCACCAGCCCCTGAAATTCACGTATTTACAAAAAAAAAAAAAAAAAAAAAAAAAAAAGAATGAGGTGGGTTGTGGCCAGGCTTGGTCAGAAGATTGAATCTGTCATGCTGTTCTCCTTGGCACGTGGACTACTAAACTGCAGCTCTGGGCAGCAACCAGCACCATTTTTTTTTTCCATCCTCGGATAGAAGGAAAAGAAGGAGGAAGACAGTGACTTCATTCTCTCTCTGCCTTTTCTCCCTCACCCCAGGGCTGCTGTCTTTACTTTTACTGAGAATGGCAGTCCGGAGGTCAGTTCCATAGTTTGTTTGGTTCTCAGATTATCCTACTTGTTTTATTTCCTTCTCCCATGCCATGTCTAGGTCTTTGGGAAGTGGATCATTGAGTGATTCAAAATGTGAACTTGCATGTAATTTTGATGAGAAATCTACTTCTTTTTATTGTTTTTTCTGTCTTTCATTCTATAGTCCAGGCTGGTCCTGAATTCAACTCATAGCTCAGGCTAGTTCCAAGTGCTGCTTCAGACTCCCAAGTGCTGGGAACATAGGTGTGTGCCCAGCTTATGTAGTGCTGGGGAACTGAACCCAGGGCTTTTGCTTGCTAGGCAAGCGCTCTAACCTCTGGGCTATTCCTCCTCCCCTTTTATTGTCTTTAAAAAACTCAACAGTGCATCTTAACTCCACACCAGAGCCAACATGCTCCCTCTGTGTTTGAGAGCCCCATTTCCACACCAGGCTCCCACGCGCCATACATCATCTATCCTTTAATCCGTGTGTTCATCTCTGCTTAAGAGACAGGAGAAAGCTACTATGGTTTTGTACTTCACTCTTTCACTCTCACATATAACATAAACACATAGGAAATCACATAAAATATTTTTAGACAAAAATACATACTAAAAATATTCACATTAGTTCCAGTGTCCTGATCCGATGTTCTCCTGAGTCACTCTGGGAGGGGGAACTAGGCAGCGCTGGTGGCTTGCCTTTCTGGTCCTGCCGCCTAGACGTTTCAACCACATGACTCCTGCTCCCATGTGCTGGTCATCAGCCAGGGAAAGCGGATAAAGACAAGGTATTGACAAATAAATTAATATGAGCATAACAGATTCGGAGACCATGGATAAATGATGCTTTTCAATAAGTAGCTCAGAATCATACTTGTGACTCTTTGTTTGCCTTTTTTGGCAAAGAATAAAATGGTGAAGATGGGAATGGTTTACATTTGGACTTGTTTTAAATTGTAAAAAGCTGTTCTTTTAAATTTACCATCTGTTACTTGAGTACTTCAAAGTGGCTATGGTGAGTGTTCAGGGATACTGGACAAGGACATGCCACAGTCCACTCGGGTCTGACTCCCACTGTGCCTTTCTCACAGGGGAGACCAACTCATTGTGAGTCTTGTCATATTGAGAAAGGTTTCTTGGCAAATATGTTAGCGTTCTAGTTAGTGCACAGCAGAGATAAGAATTCTTGTAAGTCCTTGAATTACAAGGTGTCAATTCTAAGAAGAGAACTTTCCCATCTTCCTGAGTGGGACTTCCACACATAATGCAGCATTTCAATATTTTCATACAAATCTCAAGTAACACCAAGTAAATATGTTTAAGCCCCATGATCAGTCTTTTTTAAAAAAGGATTTATATCATTGTCACTTTTCAGATTCCTTCCTCTTTCTGAAGATATTTTTGAGCTGAACAATTACCAGAAATATATTTGCTGATAGTGGTGTTCTTATGGTTATTTTGGAGGCTCTGATATGTGCACTGTGGAATAAAGCAAATGAGCATTATGTTTGTGCCATTGAGAGTAGGTAATAATAGAATGGGAAATATCTGCTATGATAGATGAGCTTAACATCAGAGCTGTGACCTGATTTAAATTAGAATACCAGTGTGAACTCATCTTTTTTCACAAAAGAAAAGCAAAAACCTTTGGCACTATCTGTTGAAATTGTCTGGATATATGGATCAACCCAACTGCAAGGAGTAACCCTGCTGTCTAGGTAGTAGGCCTTAAATATCATTTAAGTATCATTTTCTGCAACAGAAACAGGATTGTTGAAAAAAGCGAAGGCTGATTCAAGGTGTATGGAAGAGGATGTGATAGATGATCCTAAAATTCTTAGCAAAAATACAATAGTAGGGCTGTGTCATAAGGACTCAGGAGTCAACTTGAATAAGCACATTCCATTCAAAGATGGGGCCATCATAGGATCATTAAAATTATTAACTGTCATGGATCAAAACATTATGAGTTCAAAAATAGTGCTTTTGGCATTCAAACACTATGTCCTGCGTTTTTTTTTTTTTTTTCTTTTTTGAATGACACTGCCTTCATTTAAGAGATGTTGAAAAATTCCCCATGCTTTGACATCTCTGAAGAGGTGAGATATTAGATCCTGGAACACATGTATGTACACTGGTTGAAACACTGTTGGTTCCCAACAAGTGGAGTTATTATCTTGTCAAAAGTTACTAATCAAAGCATAGGCTTTTGATTTTGCTCTGTTTCTTTGTTTGTCAAAGAAAATCTGTACCAGTGAGCACAATTATCCATCTTAAAGGGATAGATAATTTTGTGTTGAATTTCAGCCTCAATCAAAGTAGTGAACAATATAATTAGAGAGAGAAGACAGGAGCAGAATAATGTTAAGAGTGCTAGAGGTTTACGAAGTTTTATGGGGGTGGTTGGGATCAGGAATGAGAAAAGTAGGAAAGTAATGGGATTTGAGGAAAAGCAGATATGAAGTATGCATTTAAATCCCTTTGTTCTTTATGAAGCACTAGTAAAAGATGAAATTCTCTTTAATTACATTTCAAGCATTGAACTCTGTATCATAAATGTTTATGGAACTAAAATTTGAGCATCTCTGGATTTACATGGCTTACTTGTGATGAAAGTTGTGTAGAAAAGATTAACCTTGCCTGATGAGAGATCTGGCTTTTGTCATAAGCTCCTAGGAGGTAACTTCTAAACCCTTGGAATATTCAAAGTGTGCATGATTATCATGGCCTTGAGTCATGCCAGACACCATGAACTAACAGTGTGATTTACAGCAAGGACTTTGAGCCATATAGAGTCAGCTCTTCTTCTGGATGAGCATCAAATTGAAGTCAACCATGCCAGTGGATAGTGATGCCTACATGAGAAAACCCTAATAAACACCAAAGCTTGTAGGAAACTAGCTAGATTTCCCAGTTGAGCACGTATCTTTGCATATCATTGCTAGGGGAAAATAGGTTCTATCCGTACAACTGCACTGGGGAGGAACACGTGAAGTTCAACACTTATCATCTCCAGGACACTTCCCAATGGTCCTTTCCCCTTGGTTGATGTTCATCGGTATCCTCACACTAGAATGAGCTGTAACTGTGAGCATAATAGCTTTCCTGAGTTCTCGAAGTCCTTTTAGTGAAGTGTCAAGATCAACTTTGGTCTTGAGGACTTCTCAGACTTGCGGATGTGTCACAAGTAAAGGTGGCCTTGAGCACCTCACACCACTCTGGAGTTGATGTCAAAAGTAAGAGTGGCCTTGGGGACTCACAGATTTGCAGAGGTGCATAGTAAAATATAGTTTTACACACAAATATAAACTAAAAGCATTTACAAGAAAGCCTAAAAGTGAAAAAGAAAGGCACATTTAGAAGATCAGCATTGTATGTCATAGGCTATACCTCTCAGAAAATATTAGAATATGCACTCAAAATAGCAAAGTATGAAAAATAACATGACTTTTAAAAGCATAACTTCTAATTTAATGTATTTTTGAAGTAGTGACAGAGTAAATTGTAGTCATAGAATGGGTACAATATACACTAACCTTTGTTAATTTTTATTTTTTTCCCAGGATTTGATGTTTTAAAGCAGCTGATGTTAAACAAGCTCCAAAAGAGACTGTAAATTTAACTAATTCCATAGTACCACATGCAGAGTACAAAAAATAACTTGTGAAACAAGAAATCTATACAATGCAAGCCAGGACAGACCTCATTTTGCAAATATATGGCATAAAATTGATCAAGACAAATAGAAACCACCAGTTAAGTAGGAGTTGGCAGTGTGTCACTGTAATTATGAAAGTTAATAGAATACTGCCATATCCAAATAAGAGAATGGCATGTAAGGCTCAGTCTGTCAGAGTATTCTATTTTGGCGAGATCATTTTTAGATTATTGCACTTATTTAAAAACCTCATATTTATTGAAAAAGACTTTAGCACATCAAGTTCCAACATTTGCTTTGCCGTGAACAAACTGGCTATGTTATAGAACTGTTCAAGGCCACTGGACTCCAGGTCTTTTCTAGGTCTCCAGATCTCACAAATTGGGAGTTTCAGGTCAGAAGTATACTTGTATGGTTACAAAGGTCGAAAATTCTCCGTTCCACAGATATTATTAAAAAATGATGAAAGAAGGTCTTATCACAGTATCTTTGTGCACAAAGAGCTGGGTCATAGGAAGCTATAGACTACCACGGGGGGAACTGGTCTGAAGTCCTGGCCACAATTCTCGTCACTCCCTACCCCTCCATTTTGCTTTGGTGGTAAAACCCTCAATGCATGACTGCAGGTTTTTTACTAGAAATCACCGTTTTTACAACCTTCCTTGGATTTAGGTATGGCCAATTTGAATAAGCAGGTGGATTTGAGCAAGAGACACAGGGAAGATTCTTGCTCATATTATTTCACGTTCCTTTCGGTCGGGAGCTCAGCTCTAGAGCTGCCAAGCCAGCTTTGGTCAGGGACACTGGATGATCAGAGTGCAGCACTATGCTCTGGACAATTTTTTGGTCAGAGTCACTTTTGTCTTGTTATGAGACAGAAAACCAAATGATATTTGTTTGAATGGCTGTATTTAAGAGGCTCTTTGTAGCCCCAAGCTATATAAAAATTATACAGTACTAGAAATTAGGTACTATCAAACAAAAGCCTGGAACCCATGATATTAGCTAATTGTTTATGTAACAGGGAATGAGAAAATAAATATCACGGGCCAAATATCTAGTGAGTCATTGCAAAACATTTGGCAACATTTTCATTTACCTTGATTATCTATGGGTCCCCATCTAGGAGAACAAATTAGAAAAACCCAAAATATTAATAAAGTTTTGTTACTTTCTGGCTGAAGACTGAATGATTGAGGGCTCAACTGAGATTTTTAAAAAGTTGACTGAAATTGCATGGCAGTGAGGAAGAGATATGTTTGTTTCAGAAACTCTACCAGTGCATTCCCTTAAATGTTCTTCAAAGGATGGGAATCAACTCTTATGCAAAGACCATTGAGTTAGTCAGTTCTCTGTGACAATGATGCCTGAGATAAATAACTATAAAGAGAAAATGTTGATTTTCTTCTGTTTTCTTCTAGAAATGTTACAGTTTTGCATTTTTATTTTTACATCTATGTTTCATTTAAATTCAATCTTTATCAAACATATAATGTAAAGATCAGTTGATTATATTTGTCTCAATATAATCTAACCTGTTCACAAAATCAGTATTTAATATCATAACCACATTTTAATGTCACAAATCTAAAAATATTGAAGAATTCTACTAATCTACCTCTCATTTGTTAAATTACAACAAATTTAGCTTAAATAACATAATTGGTTTTTACCTGTGATTGTAGATTTGAAAAGAAATCCAGAAAATTGAATATAGCAGTATAAAATATAATCAATGTTTGCATGAGCTGACTAGAAAAAATTGTTTTATAGGCAGAAAAGGATCAAGAAAAAAGTAATAGGGAATGCAGTGGCATCAACAGAAGCTCCTGCTACCCCGAGGCTTTCCTATACCTGTGAGACATTAGAGGACATTAAATTCCTGTTTAAGAACATGAAAACTTAATGGCCACAGGACTCAGAGCCTGGGAGCCCAAGTCTTTGAACAAACCAAAGGATGGCTTCCCACACTCTTCAGCTGACTACCTTCTTTTGTAGGGCCACTACTAATGATCTTCCTGGAGTTAGCCTTTTGGCCATGTGTACTAATTGCTCTGACTTGCTTTTTTTCTAATAGAATTGTGCCATCCAGATACAGATGGTGCTATGCATAAAGGCCCAACCCTCCTACCATGGGCTGCTAGACACACAGCCTCTGAAGGAGACTCCCACCCCAACATCGCTCACTCACAGCGTGAAGCAGCCGGATAGATTGGCACTTACTCCTTCTATAGAAATAGGGCGGTCTCCTCAGAGGGGAGAAATGTTAGATAGGAGAATAGGTGAGGACAGATAGGCAGCATTAAGACAAGGTATTTCAGCAGCCTTGGGGTCAGAAATGGAATCAAGGTGGAGGCAAGGTCCCAGTCAAGGCCCAGCCCCTCTAGGAGCAATAACTAAGTATCTAAGACAGGCAGCTTATCCTCCCCCTCCCAGATTCTTCTAGATGTCCTAAGGTAATTAGTGAGCTTATATCGTTCTGCAACCCTCACCAGAGAAGACTGCTCGAAACCACCTGAGCAAAAAGCTTTACAAAGGTGGCAAGTCTTTCCTTCCCTCAGGAACCCCACTCAAGATCCCCTCTTGACCTCTCCTTGATAGCTTTACTTTCTCAACAAACCTCTTCTTCTTGCTTAAAAAAAAGAGAAGTGAATCACTTGTTTTAAAGTTACTCCCTTTGTAAAGGTCAAAGCAGAGAAGACCTCCTTTATTGTGATGGCCAAAACTGGCTTACTGGAGGATTTGTCTATTACCTTCTTTCTGATTTCTTAGAAGGTCGAATAAATAACTTAGTTTGAGCTTCAGCAAGACTAATTCCATTTGATTTGGTATGGGTGCAGTGCAGGAGTTCAGTTCAAACCAACAGCCTCCTATATACTTTAGTTAATACAGATTTCACTAAATGATTTATAGTATCAGTGATCAATTATGGAACTACCATGACCTGTCCTTTGCCTACTTCTTCAGCATCATCTCTCCATGTTCTCCATGCCCCTCAGGGTCTTTCTGTTGCAGAATCATACCAAAGTGGCATTAGATTAGGGCCAAGATACTTATCTGTGAGATATTTTCAATTCAGTTTGCTGTCAGGGACCTGAAGATTCCTAACACTCAAGATCTCTCCTCTTCTCTCAGGAAGAAAGGTAAAAATTAATGAATTGCAGCTGGTAAGAAAGACATACCACAAAAATAAATGTTTCCACTAGATGTGTTATTTACATTGCAACAAGGGAAAATAGAAATTTTATAAAATGCCTGTAATAAATCTCACCTAGATCTGAATTCACGCTGTCTTATTGTTTTATGTTTGGAAAATCAGACTGGTTTTATGACTCTTAGTTCTCAAATGAGAGCCGGAAATACCTGACACCACGTTTTCAGTGCAAGCACAGGCCACTTCACTGGTATTCTCCTCACCTAACAGTCACTGCAGCTTGCCTGAAGCATCCTCTGCCCAAGTGAGCAACTTCATCCTGGGACTCAGGACTAAGCAGTCTTTGGGTATAAATCATGCTTGGTAGAGAGCTGAGAACAGTCTGAGTATTTTTTTTTTTTTTTTTTTGCATGGGAATAGTAGAACCTTAACATTGTTTTAACTAGTCTTTGTTACCTGGTATTTCTATTCTCATTTCATTATGTTAAAAAGGAGGAAGGTTAGCGCTAACCCAGAAAATGGTCTGATTTTGCCAAATCTAATACTACTTCTCTTAGAGGGATCCTCCCCAGACTCATCTCTTTCCGGTGTTTAGACCAAGTATGTCCAACCTGAGCTCCACAGGTGTTGAGAGCTTTTTGCCTTCATTTTTTCTTTAATGTCACAATAAAAAAACAAAGTTCTATCAGATACATTAACTATAGTAAATATTTTATATATGTCCCAAGACAATTCCCCTTCATTCAAAAAACAAAGGCCAAAAAAAAAAAAATAGTATGCTTCAGGTGGACAAACCAAAGCTAGATTTTATTTGAAGCATCTCCTCCCAGCTCACTACATTATTTTAAAAACTACCCCTTCGCAAAGTAACTGTGTATATTCCTCACATAGATCTTATTAATTCCAGAATTATTGTTTACTTGTTCTCTATCAGACTACTTCTCCTCCATCACCCCAACTCTGCTCCCCCTAAAATGTACATCTCATAAGGGCAAGAACCTACACCATTTGGTGGGTCATTAGGTTCCAGAACATAGCAATTTCTCAAAGAAAAAGCATAACATGTTTAATAATAGCATGAATGCATGCAAATTATAAACCACAATTTTTTTCAACAGAGGCTAATACAAGTGAGTATTCAGTGAGAGTATGTCAAAGAAAATATAGAGACATGGGGAAGTCCTTCCCAGATGGTATTTATAAAGCAATGATCATGTTCACTTTCCCCTTGAAGTTGAAAAAAAAAAAAAAACCTCTGAAATCATTATCCAATTCTTGCTTTTGAATATTTCAGTCACAATTCTCAGGAGCCAGGCTATTCAAATAGTAGAATATTCAGTAAATAAGGGTCAGAATGGTCCCCAACATTTGGGGTATGACAAGTTCAAATGAAATTCTAAAGTACACATAAAATATTCAATGACCCTTAAGCATATAACAAAAAAAAAAAATCACATAAAAATGGGGCAAGCGGCAAGAGTTGACTACTTTAGATCTATGCTAAGCTGCTCGGTATGTTAGTGAACTAGTTTTGGAAACCACACATTTTATGCAGTAGGGCTTTGGTGTATGAGGAAAGGTGGCCCACCCAAGTTAATGAGGACATTTGCAAGCACCTCTGGAACTGCTGAATAGGATGGAATAAATGAAATTCAAAAAGAAGACTTATTTACATTGCAGCAAAATAGATCCAGAGTTAAAAATAACCTACTATCATTGGTAGTTTCCATGATGTAGACCAGAGACTTGTTTTGAAAGATCGCAGAGTCAAGCTAGGTAGGAAGACGGTCCAATGGCATGTTTTCTGCTGTAGTAAACAAGTCAGAGATGGAACACTGATAATGAAACAATTGCAAATACACAGAAGTAACTTGGGTAAACTCTTATTTTCCCCTTCTTTTAAAAGTCCATGGTATTTTAATAATTTTTATGGAATTGCTGAATTTCTTTTACTTCCTTAAAAAGGTAGTGTTGTGATGGAACCATCTATTCTCTTTTAGATATTTTTAAAAATTAGTAGTAAAATTCAGGACCTAAACTAGTTTTCCTAGACTAAGGTAACTGTGTCCAGGAAAATTATTATAGCCATAACATAATTAATTGGCTGCAAAAATAAAACCTTCCAATCATTTTAGAAGTTGATCAGTCATAGTGAGAATAAACTCAGACAGAATGGAATGGACGTAAATCAGAAGCCCAGATCTCTCCACCAGGACTTATTCCATTTTTACAATAGCTTTCGAGTTGATTTAATACATTGTTGTAGAAGAAAGCATCTGTAAAACAGCTATAGAAAAATAAGAAATTTTATACCTTTAAAATGATATTCAGATGATCTTTAATTACTACAAAGACATTGAGATGTTAATATGTTTCATAGAAAAGGCAGAGATGCTGTTTCATCCTTCCTTTTCTGCAGTGATTTCCAACTCTAAGAAAATTATTTCTTTTGATTTCCTCTGATAGCATGTAATAAAAGAACAATAAAACATATGGCTCAATTACCACTGCTTCTCATCAAGCATGAATGAATGAATATCAAATTATTATTAATTGTTTTTTCTGGCTCACTCTCCGTAGGACAATTATACATTGCTGTATTCTGATAAGCACTTTGTGTTTAACACTCTGTGAACCAGTCTCTAAGAGGCTTAGATGCATACAATGATTACACAGTAGAATTAAGTTTTTGAAATTGTCACTAGTTACAAAATACACAATCATCTTTTAATTTCCCTGTTTAGATCCCTTCTTTGAAACTGCTAAAAAATTTCCTACGATGTTCCCCTTTCAGAAACAGTTGCAATGAGTCTATAAGATGTTTTATAAGTTTAATTTCTCACTGTTAACAATAATACTAGCTTATTACACGATTGCTGAATTATCAGTTCTTTTGAACAAAAGTCTTCGAAAATAATGGCTAGAGCATAATCAGTTAAAAACAGGTTGACATAAAGCAAAATAAAAATGTTAGCCAGCATAGCATAGAACATAAAAAACTGTACTTACTGCAATTAACAGAATCAATGTTAGTGAATTTTATTTACAGACACTCCACAGAAAGATTCTTTGTAACTATGCTTTACTTTATTTTTAAAAGCATTCTATAAATATAAAGTGCTATGTAATATGAATACATGTAAAATGTCTTTATAATCCATAACTATTTCTTACAGATTATTTGTATACCCAGAGTTTGAATTGCATGTAATGAAAATTTAATAAGCACATCTAAAGTATACATGTAACTAGATTTTAACTATTTCCCATAAATCCATTTTTTATTTTTAAAAACACAGTCTATATAAACTATGATACACAGAAGAAAGACATAAAAATGAAATTGTTTATACATCCCTCTCAGTTAATAAGCTTCTCGCATACACTGATATGATTCTAAGGAGCAAACTCAAACTTAAAGAAAAATAGAATTGGAGAAGTAAAAAGGGACCTTAGAAACCATTTGGTCCAATGTTCTTAGTGTTACAAATAATATCAGAAAGCTCTGGAAAGTTTAAGTGATTTGCAAGATACATACAACTTTTTATGATGACATCTTTGGGCTAGACTTCATTAGGAAGTTTCTATGATCATTTCTTTTGCACACAAGAGAAGCATACCGTGCTTCCTTTAGTATAATTATCAGGATGTCAAAAATGCATGGGAAATCAAATTCTTGGGGGACAAAGGTGAGAAAATAAGACACTTCTTAACAGTGGAAGCAATGATGCAGAGCCAATATTCAGAGCAGAGCTGCGTTTGGCTAGAGATGACAATGCTTCCTTCCATCAAACACATTACTCCCTTGACACTAGTAAAGGGAACCATGTGAACTTTCTATCACTAATCTAGCCAGATGTCAGATGGCTCTTTTTATTTCTATGACCTTATTATAGGTAATTGTATTATTTATACAATAGCAAATTATTATAATTGTTGATCTTCAATGGGAAAGCTTTTCTAGATTACATATTCTTAAACTAAAAATTGCAACTTTTAATTCCTTAATGAATGTGTTTTTCTCTTCATTTCCATGTGCCAGCATTACTGAATCCACTTTGCTGAAATAAATAAGAAAAAAAGTTAGATACACAAATTCAGTACAAAAACAAGTTTATAACTAAAATCTTTAAATCAACCCTCATCCAAGGAATAGTGGTGGGCTAAGCATTCCATTTTACAGTCTACCATTGAATTCATCACTGTGTTTTTTGGTCACACATGAAATCCTAGGTGCCAGGTATGTATATGAATGATATGCCTAAGAGCCAAATCCTGATAATGTGTATATATTAATATATGTATACACACATGCTCACACACTTAATCCCTACAGAGTTCACATAGTCAGGGAGGGAGACACAAGAACTTCTGAGATTTCTGGTAATCAGAACTCCTGCACCATGCCACAAACTCATGGAAGACTAAAAGTTTTGACCTATCACCAAATTAAGACCGATGATATAATATTGGATCATGATAAAGCTGCTAAATTTGAAAGAAAAGTGAATATGAGAACTGCCTGAGGAAAGCAGAAAATAGAAAGTGAAGTATGCATATAATTAGGTTTATTCTTGTAGTTGGTTCTGCAGCCTGATGGAACGTGGGTTTCTGAATATTTTCAGTGCCTTTTCCAGATGTAGCCTCCCCATAGCTCATTAGGCTGACACACTTGTCACTAAGCTCCATACTTTGGATCTCTTGTAGGAATCCCAAATGTTCTTTCATTCACTATATCAACAAGACCAGAAAAAAACTGCCTTTCCCACAGGTCTGTGGATCTCCTCCCTAGTGTTATTTTCCTTATGTACTATTAAATCTAAAAATAAAAGTACTTATTGGCTTTTAAAAGCTAATCAAGCTTCATAGGACATCAGTTTTGCTAATGTATTATTGCTGTATGATTTCTTAAATAAGCTTTTAAAACTTTCAGGCTTATTTCACAGAAAATGGTACTTAAAAATACATGTCTCTCATATTAAGCAAAATAAGTCAGACACAGGAACACAAGTAAAGTATGTTTTATATGTGGAAAGGAAAAACAATGAGCTAAAAGTTAAGAGAAATTATTTGTAAGTAGAAAAGGAACTGGGGGAGAAAAAAGAAAATGAGAAACACTAGAAGAAAGATGGACATGATCAATATGCAATTATGCACACATGGAAACCCATTTTTCCATATTAAGAAGCTCATTACTTAGTATGATTAATATATATTTTAAAAGTATACATTATTAATGTTTTCTTTTCAAATTATTGAGCCTAAGAGTACACGTTGTAATAATATTTGGTTGTAAGTTATTAAAAGACAATATGTTTAATACAGATTGATATAAAGCTAATTTAATTTGTATTTAAAAGCAACATTAAAAGGCATTTATTATAATAACTAATTTGATTTTTAAAACATAATATTCAGGTGCAAGTACAAAATGTCATTCACAGAATGGTCCTCAAATAAACCGTCACTTTATCAGAGAACATCTTTTAGTGCTTAAAAAAATGAAAAAAATTTTTGAGATAGACGCCATTTTGCTTAGCTATATCTATGTCCTGTCCGATATCAGCAGGTGATACAAATGCTGACTTATTTTATGTCATTAAACAAAATACTACCCTAATGTACATATTGGTAGCCAAATTCTGAACTAAATGTAGCTAAAAAATATTTTCACTTCATTGAAATACATCACAGTACGAAGTGCTCATTAACATTAATAAAAGAGATGGTTACAAAGTGCAGCACTTACCCATAACCTTGGAGTAGCAAGGTTCACAGTGTATTGTCTGCCTATAAATCCAGATACTGTCACCCGCTCGCAAATTTTCCAAAGGCTTCCTACATATTTCACACTAAAGAATAAAAATATTATATACGTATATAGTTTACATTGTGGATTAAGCCAGAATTCTTAGAGCTTATTGCATTGAGGATCATCTCCCATAGCACCAGGTAGATAGAGAGCCTCAAGAGAAGCCATGAGGTAAGAACAACCACAACAGAAATCACGGAAAAATGTGAAGTACACTTTGTAGACCACATGCTAAGTGTTTTAAATAAATTCTTACAGCATCTTCCTATCACACAGATACATTTCATGAAAATCTGCTACTAAAGTTTCCTACTTAATTTATGATGAAGTAGATACAAATTTTTAAAACTTGGTTATACTAAGGACAGTCAGTACTTTAAACAAAAACACAAAGCTTCATTTATTACTGGCTTACATAAGGGAGAGGTATGTTGGCCATACACAACCTTATTGAGAAAAAAAGTCCTGATTTTATGTGCTCTTACAAGGGTTAGGGATACATTTATCCTGAGTTATGTTAATTACAGAAGCAGGAAGGAGTTGATCTCTGTTTTAGATCTATCCACCACTGATTGGCTGAACTCCAAACACAAGGGAGTCCCTGTTCAGCTTTCAGAAGTGGCTTCAATAAAGAGATTATCATTTATCAATTTGATAGGTTTAAACCAGTTCAGGTGGTTCTCATTAACATGGCTGGAGAACAATTTACCTTTTTCTACAAGTGTGGGATACATTTTTTTTTCTGTTAAATTCTATGACATCAGAAATGGAAACATATCATTAAAAACTTAACAAATAAAATTTATTTCTGTTTATTAAAAGCAGTAATTTGGAGAATTCTCTTGTTTTGGAAAGTTTTCTGCACAGTAATTTTTGTTAGGTACAACTTATTTAATTAGATATATTTCATAACTGTAAGGAAGTAATTTAAGGTTCTTATACTCTAAAACTTATTTTATCCTCAGGTTATATTTTTATAATCCTATGCTGGATGAGACTTTCACTTCTCAAAAAAACTCCACCATATTTCTTGTTGCTATATTACTGTCTGAAGGTAACTGGAGTAGAAGAAAGCAACTCACAAAGTATTACATTGGTTTGGCTGTATTGGATCATCTATATCAAGCATATTAAGACAGCATTAGAATAACACAGAGATTTGGGCATATGTTTCTCTAAATGGCTGTATGTCAGTTCTATCTGAAGAACACACACACACCAACTTGAATATATTATGTATCATAATCATATACTAATAAAAATGACTATGGAAAAATTTCACCAAGTTGTCAACCACTGGTGAGTTTTTTCTCTATATAAATACAATTCAATATATTATTGCAAATAAAACAGAGGTGTACATGCCCCAAATCATCTCTGAGATTTCTGGCCCAACTGGGGCAGGTGCCAAGCATTCAGTTTTTACTCTCACCTTCCTAGAAGACGACTGTACTCAGCCAGGGTTGAGAACCACTGGTCTAGTCAACCACCTCATTTGCAGGGTAAGAAAACTGAGAACAAAGCTATTTGCGTGACTGTCCTAAATCACAGCTATAGCAAGTAGTAAAAGCAAAACAGGATTAATTTAGGTCTGCAGAGTTCCAGTTCAGGGCTCATGTAGTTATACCAAAAGCTATAATGTTGACCTATCAATATTATTGCAACAACAACAACAAAATAGCCAATGAAAATCAAATTGAAGTGGTCTGCTAATGAAAATTTACTATCATTTTAAGCCACAATTAATTAAAATTAATCATCATCTCAAAAGTAGACTGTTTGGACCATTGTTAAACCCTTCTGGTCTAATTTCATGATGAGAGAACTGTTAGCTTTCTTTTCAACAGTTTATCTTCCGGTTTTGATTTCATTATATGTTTTGCATAATGCATGATTTATTAAAAATTCACAAAAATGTTTATAAAAAGATTGTTGTTTCTGTTTTTCACAGACTTAAATCTCTAGGGTAGGAATGAGTGGAAGTGTCAGTAATCAACTCTGAGCCTAAAGCCAAGATAGTAACTACAGACTTTTGAGGTTTAGGTCACAGAACGCCAAGACGTATGTAAGCCATGCATTATTTATGTAGATTGCAGAGTTTCTGAAAGCTTTGACTTCATTCCATGTATTTCAATAAATAATTATTTTTAATTACAGACACTAGGCGATTTTATATTTAGTTAAGTGAAATAAACAAACACATGTTTACCTTAAAGCAAGTCGAGTGGCAGCATATTTGTAATTCATCTAAAATCATTTTAGTTTCTACACCCAAGGGTTTTCTACAGTACGTGCACATATCTCTTTCAATGACAGACCTATGGAGACATAAGCAATTAAATTTGTCATCATATAAAAGACAAATGTATTCCCTATGAAGTCATGTGGAAATTATATATTAATTTTGATGATACTTTAGAAAATGTCACTAAAATCAAAGAAAATTCAGTTTCCTTATTCTAGAATTGATTTTTCTAGTTATCCCAGAATAATTGTAAAAAAATGATTATGATGGAAGGCCTCAGATTATTAATTCATTGGCAATCAAGAGTGCATGTGGGGAGGACAAAGATGTTCATTTTTCTACTTGAATTAGGTCTTAAGTACCCCTTGAAGCTAGAATGGAGGTTTCAATTATTAATTTACATATATCATCTTACAGATTACATGAGAAAATTATGCTACAGATGAATATAAATTTTCAACCCTCAAAGCATTCAATAGGTCAAAAATAGAAATCCATCCAAGGGTGTATCTACTCACAAATGTGGGGTCTGTAGTACCAGGACTAGAGTCTAGAGTCACTAAAACAGTGTCACTGTAAGAGTCAAGAAACAGGAATACCTATAATGACAAAATACATACTCCATAGGAAGACATAAACTTGATGAGAGAAAAAAAAATGATTCTTCTTGATGACCTTGAAAAGCTAACATTCAACAATAAATGAACTCTAGATGAGACCAGCAGAGTCCAAAAGCCATAGATCACCTTAGAGCATTAAGAAAGGATACTCATCTTCTGAAAGGCCTAAGGAACATCTTTAAAAGCACCTACTAATGTCTGCTTGTTTTGAGGGATTAGCATGGAGGACTAAAATTTCCAGAGTAGAATAACTGGGTGATAAAACAACAGAACAAAACAAAACAAAACACCCACACTTACATAGTACTTGGTATGTGCAGTGCATTTCCCCTGTGCTTCACTTACACAAACCCATTTATTCTTCACAATATCCCTGAAAAGTCAGTCTTACTATCTTTAGCATCATTTTATAGAAAGGGACACTGGGGCACTGAAGAGTAAGTTGCTGCTGTCATGCAGCCTATGAGTGAATGGGAATGAAAGCAGTGTGGTCCCTGGGTCCTTCCCCAGCCTGCCCATGAGGTCTGTTGGGTACCACGGTACCAGTGAGCTAGTTTCACAACGAAGTCACTATTCCACTATCAAACCCAGGAAGAGAAGCAGAAAAGAGAAAAATAAAAGGGAGAAAAAGTGAAAGGGATTAGGCTAGATAAACCTTGCAGGGCTTTATATTTTGCCTTTCTAGTAACCATCTTCCTAATCCCTGTGCATACTAGTAAATATTTTCCCCTTTCAATTCACTCTATAACTACACGTTTGTGGATATATAGCAAATATTCCCCTATGAAATTTATTTAATATAGATGTAGGTATGGACACAATACAACTTTCCAGTTAAGACCATAAGCCCATCAAGAGAAGAAAATAGGTGCCCCCATCACCTTTCCCCTATGCCTTTTTTTCTGACAAGCCTTTCCTGACATTACCCAGGTTGTTTGCTGTATTATCAGTCCAGTCCACTGGCACTGCGCAAGGACCAAGGAATACAGAGTGATGAGATGGTGCCCTCCAATGAAAGGCTCTTCCCACTGGAAAAGCCAAATGTGTGATTTAATAATGGCGGCATGACATGGACATGTGCTAAGAGAGACAGCTGAGAGAGCAATCAGTCCCAGCAGACATCGGGAAAGGTTTGTCAGAAAAAGTGAATATAAGTTAAAACTTGATGATGAGGGCTCTCTCAAGGTGGTTGGTTGAAGTGGGCATGGTAAAGGGACAGGGTGGAATTAGAGGGACGGGGGGGACAGAGCTGCTGCCTCCTGTGAGCATCCACAGTGACTGAGGCCACGTCTAGCCAAGCAGGTGCTAAAGGCCCATCGGAATATACAAAGGACCTTGGTGCTTATCTGCTGCGGTTTGGATCTGGAGTGACCCCAGAAGCCTCATGTATTTGGATGTGGTGAGATATCTGTGGAACCATGTGCTGTTGGGAGATGGGGCCTGGCTGGGAGGGATGGCCACGTGAGCCTGACTTAGAAAGACTGCACTAATTTCTTGAGATTGGGGGTTGCCGTGGGCAGAACTTTCTGGTGAGTGGTATTGATTTGGGGGCCAGAAGTGAGGAAGGGGCATTCACCCTGTGTGTGGGCAACACAACAGGCAACTTAAAACAATGAAGAAGAAACACTGTTACAGCTTCTTCCTGGGAAAGGACTGGCCTTGCTTGAGTCTTCAGACATAGAATTGATCCTGCTTTGTTTAGTTTCTATCCACAATGCCGTGAGTAGCTCTCCAGCCTCTGCCATGGGCCTCCACTGTTGCTTGCTGCCCATGAATGGACTGTGGGAGTCCTTCTGAAGCTGTGAGCTAAATAAATCATTCTTCCCTTAAGTTGGAGATATTAGGTATTTTGTTACAGAAATGAGAAAGTCACTAAGACATCATACCATCAGGTACAAATGCACTTTGAATGGGTTCAACAAGAACTATGAACACCAGCCAATTTTCACACACTGATCATCAACAAAAGGTGATTGACTAACTGACTTTATGGAGAATTTATGCTGATAATGACAGCTAAGAAAGGTTTCTCAGACTGCCATATGACTCCGACTGAAATTTGTAATACTACAGCAAAACTTTTATAAATAATGCTTTCTTTCCAGATCTGGGGTTGTGGCTCAGAAGTTACAGCACTGCCTAGCAAGTACAAGTCCCCAGGTTTCATTCCCCAGCACGACACAAACTGGGAATGGTGGCATGTGATTGTGATCCCAGCACTTGGGAAGCTAAGGCAGGAAGATAGTTATGAGTTCAAGGCCAGGCTACAAAACATAATGAGTCCAGGCTTAGCCTGGACTATAGAGCAAGACCCTGTCTCTTAAAACATACTTCCTTATATTATCAATAAAAATTTAAGCCCAGAGAAATTTTCTTTTCTCTGTGTGAAATATGCAGTAACTTGTTGCTAAGTGTAGACATTCTACTCTACCATAGAGCATTAAAACTTATTCCTCCTATGTACCTGTAATTTCACACCAGCTGCCCAGCAATTTTACTACCAGGTGTACAGAAAAGGAATAGAAATCAGCATCTGATTATCATCCCAGACTCTGGGTTGTTCTAATCTCTACTTCTATGAGATCAAGTTGTATAGTTTCCACCTGTGGGTGATAACATGAGATGATATGTGTCTTTCTGTGCCTGGCTTAATTCACTTGACATAGTATCCTCCAGGCTCATCTATGCCACAAATGACAGGAATTTACTCTTTGTTATGCCTGAATTAATATTCTGTTATGATAAATACCATATTTTCCCCCACTTATCCATCAATGCCCATCTAGGTTAATAGAATATCTTGGCTCTTGTGAACAAAGTTGTAATAAACGTGGGGGTACAGATATCTTCTTGGCATGCTGATTTCCATTCCTTTGACTGTACACCCAGTAGTGAAATTGCTGGGTCATGGGTAGTTCCAGTTTAAAATTTGGAAGAGCCTCTATACTGTTTCCCACAGTAGGTGTACTAATTTACATTCCTATTATCAGAGAAATAGGATGTGCTTATGATTCCCGATCCCTTGACAAATGAAACACGGGTTCGTGTTTTCAGAAAACATTTATCCAGTACCTGAAAGGTGCCAAATACCATACTAGAAGTTAACGCTACACGTAGAGGTGGTAAGGTATATCCTTACTCTTGGTGAGTCATATTTCTGGCCCCTGCTATGGAGAAACATCATCTGTGGAATATTAGACACTGGCATCATGACAGCTTCTTTCAATGGTAGGTTGAAACATAAAATACTTTAAAATATTTATTCCATTCCAAATCTGCAGGTCACACTGTCTTGAAGTGTCATTTGGAGGCCCAATGATCACTCAACAGTAAAGAAGATCACCAGCAGGAAAAGCCTAAAAGCAAGATCAGCAGAACACCAGCACTAACTCAATATGCATCATAACCTACACTGGAACTGAGCTTGGTACACAGCTATCGCAGCAGCTGCATGTCTACACAGCTGTCTGTAAGGTGAGTGGGCTTTGGAAAACCTCAAGGAAGGCGTTGTATGAGCAGCCTGGGGATGTGTTGAAACCTAGATGCTAGCAATGTTCTGAGGACTGCTGGAAATCCTGAAGGACAGAAGCCTGGCTTGCGAGGCAGCTTTTAGCCTGGAAAGGACTTCTGGAATAATATGTGTCAAAATCAGAGAGCAGCAAAGAAGCAAATTCCTGGATTCAGATTTTTACTCTGTTCTTTTCCTACACATACTTAACAACTAACAACAGAGAGCCATCATTATAGTGACAAAGACACATTTGTGAGCACGTGTGAGTGTGCTTGTATGTATATACATATGTTTACACATACATTTTAATATTAATTTGCACACATACATATGTGTTTATACACTTCAGTGTTGGGAAATACAGCCATACTCACCTATCTGAAGTTGAATAAACAGTTTGTATATATTTTCCAGAAATAGTCTCTTGATATCCACCCCCCGATGATGTACTAGAAACAAACATACGTGAACATGTGTGAATCCGGCTATTTTTCCTAATATTGATATACACACCCCATGCAGGTAAGAAAACACATTCACTCTACTTCCAGCCTTATTATTATCATTATTATTGTTTGTGATGCTACAAGTTAAGATGATGCACTGACATCTACTTTGTAGAAGTACTGATGCCCCAGGTGCCTCCATGTTGACATACCACTGAAGTAAACAGCGACTAGAGTAAGGAACAAGTATGAGCTGGCAAAGAAAAAAAATCATCATTTTTTACAAAATTTATAATTGTACTTCATTTATTTACTAAAATAAAGTGATATTTAGTCTAACATAACTAAAGAAATAATACAAAGCCAAGCAAGGCAAACACATAGGCCATTCTCAGGGAAAGATGGAGATTCTTAATTTCTGGAGAAAGGTTTACAACTTATTTTTACTTGACAACAAGAAAGAGAAGTTGAAATATAAGCAAAAGAAGCTTAATTTTAAAATTCTCTAATTTCCATTTTGTAGACAGTCCTAGTTTGTAAAAATCACTCTTTTCTGGAGACAAACAAAATGTGTAATGCACTGTCACTATAGATTTTAGGGAAGGGAGAGTGCTTGCGATGGATTGCTATTCTTGTTGGGTTTAGGTACAGGGGCAACAGCCAATCTTCCCAGAATTTTCTGCCATACAAACTACTGGCTTGACACGCCACACTATTTTGTTTTGTGGCAATGGTTCTCAAACCGGAATGTGTATCAGAAACATGATGGGTTCATTAAAACACACACTCCTGGACCGCCCCTGCCATGTTTCCAATACAGCGAGTTCAGGGTGCAGCCTAAGCACTTTGATTTCTAACAGGTTCTCAGGCGACACTGATGATGCAAGGGCAGAGAACATATGTTGATAATTACTGTGTGGTATAAGTATATGACATACACATACACATACCATGCACTATAGTTTTAAAGAGTGAACTATAATCAGCGTATTCAAACATTTCAAGTTGCTTTAATTTTCTGGATTTCTGTGAGTTAAATTAGTATTCTTTTATTAATCTATCCAGTTAATCAAAAAATCTAGCATATGACATTTAATAGACTGTCTAATTCTGGTAAAAATCACCGTTGCTTTAAAAAAATCAATATTGTAATTGTTTGGTATTAGTTCCTATGAGATGTTTTTTTTAGAAAGCAAAACATTGGTATAATACCCCATAGGAGTAATTGTGTGAGAAATTATTATGTAAATATGAAACAAAGACCAGCTTATTCTTATTCTATTTGCTTATATTTGGTGTCTTGCCTTGACTGTAATATTATTTTTTTTACTACTTGTCTACCTACCAATTTCTTTCAGATTTAGTAACTACATGCTATTTAAATTTTATTCTAAGATTTTTTGCCTTTTAGTTTAATTAAAAGACAGAAGAAGCCACTGTCTTGAACATACCATACAATGAGAACTAGAGAAAAAAATTAATTTGAAGTTGCATTTCAAATATTAAATTTTGCATAAACCTGAAGGACCTTTTGGGAGATCACTTCCTGATGTGTATGGAGTTTCCTGCGACTACTCAGGGCCTCCTATACCCATGAGGCTCTTCTGGATACTTTGCTCTTGGACGTGACTGAAATGGCCTCAACCAGCTCAGGTACAGCTGGCATTATAGCACTCCAAAATTAGGCCAATTTCCTTGAAAACCACAAACGTGTGAAAATCTTTGACCCTGGTTGACATTGTCCTCAACATCCCTTACTTCAAGCAGAATTTCATGGGATATCAGTTCCCTGCGATGGAGGGCAGAGTGCACCTACTCAGTTATACTCTTTGTTTTAGATGGGATGTCAACAACAACAGATGAACTATTAACATTGACATTAGACTCAAAATTAGTACGGAGTACAAAGTTTACAGTAATCCAGTAATCATACAGCCATCACATGGCAATCTCACCCCAAACTCATAGCAATCCTGCTCTCTTGGCTGCCTCCCAAGCGCTGGGACCATAGGCATGTGCCACCACCACACCTAGCTTATGTGGTACTGAGAGCCAAACCCAGGATTTTGTGCTTGCTGGCCAACTGCTTTCACCACTGAGCTACACACCCAGCCTTTTTTAAAAAAATAAAAACAACAATAGAGACCAAAATCAAGCAGGGACATTCTATTACTGAGCTACATCCCTATCCCTTTTGATTTTTTTTCTTTTTTAAATTTTGAGACAGAGTGTAATTTTCCCAGACTACATTTGTATTTTTTGTCCTCTTTCCTCAGCCTCCCTTGGCACTGGGATTACAGGCACGCATTGTTGTGCCCAGCTTCACTAAATTCTTAAACAGTCTTCTCTTTGAAGAAACAGACGCTGAGATGATGGCAAATCTTGTTAAGCATAGATCACTTCAAAGCTATAAAATGGAGTGAAATATTTGAAATACATTCCTAATACCTTTTTTCCACATATGTCCTTGTGTACACAATGGTGTCCTTTGGTCTTGCATGCCTTGTTCCGGCACCAGAGCTGTAATACAAACTATTTTACTTAATGATGAAAGTTTATTTATAGAGATAATAAGAAAATAAGGTTATTATCTGACTCATTATTAAAAGTCATGCTTGAGTGTTCTTTCTAAACTATAATTTTTGAGACATAAATTTTGAAGTACTATTAATCAACCTTGTCAAAATGTTACCATGTTTTCTGTTTTGCTCTTAACTGTTTCTGCTTTGTCCTACTTCCAGAGTATTATTATGCAAACTGGTCACTCTGTAAATCTGACATAGAGCATGAAGATTAGTTTGAATATCTGAGTAACATACTTTTTTATGTTTCCCTGATGTGCCAGTCATACTTCTAAACCATAACATTCCCAATAAATCTCAAATAAAAAGCATACTTAATTAACTATCATGATCTCTGATACAACAAAATGTTTACAGCTAGGTAAAAAATGTCAGCAACAATGTCATAATTGTGTTTATTTAATAATAGACTTTTTAAAACAAAAATTGAATCATAAAATATAACTTCTACCCAGGTGTCTCAACAATAACCAAGTTACTGACTTGATACTTTGATGTAAAGCTGTTTACATATTACAGAGTCTTAGATGAAAGTAGAATGCTCTCCATCTTAAAGGAAGGGGCACCTAGAATGTGAGATTCAAAAAGAAACAAAAAATGGGCAAAACAGTCCTGGCATTTGTTTTGTAATTGACTACAATACCTGAGATCGTCCCTGGTTTCATAAGAATAGGTAGAGGTTCTCATGGAATCACTGTGCAGAGCCTTGGTAAATCCATTGACTTGGCCATTTATCCTGAGAGGGCAAAACCCACTTCAAAGTTTTGTTTTATCTTATTAAAGTTCTACTCGAACAACTTTATTTTATACACAGTAAATCTCTTTGTATCTGACTAGTTTCTACATAGTTACACACAGATGATGAATTATTTGGCTCTCTCTGTAGAAAGCAAGACCTTGCCTTTAAGAATAACCTACAGGCCAGTGCTATGTCATTTAATGCTAGGGTAGAATACCTTTTCATCAAGAATAGAAACCACAAGAGGTTGGCTCCTGTAACATTGTCACACCAGCACTGCCATGTCAGAAAGCTCCCCGTGTAAAATGTATCTGAGAATTGATCATTTTAATGGAAATAGTTCAAAGGCTGGTTTGACACATGCCTGTTCCCCTTTTGCTTTTTAATGAAAAGCAATACTTTGAAGATTGCAGAAGCACTCTGACCTAAATTTCAGCTAATCTGAAAATGTCACTGTGTTTAACAGTATAGGCACATCCACTTTTTCTAATGGAACGGAGGAAATAATCAAAGCAAGAATAACGAACAGTTAACTCCTTTTTCTCTCATCCATGTTTGGAAACTCTGACATAGGAGAGATATGTAAACTTCCAGGAGAGCTTAGATCTTAATCAAGCCTTATCCTTCTTAAGCCAGGCTGTTCTCTACATTTCTAGATAGCTCTTGAAGAAGAGGAAACCATATGTTCATAAATCATCTCTGAAGTAAGAAAATCTCCCTGTGGTTTTAGGATATTGACAGAGGTTTCACAAATATACAGATGAGTTCAAATGGTAATAAGTAGTAAAAAGATGAAAGCAGTATTACTTAATGTATTATTTAATTTTTTAAATTTATATGATCATTAGAATATGTCATTCCAGGAAAAACAGCTAGAAATCATTTTAAATATTCAAAAATAGTAATATACAATATAAAACCCAGGGGCTGGAGGAATGGCACAGAAGTCTAAGTGCTTGCCTTCAAGTACGAGTCCTTAAGTTCAGTTCCCCAGCACCATATAAAGCTGGGCATGGTGGTGCACGCCTATAATCTCAGCAGCACTTGGGTGGCTGAGGCAGGAGGATTGTCCTGAGTCCAAGGCCAGCTTGGACTACACCAGTTAGTTAAGGACTAGCCTAGACTATACAGTGAGATCCTGTCTCAAGAAAAAGAAAAAAAAGAAGACAATACAAAGCTCAACTTATGAAAACATTGCTAGCCTCAAAGGACAAAAGTTACTAGCAGGACTGAAATGTGTTGCCATTATCATCAGCAATGTAAAATCAAAAATCATCAGACTGTAAAATCTGCAATAAGATGGAGGAAATAATTTGCAAATAATATCATTATGTACTAAATTATGTTCCTCAAAAAGTATATACTGAAACTCCATCACTGTGACTCTGCTATTTCTTCATGAATACCTCTGGTAGAAACCTCATTCATAAACACTGAAACCCCAATTACACTAAATAAAAAGTTCTTTCATTATACTTAATTATTTCCTCATTATATGCTTAACCTCAATCACTTCTAAATAATATTTGAATAAACTCATGTAAGTCCTGTCCTCAAACAGTAGTTATGTTTCCAGGGCAAGCACATCCTACTGAAAATTTGCCCTCAGTCATTCTCTTGAAGACTGTTATGACCATAAAAGGCAACAGATTTGGAAAATTACAAAGAAACTATTAGATTCAAGAGCTTCTTGTAGGAATATTTTTTAAAAAGTTATTCAGCTTTTTCCATTGCTTTTATACTCTGGGCAGAAAATAACAAAAATATTATTTTTGTGCATACACATGCACACATGATTAACAGAATGGCAGAGGCACCTTTAGAAAGTTAAATAAATACCCTTTGTTTTCAGGCTTTCATCCTATGTTTATCTGGCGGGGATTGCTAAACATAGATAAGTTATTAATTCTTCCTAACTTAAGCAGTCACAGCAACAATGATGTATTGTTTCCATCCTAATCTTCATTGGGATGTCAAATAAGATATAACAATTTTAAAGTCATAATATTCAGGTGTAAATAAATTTCAAAATTAGGCCCAGTTTTGTGGCTGTGAGGAATTTGTGAATTTTTCAGCATGATGTATCCAAGGAAGAGATTCCCAGAGCGTTTCTGTACTGCTAAAAACTTACCAAGCAACAGTAAGCAAAAATAAATTTTCACAGCCCAAGTACAGAGCTCTGAGTGCCCATGATGATGCCTTTTAGACTAAACAACAGAACAGCAGGCCTGAGTCAGACATTCCATCACAATTAGAATTTTGTTAATTTTTGTCTGAATCCACTATTAGGCACCCAATGGTGTACTTTTTGACTTATAATAGTATTTATATTTACATATTGTAATACAATGCAACTCCCTAGGAAAAAATCTTGTAAGTTTAAACAATTCATTCCGGAGTACGTAGAATTCACACACACACACACACACACACACACACACACACACACACACACACACAAGTAAATTATAGTGAACTTTACCTTCCATTTGTATTTTCAGACACGTGAGAATTCACTTCAGTTAAATTTTCTGGGCAGTGGTCACTAATAAAACAAACACGCACACACTCATGATTTAGTTACAACTCAATTTTAGGAAACAGAAAAAATATTAGAATAAAATTAAAGAGCCATACATAATTTTAGAATAGTTACTAGCTATCTATAATGATGTGGAAAATCAGAAATGAGACATTCAGTTATTTGATCCATAAAATTCACTGGCCAAACATGAAAGTGTAGTTGGGAGTATAGCTCAGTGGTAGAGTCCTGGCTAAACTGCAGAAATCATGGGTTCACTCTGCAACACAAAAAAAGAAAAAAAAAAAGAAAAGAAAAATGGAAGTAAGAATACAAGGAAGGAAGGATAAAGAGAAAAAGTGTGAATTATTTTGTGATAAAGATGTATCAGATCTGAAAAGATACCACTGACTTATATGTACACGCTGCTAGCATTTCATTTCATGAGTACTAACTTTGTGTCATACAGTACTAACCATGTATTTTCACAGGGATTATCTCAGATGTCACAAAATCCTAGCATCTGGGGCTTAGAAAAACTATGTGAATTTCCCAAGGTCAGCTAACTAACTGTGGAAGAGTCCACATTTGAAAACACCTATTCACTAAAATTAACTCTTAGATGTTTATCTGAAGAATTTACTCAGGCTTACGTTCACAGTACACATAGGAAATCAATCTAAAATTTGAATAAATAATTCATCATGTGGAGGATAAGTGGAATGATTATGTTCTTAAATTTTAAGCTACATTAATAATTTGACATCCTTTCACATCATACAAAGTCTTCTGTTATGTTACTCATAAGTGTAACGGCACAGCAACCAGAACTACTGATTCCACAATTTTGAAGAATTACTTTTTCATTTACATTTGTGCCCTAAATTTTCATATCTTTGGAATTAATTCCAGTCTTAAAAATCCCTCTTTTCATTGTGACTATTAGGCTTGAATAATGTTTTAATACACAAAATTAGTATGTAGATTCACACTTACAAAAACTGATAAGCAGAATACTATGGAAATAATTTCATCTTTTTGTGCAGTAAGATTTAATACTTTTAACATAACATCCAAAGTATTAATAGTTGATAAAATATGCAAAGTAGGCAGCATTCCTCAGCTACACATAAGCCTCATATTGAAATACTATTTGCCTGCTTCTGAAAATGTAGAAATTGGAGTAGGTTTTTTTCAATGTGAATTAGAGTAGAAATATGCCAATTAGTAAATATAAGAAAGTATGCTTTAGAAGTAGCTCAGAAATATCAAAATCACTTGATTTTTGCAATCTCAATAATTTAAAAATAAAAACTGAATTTCTCAACATGAGTGCTAAGATTGTGTAAAATAACCTCTCAAATCATGTCTTATAAATTTCAGAAATGGGTTTGTTTTTGGTTTTTGGAGTACTCAGCATGGAACCCGGGGCCTTCACACTGAGCTACAACCTCAGCCATTTTTCGGTTTTGATCTAGAGACAAGGTTTCAGTCAGTGGCTTAGTTGCCCAGACTAGGTTTGAATTCACTATTCTCCTGCTAAATCATTTCAGAGTGCTGGGATTACAAGATGCACCTCCACGCCCAGCAATAACAGAAGTACTTAGGCTTGCCTAATCCTGGTTGGTTTTCTATAACGATTGGAGCCACCTTTTGCTATCAGGGGCCTTTGATCTATCTTTGCCATTAAGTGATCCTCTCTTTAGTATGTTAAATACTAAGTACTCATGGAAAATAGAATAAAGTCAAATGGAGTATATTCCATAGTCCAGGTTTCTCGTAATTGAAATGATTGACCGTGGTAAGTGATTAAAAAAATGTGAATTTTGTCCTGGGAAGTTTTTCTTCCTCCCTTCCTAACATGAGAGGAACCACGTGCTACCTTTGAAGAAGCAGGTGGCTTTTATTTCAACTTGGGAGTAGGGCCTAACATGACCTTATGGACAGTAGCTGTTCTGTAAATATTATTATGTGAACACACATGGTGAAAACATGCCCAGGAAAGCAGCTTGGAACAGATTCTCTGCTACTGACCCAAGAAAGAACCAATCTGATGGCAGCTCGATCTAGGACTTCTAACCCCCAGAACTGTGTTTAAGCCCCCTGGTCTGTGCTAATGTGTTAGGACAACCCTCACAAATACAGGTAGGTCTGCCTCTACCCTAGCAATGGGGTTAACTGAGTTTCTTGGCCTGCTGAAGGACATCCTCAATTTCTCCAGCATTGTCCATGCACAACTGCTGCAGATGCTATGTCCTTGCTCTGTCATAATCCCTAGTAGGATTCTCATTCAAGATCTTCTGGATGGAAGCTGTAGTAGTAGGAACAGATGAGTCTGGACTTCCAGAAGGAGAGGAAGCCAGACTTTTACAAACTAAAAACTACAGCAGATGCCTCAAAAATGGAGTCTGCCTGACTTCAAAGAAATATATCCCATAGTGGTGTGAATCACCAAATAAACCATATTATTAGTGGCTCTGCCTAAAATTTTTCTGTTTTTGGTAAACAGCACCACACATGAAATTTTGTTGAATTGGCTATCAGAAGTTAATCTCAATAACCCAGTACTTAATATTGAAAGCAAACTAGCAAATTCCAGGCTAATGAAAAAGTACAAAATGTGTATTTGGTTTGTTTATTTACACTGATTGCTATCACCAACTAGCTTGGAAAATCCAGTTGAAGAAGTTCAGAATGTTCACAGCTTCCCAAGTCAAAGGATATAAAGATAAATTTTTGTTCTTTAAATAGGACATCTCTTGCATGGTGTTTTTGCACTGTGGCAGGAGATAAGAACTGTGAGTCCAAGTGTGAAAAATAGATTTTTATAGAAGTCCAAGCCCAGCACTTCAGGGGTGATGAAAGGCTTGATTCCAAGCTCCTTCCATGGAAGTTCAGTGAAAGGAAGCCCTGATAGTTTTATATTTTTTGAATAATTGGTATTTTTTATACATTCATAAATTGCTTAAAAAGTATGCTGCTGTTAAACCACTGCAACCAACAATACTTTTCAAAATACATAATTTCAAAATCTTTTGGGGAAAATACCTATAGGGTAAAGTTACAGGACAGTTTTTGAGTGTAAGAATTTATTCATGTTAGAATGATGTAATTTATTTTCAGCTACCACATTAAAAGTCTAACACTCAAATATAATCTAGATAATAGAAAAAAAATGAAGATTCTGGGAGCAAGAAATCAGGCTCTTGCAAAGTAAGTTTTGGCCAGGATGAGCTCTGATGAAAGTTACTCCCTCCCAACTGCTCTTCCTTTCTCATATGTAGGAGGTATTTATTAATAGACAGCAATATGTTTCACTCTATTCAGCAAACTTAATTAGCGCTGGCAAATTATCAAACACATTTACAAGACTTAGAGTCCCTATAAAAAAAGTATGGCATCTTTTTTACACAAGTTGCTAAATCTTAGGCATTGGACTGTAGTTCTAAAAGAATATTTGTTTCCTTAAAGGGAACGCAGGCTACAGCAAAACAACGGATTTAATTTCTCAACTTACTAATGTAAAAAAAGGCCACATTTTTACATATCTTATGTAATGCTTTTTAGTGAATATATCTTAAGAATTGATAAATTAGCAATCTCAAAAATCAAAAGAAAAGGCAGGCTGTAGATGTAGCTCAGTGTAAAGGCCCTGGGCTCAATTCTTAGTACCACAAAAACAAAACAAAATAAAACAAAAACCCAAGTCTATAGAAAAGTTGGACCATTTAACATATTATATCTGAAGCAGCTAACAATTTCAGTGGCTCTAATTCATTATGTTTCATTGAAATTTCATAAGCAAAAGAGAGTTATTGGCTCAAGCAGAGAGAGCAACCAATAAAATAAATTTCCTTTGTCTCATTTCCCTGCTGAATGCTCAAAATGTTGGAACAGAACGGCAATACATTTTACCTTGGTGAACTATCTCGACCATTATTAATGTGAGAGCCTATACCTCTAGCAATTAGCCTTTAACAGAATATGTGTTAAACACCTAATATATGCTAGGCATTGAACCCCTGTGCCATGTACTTAGATAAAGAAATCAACAAGACAGATCCAATTCTTATCACTAAAGATCTCTAGCCAGAGAAAGATGATTAAATCATAATTCTCTCTAAGCAACAAATATCATAGGGCAGGAAGGACCAAGAACTCGAGGATATCTAGAAAAGGTACTCGATGTAGCTTAGTGGGTCAGAAGGGCTTTCCTGAGCCTGAGGCCGAGGCAACTGGAGATGCCTTGAGTAGGCCACTATCCAGACAATGGCAAAGGAAGAGCAGCACAAGCTTCCTTGTGGTTAGAGAGTAATAGCAGATGCAAGTGGAAATGCCCACAGAGGACAGGTCATGGAGGAGTTGGAAGTTAGGCTACGAAGCCTGACCAGTGGTGATGGGAAGTCTCGGAAGGATTTTAGTCAGAAGAATGACACGACCTAACTTGTGCTTCAGGAAGATTACTTCGGGGCCTGACGAATGGGTTGAAAGGCAAAAGGCACATCTGTGAGCAGAAGAACCATTTAGGAGGTGGGCAGAAAACAAGACTGTAGTTGTTTGGGGGCTGAGGCAGTGTCTCCGACCACTTCCTGAGATTATGAGGAGACACACCCAAAGTGACTGGCCGTAAAGTGAAGCAACTGAGCCACAGTTACTCCCAGACTCCTAACTTCAACACGAATATGAGAAATAGACGATAGGAAGACAGAAACTTCTCTCTTGTTGAAATACTAAAAAATTGGAGCTATACATTACCAAATCGCTCTTAAAAAGATGGAAATATCAGAAATGTGATATTTTCTCTTCCTTACGTGCATAAGGCCTTTCCTCACTGTACAAATTGATTGTTGCTAGAAGCACAACTTTTGAACATCCATTTGGGAGTAGACAGTTGGACTTTTAATAACTAGTCTAACAACACCTTATGTCCACAGATGACTGAGTATCATCTCTTTTTAGTGTTTGTTCACATTACTTTTAAAAGTCATGCAATTTCTTGCTAAATAAATGACAATTCTGAGCACATCAGCATTTGGTCTGGCTTTTGTGTTCCAAGGAGCTGGGGGTGCCCACTTCCTTTCTGATGGATGAGTGGCTTATTCAGCCCCTAACTGTGAAATAAACATACAGCTGCTGGGAGTGTCAGCAAAGTCGCATAAAAGAACTCTGATTGACTGCTGTTATACTACTAAATAACCAGTGCTGCATAGCACTGAATTGATGTAAGAGGTGCCCAGTGGCTCTCCTTCCTACTGAGAGGGGCTTTGTATACCCTTTTCTCTACCTAGATTAAAATCAAGAGGGCAGCACGTATACACCTGTGGTGACCAAGTCCATTGAATGAAATCATTCTTTTCAAGTAAGTCGGCTTTTTTTTCCCTGTTTCTCTACTATTCTGTTATTCTCTCTTCTGCTCTCTTTCTGTTTCTCTTCTGCTTCTTTACTCTGTGACAATGGACATCTTGGCTAATTATCATGGAATCTGTTACACTTCTAAGAAATATTTAGATGTATGTCAGATTTGTAGACCAAGATACCACTGAAAAATATGATAACTGATATGCCTGTTCTAAAAATATTTGTTAACAGTTGCTGAATTATCCTTTTCAATTAGTTTTTGCAATAAAACGAAAGGCCAAAGTCTTTGGAGAAAGTCATGGTCAACATGATACATTTGCCAAAGAGAAGGAAGAAGCAGAGGGTGGGGAGAGCAAAAGAGGCAGCAACAGAGAAGTAAAATTTCCACTGTCCCTGATTGGCCAATTTGGCTATTCAACCTAACTGCATCCAACATGATTGGGAAATTCCCATAATTGCTACCAATAAAAAGAAAAATCCACCCTAACAAATAATAGGACGAAGACATGATTCAACTTGATAGTTGTGTCTATTTGATTATCAGTAGGAATATCCACATCAAAAGCCTGCTGCTAATTTACTGTTAACCCCCCCCCCTCCAACCCCCCGGGAAACATGTAGGAATATAGCTCAAGAGTAAAGCACTTGCTCAAGGCCTTGGTTTTGACACCCAGCACCCCTGTCTAGTCTCGCATCTATGTTAAAGTCATGAGTCTGCGAGTAACTGTGACTCTGCCACAATTTTACCACCAACTGCTCTTTCTTTTCTCTGTCATTTTGTTTCTGATTATAGTCTTTAACTTGGCATGAGGAAAAATATAGGATGGGAGACAGGAAGGGTGGGAAGTAGGTGGAAGGTCATCTGACCCTGATCTGTGTTGATTTCGTTTTCTTTTTCCCTGTAGGTAGTCACATCAGAAGTACCTGAGCTTACATGCAGGTTTGTTTTCTTTTCTGAGATGGTTACTTAGTATCTCTAATGTGTAATTTCTTTCACAGACTAATGTACAAGAATGCATTTCTTAGGCGGTAGCTCTAGGATTAAATGTGTACAGTTTTGTCTGGGGCTCAGTAAATACTCTCTGAGTAGCAGGGGCTCTTTAACTGTCTCGGTATCATTATGGCACTGTTGTAGAAAAAGAGCTGACTTAGAACACTCAATGAGTAACAATATTCCCTTTTCCTTACTGGGATCAAAGTATTTTTTTCATAAATAACTTGTTCTCTTTATCTGAGAATGTTAATCTATGACTCCCAGCTACTATTTATTATGATAACATTTCAAGTGAGTAGAGCAATTAGTACTTCTAATATAGTGCACACTGGTACATTATCTACTAATAAAACACTGTGAATAAAATAAATCATACAAAATAGCTAATTATGTGATACTACAGAACTCACGGTAGAAGTTCAAGGTTAAAATTTACTGTATTTTGTAAGCCCACATGTGCTCTGCATCTGGGATCTTGAAGACCATAAGTATAAACGTCTTCAAAGTAGCTTTTTAAAAAATTTTACTCATATTTATTACAGGCCCAAGCCTAATTTGCTGTAGACAACAAAGGAAAAATAAGAAGCTCAGAATGAGTTCAAAATCTTGCAATCGATTCCAGAAGAATTCAGTATGATTTCTTGTGGACAAGAGTTACATGTGTTACAAATATATCCTCATTTGAAACACAGAGAAAAAAGAGGCTCTATAAACAAAGGGAAAAAAGTCCTCCCTTAGAAACTTTGGAATGTGTCCAGATAATTAAGCAAGGTCATTTACCCGTTAGCATTTCTGAGAGCTGAAGGTTTCACTTTAATAAGATTGTCCAAGTCTTGGCTGTTCAAGAAGGAGCAGAAAAAGTTCAGATTAGTAAGAAGGTGTTTGGAGGAGAACAGGGGTTATGACAGGTCAGTAAATTCACTTCATGCGGGGCAACAGATATAAAAATACGAATTGACTGCTCTTATTTGATTACCTCTGATTGCTTCTGATTATTGCAGGTTTCACTTGGATGAGGTTATCCAGATCTTGATTTCTAATAGACAGAGAGAAAGTAGGTTAATAACACAGCTCTTTTGATAATGCCGCTAACATTATAAATCTGCTTGAGGTAACAATAAAACCAAACATTTCCTTTTCCCTACTGGGTTCAAAGATTGGGTCCTGACCACAGAATATTAAGAACAACACAGTTCTATTACTTTTGGTTCTTGGTGAGAGTTTCAGGTTTCACTTTGATAAGCTTATCAAGATCTTCATTTCTTTAAAAATGAAAAAAGATGAAAGCATCTTGAATTTGAGGTAATAGGGTTTAAGTTCACCATAAATGGGAGAAAAGGATTATAATGTGAGACATACTGGTTTGATATAGGGCAGTCATGAAATGTATTTCTTAACTAATCTAAAGGAGGAAGAATTACTCTGCAAGAGTAGAAAATTTCCTGTGATTTCACCTGCATTATTACCAGAGCACACCCACAAGCACATGTGGGTTCAGGGTTTCACTGCCAAGATCTGGTAAGTGACAGTTTTTCATTCTGGACTATCTTTACATTATGAAGATACAAACTAAATCTCATGTCCATATCATTAAAAAAAATCATGCTTGTGAACTAACAACTAACAAGTCATTTTTAAAAATACAACCTCTGAAGCTGGGATTATTAACATAAAATTTGGCACAAAAACTTCTAGGAATCTATCAAAATGGTGATTTTTCTTTATTCTATAATGACTGGAAAACTGAACTAAACCCAGTTATTCATAGTTCAATTACATCTATGTCCTGAAAACTGCCCATTCCCCAATGGAAACTCAATCAGTTTTTCTTTTTTCCTCAGTCACAGAATAATGTTTTCCCTAATTTGGCTCACTATCACTCACTGTCTCCGTGTGACCCATTTAAAGGGCTGGAAAGCAGCGATTTTTGAAATTGTTCCTGTATGGCTTTTTCTAAATATATTCAGAGAAATACACAGCAGGTACGATGGCAAGAGATTGCCAGTCTGGTCACTCCTGATTCCAGTGCCATCTAGGACAGGAACTTGCCTGCAACCTCTCCCCAAACAACCCTCTTTCTTTATATAAAAACAAAATGTATTTCAATCATCAAAAAATTCATGCAAAGTTACAAATGGAGAGACAGCCATTTACAGATAAGTTATCAAAAAGGCTTGACAAAAAAATGTCTATGTTTCCTTCTGTCTCCCCCAACACCTGCGCCTCCCAGATCAAGGTGTCCTTTGGGTAGTATCTCTTTTCCTGGGTCTTAGCCCTCTAAAATGAGTAGAAGGTTCCTAAATTAAGGTAATATTCTTAAATTTAAGATAATCTCTTGGTATCTATAAATACTACTATAAAAATGATTGCCAAATAAAAACTATTCAAAACATAATATTCTTCTGTAAACTGATTGACAAAGCTTTCATAAAACAGGTGCTGTGAAAATTAAATAATAAAATTAAAAAGAACTCTTAAAAATAAAACTAAAGCATGCCAGAGAGAGAATAAAAGAACAATGCTTTAAGTGACATTAATTTAATGCATTAAAAGAAAAAATGAATAAAACTTCATAGAGGGGATAGTATATTAAAAAACCACAATTTTGATATATAAAATTAATCATAATATATTGTAGAGTAACTACATATAATATTCATGTGCTAGCATAATTAAAAATAAGCAGCATAGCAAATGAAAAAACATATATGGAAACTTCCATTTCCACTTATTCCGTGAGCACAGAAAATTCCATTCATTTGACAACTTAAAACAGTGGTATTCAAACCTCTGTTTAAACATAAAGGCCAATGAGAAATATAATGTATATCATGCCCCAATGCTCCTTTACAGACAGATACACAGAGTCATATACACAGAAATAATGCCATATAATATCTTTACTCCCATAAGAACTCAGATATTTTCTATATGGTTTATTCTATTGCAATGGGGAGGGGGTTACAGACTGCCACTCACTAAATTAATTACGAAGCCTTTTAATGGGTGGAGATTCACAGTTTGAGAAACATTAGCTTAGAAAACATAAATCTATATCATGCTCTACCATTACTTCTACCACTACCATGTATTGATAAAAATGAATCTAGTGATGGTGCCTTCATTGAGAAGACATGCAATTTATCTAAATGAAGGCTAGAGTTACCTAGATGGATTTATATAATGTGAAGGCTAGAGTTAGGTTGGGAGTATAGAACCTCACAGAAGACCAGGTGATATTTGTCTTAGGCCTCAGTCTTCTCATCTGTAAATGAGAAACTCAGATGGGATCATCTCCACAGCTCTGTCTCTCTAACATCTACTCCAGGACTCTGTGAATATGAATTTTACTGCCTATGGTGCTTATTATTTCTGCATTTCCATGTCTCTTTTTCTTTTTAAATGCAAATCTCTGACAATACATTCTATATTCAGCAAGCTGTACATGAGGGATCCGAATGTAATATATTAAATTGACAACCTATTATTGTCTTAGAGTAACATCTCTGTGCCCCTAGTACATAATTAGCTTTAATCTATGTTAATTGCCTACAGTTAATAAGATTGAGTATGACTACTGAATTCCCTTTTAGGCATCCATGGACTATAATTATACCTAATGTTCAAATAATGATACCTAGTTCTAGGCTGTGAACCCAGTAGGTGCTCGGTAATTATTCACTACCTAAAAGATCACAGAACTACTAGCTGTCTTTCACTAATTTTTTCTGTGATTCTGGTCAAATCATTTAACCTTTCCGAGTCCTCATTTCTGCTTCTACAGAATGATGAGATTCAAGTAGATCATTGGTTTTTAAAATTGTTCAGACTACACAGGATAAGATTCTCTGAGGTTCTTTACTTTCCTCTCTAAAAAATTTAAGATTTTTATAAGTACCAATGATACTTAAAAGGGAAATCATGAAAACACCCCTAAGATTATATGCATATAAGTATATAATAATATCAGACTTCATATAACAAGAGATAAAAAAGTGAATTTTTAGGATATTAGAGATGACTACTTCAAAAATTATCAAAATTTAGGTGCATAATCTTTGTGGGAGCAGCAAAGCCTGTAAGACACAACCTCACAACATTTCCACTGTTTCAGGAAACCCTCTTCCAAAGGAAAATGAACATTCTTAGTAAGTGATAAGTTTCATAGAGTGTTTACTCTATTTTAAAATTAACTATTAGTGATAAATTTTAATTCTAAAGAAAAAGCATAAATATCAATGGTACAAAGTAAAACAAGCAATTTGTGGTCAATGCTACTACCACTGCCTTGTTTAAGCTCTCTTTTCTCCCTCTTTCCTTGAGGTTGAGGGAAGAGACGAAACCCCATGCCCTGCTTTCCACTGCCTTCTCTGCCACTAGCAACTCTGTGGTTGATATTTAGGTTTTAAGAGGCATATGAAATGGTATTTCTAGCTCTATCTTCAACTTGCTTATAGAACAATTGCATCATCTATATTCATACTGTGCCTCGCTATGGAGAAAACAAATAGATAACATCTTTCTCTTACCCAGCAGTATTTTTCACAGGAGTGGGGCTTACGTTAATAAGTTCATTGAGATCTTTTTCACTGCTAAAATAAAGAAAGAGGAAAAGTCAATAGAAAACCCATCAAATTACACGCATGGCTTTTTTTTTTTTTTTTGAACAGTTGTAAATTACTCAAAGGAATCTAGAACAAAAAGTAGTCAATTTTCTGAGTTGCTACTTTGTAGACATCCACACACACACACACACACACACACACACACACACACACACACACACACACACATTATCTTCTTAATCCTCAAAACAACTTACTGAGGTAGATAATAATGATAACCCGAACCAACCTGACACCATGACAAGTGAACCCTAATTCCATGCTCCCTACCCCGAGCACCCTCCTTTTCTCTTGTGTGCACAGTAATTTTTTCCATCTGCACAATGCTTCTTGGCAACATTATGTTCACAATAATTTTTATAAAAGGTAGCTAGAGGTTTTTCTGCAATGTCTTTATTAACTTTAGTTCTAGTATATTATAGGTATTAATTTCTCGAGAACAGAAATAAATGCAATATGTTGCAAGATATTCTAATCAAATATAAGCATGTTAGGTTGCCAGTTTTCTCACCATTTAAAAATTAATCCTTGGAATTTTGAAAGGGTAGAAAGCCAATATACTTTAATTTATTTAGTTTTATGAACTTACAACTTATTAACTAAAAATTTACACTTACAATATATTTATGCTATTATCGTGTCCAAACGAATTTCGTGTTAATTATGCAGAATTAGTTTTAAGTATTATCATTTCAAAAATATGATAATATAATAAATGGAAGCCATAATGATAAAATAATCTGTCTAGGATTATTGCACATCAGCAAATCAACATGGTCATGTTACTTGCATGTCTCATTTTGAAATGTCATTAGCCAAACAGTCTTTCCTCTAAACATTTTTCTTTCTTTCTTTCTTTCTTTCTTTTTTTTTTTTGAGACAGGATCTCATTCTGTAGCCCAGGTTTTTTCTTTTTTTTCACTTTAATTGATGCATTGATCAAGAGTCATGAATATTCTTAATAAACCTACCTTTTGCTTGCTGAGGGGTTCAATTTGATAAGACTGTCCAGGTCTTGCTTCCTAAAAATAATGTTTTAAGTTACAACGACTGACAAAGTCAACTAAAATCAACTGTTTATGCTTTTCAACGTTAATAATGAATCAAATGACTGTTGCTAATTTAAAATTCCACAACAAAATAATTTTTTTAGCAGTAAAAACAGGTGACATCTATCAAGTCACTTCTTGGAAAGAAGTTTTATGCATTTCTGTCCAGTCTACATCAAAGTAAAATTAAAGTCCTTATTTTTATATTATAATTGTGCAGTAGAGTTAGCATTTAGAGTATTTTTGGAAGTTGTAACAAGCAACAGAAAAATATAAATTATTTATAATTTCCAGGTATTTCTTTCTTATCTGCTTCCAGAAGAAACGTTTTGTAAAACTGATTTTTAAAAAAATATTTCTTATTTTAACTTGTGCAGATAATGCATATAATATGAATATGTAATACGGGCTCCAGTTTCAGAGTATTACACAAATCATTTCAGAATCATATTTCATGAGAAGCTAAATCATAGCAAGCAAAATTTCAGGTCATATAATTTATGTGGTTTTCCTAGCTACTAAATTACACAGGCATAGATCTGAAGAAATACTGTCTCTGCTGGCCAAGAGACACAGACCTGTAATCCTAGTGCTCTGGGAGGTCAAGGCACAAGGACTGCAAGTTTGATCCCAGGCTGGGCAACTTAACAACTCAGCAAGATCTTGTCTCAAAATAAATAAATAAATAAATAAATAAATAAATAAATAAATAAATAAGTAAGTAAATAAATAAATAAATACATGTGCTGGAGATATAGCTCAGATGTAGCTCATAGGCCCTGGATTCAATTCCTGGCTCTTAGAAAAAAAAAAAAAAGTACTGATATCACAGTGGGTATTCATTATAATCCTAACACCAAAATGATTAGAACAAGAAGTCTAACTTGATGTACTTTATTATTAGATAATATAATGAGAAAAAAGACTGGAAAGCTTTATTATTTAACTAATCATTGGGAACAATATAAAAAGTCAATTTATTTTGTATAAACCTCCTATCAACAATTGCCTTTCATTATGTAAAACTATATGAAATTATCATTTCAGGTGTCAAAATATTTGAACAGCAGTAATTTCATAAGTTCTTTGATCCTATCTTTGAATTAAATACTAATGGTGTTATGGTGGTCCAACATTAAGAATATTAAGCATGTTTAGGTGGTACAAAATAAGAAGCGAGAGGATAAAAGATGGGCAAAAAAGGAAGGAGAATTTTTACCTATCACCTGAAGACTCTTATTCAGACTTCATAGCTTTAAAAACTTGCTCTGGGATAGTGTTTGATCCCACGGAGAATCCCCATTCATTTCAAGGAGGCCCCAAGCATGAACACAAATCTCATACCAGTAAGGTATCAATCCTGAACTTGTAGCAATCCTCTCTTGCACTAGAGCCCCTTACCTGGAGTCCTGAGCAAGGACTTGAGCCCCAGCGATTGGGTTGGTGACTAAGGAGATTTTGGCTTCATCTTGGCTGTCTCTATGGTGGGATAAAAATCTTTATTATATTATTAAGTTAAATAAAAAAGAAAGCAATAGAAGAGTTTCATAAACCTTACTCTTGGTTAGTTTGGTTCACTTCAGGAGCCATTGTGGTTAGACTGCCAAGGTTTCGACCCATTAAAAACATGGAAAAAAATCACCAGATCAGTGATAGATTTACATCAACTAGTTAAAAATATTTGTTGACACAGAGAAATACTTTTTACTATAAATTATTTATTAAGGCAAAGATAATTTTAGAGGGTTAGGGTTTTGCAGTACTGAATCAAAATAATTACATAGGCACCTCACTATAATTGCATAGAAATGATAACTAATGTTTTTAGAATATTTTTGATTTTTGACATGCCAGGTATTATTGTAAAGTGTTTTATATGAGTTATAATATGAACAGCAGTCCTATGGTGTAGGTATTATCATCTTAATCTCTTAGGAGAAAGGAAAAAACTGCTATCCAGAAGGATAACTCATTTCCCCACATGTCCAGCAGTGGCAGGACTGGAATTTAAAGCTAGTTAATATAGTTCCAGAATGATTTTACATGACATCAGCCGTCTGACTAGAATTGCATCACTGAATTAACACTGGAAGTATTTAGAGATCCCTTGGCCCCATTTCCTCATGTTGAGGATGAAAATACAGAAGTCAAACAGAAGTGACTAGCTAAAGATTACACAAGAACAAGGCGCTCACGTTTATAATCCCAACACTCTGGGATGCTGAGGCAAGACGATCCTAAGTTCCAGCCCAGACGGGACAACTTAGCAAACCTTTATCTCAAAAAAAATTTAATTTAACAGCAAAAATTTGGACTAGATATATAGCTCAGTGTGAAAAACAAGAGAGAGTAAGAGTAGGGCTGTGCCTAGATTCACATCTAAAGGTTCTACCCGACTGTGCTCTTTCTCCTCTACTGTGCCATCCCTTCTGCTTAAGAAAAATAAATCAACAAACAAAATGTCCTTCCTTCCTGGGAAAAAAACAATGTGGATGGAATTGATCAGAGCATGCCTTCATTGTATGAGTAATCAATTGGCCAATATCTTTAACTTTCAGATATAAGAAACCCCAGTCATATGACTTCTTGGTGTTTATTTAGTTCAACATCAGCCAAAAGAAATGATGATTTAGTTATCCTTTTAAGGACTGTTTAGTGAAAAAAAAGGGAGGAGCATAATACAACTTACCTTTGAATACTTTTGCCTGTTGTTGGACTCAGTTTGATGAGATTATTAAGGTCTTTGGGACTTTGAATAAAAAAAGACAAACAAAAACGTAATAAATAAAAATGGAATTAAATCAATTGGCAGTTTGGATTTATAGAAGTGCTCAAGATGAATTTTACTATTAAGTTCTAAAAAAATCAACACCAGCATATACTTTTCACTCAAAAGAATAACATTTTTGGCTTTTATAGAAATCATTGGTATGTGGGCTTACCATTTGCCCTCAAAATAAAACCATACAATGTGGCCAAGATTGAGGTTTTAAAACAAGCAAATGGATTCAAGAACAATGTAATGGTTTGCCAAAAACTCTCCTCCCACCTCCCTAAGCATTTCATCTAACACTATAGCTATAACTAAGCTATGCTTTGCTAATACTCCCACTTGTATCAAATTTGTGTTTTAAAGAGATTTTATGTTAATTATTTCATTTGATCCTTATAACTATCTAAAACTGATGACAGAAAAAAAACAAAATGGTCCTCGTTCTGTAACTAAAGAAGCAGCAGTTCTGTGTGCAGGAGACAGGCTCAAAGATACCCAGCTGGTAAATAATGAGACTCATACTTTTGGGTCCCAGTCCAAAAGTTTTTCCACTGATCAGCTCTTACAAATGCCACAAATTGACCAGAAGGGAAAGACAAAGAGCGATGGGACACAATCCTCACCCTGGTTTGCTCCTTCTTCCTTTAGGGCTCACTTCCATCAGATTGTCAAGGCTTTGGCTAATTTAAAAAGTTGGAAAAAATGATGAGGTTAATGGTAGATTTTTAAAAAGTAGATTCATGAAAACTCAGAAATAGTAAAAATACTCACTGAGCTCAAGCCAAACAGTTGAAGGTTGCTAGAATGATTATGCAGGCCTGTGATGATTCACACATCTCTGAAACCCACTGAGACTCAGTGAGACAGTAGTTTCATCTTGGAGCCAGTAGGCCACAAGCAAACCTTGAACCAGGACTGGCACGATTTTGATGTATTTAATATAATTTTGTTACCTTTGCTAAGTGCCTGAAAAATGTTGGTATCAGTTTATACACTTTTCTATGAATATCCAGAAGAATGCCTTTTCTTCATATCAACCTTGGATACGTATGGAACTTCAAAACCAACTTTGGAGAATCTCTATGTTCTGTTAATTTGCCATTCACTGGCAGGTTTTCTATTACAAAACTGTGTTCATATTAATATAGCAATTTGCTAAAAATCTATGATATGCGACATGGTGCCTGCTTCTGGTGCTTCTAGCTAGGTTTTAGAATGAAGCATTTTGGTGAGTTGCTTTGTCAATAAACAAAAATGTTAAAATCTATAGAGTTCTGAGTTGTAACACATATTGAGTACAATATAAAACTCTACAGTCACTGAACATTCCTCAGTATTGCACTGTTGCCCTTTAGTAGACGTCTGCTTCTGATCTTCATGGAATTTTGCCTTTCTGCTGCCTCAACATGTGTTTGCCACACATCCAGCGCCAACAAATGCTCCTCTGATCTACAGAGGATGCCACACGCAGGAAAGCGTCCACAGGAGGCTGCTTTTCCATTGTTTCTTTCCACTCCTGACCTCAATGAGAACATATTAAAAGGTCTCTGAGATTGTATTTGT
>PVKB01001161.1:422511-478276 GCA_004027205.1 Ctenodactylus gundi
AAAAAAAGAAAAGAAAGAAAGAAAGAAAAGAAAAGTGGATCTTTGTTTCACAAACATTGAAACAACCCCAAAGAAACAACCACTCTGTTTCAGGTTACTCCTGATTTTTTTTTTTTTCTAAAAAGTACATGAGATCTGCATGCCACGAACTGAGAAAAAATTCTCAGGTTTGTATTTCTAAACTTCAGAATTTAAAAAGAAAAAAAAAGAATAGTAAGCATTACAACTTCCTATATTTTATTATATTGTGAAGAGTTTGAGCTCTTGAAAAATTACACGAGGCACATACGAATATGAGGTTAAATTTCTTAAGTCAGTAAAGAAATGGGAACTAATTAGTGTACTTACAGAATATTTGAATGTAACAGTTTGAAACAATGTCCCATAGTACACACAGCTACAGACTGACCATATTCTATCAGATCACACTGGAAAGCCCAGTGAACTCTGCACTAGGTTCTACCACAAGTGCTGGGATCAATACAACCTGAACAGATATAAAGCTAGTTCAAATGGCTTTTACTCCAACTTGGGAAGGGTCAAGAAATAGTAATTAAACATATAAATGAATGCTCCAGTTTCAGATAAAAATATGTGCTATGTAGAAAATAAAAAAGATGCTGCTTGCCTCTAGTACTGGGGAAAGGAAGAGTGGAGGCTTAATTATATTTAGTGGTCTTGATACTGCTTGGGAAGGTGGGGGCTGGGAATGGGATATGCAGAAGCTCTCGGCAGGAACGGTCCTGGTAGAAAAGACCCATTGGGTGAGACTGTAATGAGAAAGTGAAATGCCATTGCTAAGCACTAGAATTTTATTCTACCTGAAAAGGGAGAACAATGAAAGTGTTTTTAAAAGGAAAAGAACATGATCTAACTTTTGCATTGCATTGGTTTGGTTTGGTTTGGTTTATTTTTAAAAGATCTACAAAATTTCATTTTGTGTAAAAAAAAGAATTGATTATTACAATCCTTTAAAGTTCCCAGAAAGAACATAGACGTGGACACAGCATAGCACATACACTGTCACACACACAAGTACATATGGCTGTATACAGATACAGTGTATAAGGTATGGTCAAAAATATGGTGAATATTTAAATTTAAGTTTTATTACATGAAAACGTATTAATTTCCCTGAAAGTACTCTTCCTCACTTCAAACACATCTCAAAGTACTTGCCACTTCTGAAGAAGATATGGGAGTCCCCTTTCATGAGCATCTCTATGCAGCATGATCAAAACCACACTGAATGCTGTTGGCAGGTCCCATCCTCAGAAAGGCAGCTTGTTAAAGCAGAATGGTGGGTTCTGGTCCACCTTACTCTCTGGCTCTGGCTCGGTGCAACCTGTGGCTCTTTCCCAAAGTTAAAACGGCCATGAAAGGTAAACACGTTGACTTGACTCAGAGCATGAAGGCAGCCAGGAAAATGCAGTACAAGACATCCACAGAGAGAGGACGCCAGACGGCTGCAGAGCAACAGGAGCAATGGGGTGTGTTTGAAGTGAGGGAGAATATTTTGAGGGGGACTTATGGAAATGCATCTTTTATTATATTAAAATTTTAAAAATGTAATCATGTGCCACATTTTTTATCATACTAGGAACATAAAAAGCACACATTAATGCTTATAAAACATTCATGGTTATGCAAGCACTGAACATGTATGCAGTTTCACACAAACATACATGCATAAATATATGAGGATGTTTACATACATACACAAACGTATACCTGTCTATCCATGAACACCCACATGCATATAAATTCACACATGTATGCAAACATTTGCATGTGCACACTAAGCACAGCATACATACACATGTGACAAAAGTAGATGACAATGAAATACTTTAATAAAATTGGAAAGAAAATCAGATTTTTTGGAAGTCATGATAAACTAAAATTTTGAACACTAAATCATTAAGAAAATACAATTTACTTGAGTTTTTATTAGAGTAATAACAACTCATGCCTAGCATGAAACATATGAGTATTATGATTCCTCATCAGTAGTTCATCAATGTACAACAGGAAGACAGCAAGAGCCAAAAGGTTGCATCTAGATTTTTCAGACTCTGCTCACAGTCCCTACCTCAAGTTCCCTCCCCAAACCACCCAAGTCGCCAAGATCATTAATGCTTCATCGTCAGCCTGTTGGATGTAGTACTGTGCAAGCCTCTAGTCCATCCAGAGGTTGTGGCTCCTACTGTCCCGCAGAGCCAAGAACAAGACAGCTTGACAGTGTGCACACCAGCCTGTAGGTAGCTGAGCCTTTCTCTGCCAACAGGGCCCATGGCACTGACGACGCACTGCATAGTCAGAAATAATATCATGTCCTGAGTTAACTGAGTGGAAAGGAGCCCGGGGAAACCATATGAAATTGTTTGTTACACTATTTTCAGCAATATGCCAATAAGCTCAGTTACAAAAATATGGCATCTGCGTTTCAAAAAATAAAAAGCAAATGGACATAAGCTTTCCAGATGTACTTGACCACTCATGGGTAAGAGAATTGTTTTAATCAAGCACTTTTTGTTAAGCTTGTCATCTTTAAATATACACCACACTGCACATGAACACTACACACAAACACACCACACACATAAACAGCCCACACACATGCCCACACAGAGACAACCTATACATTTACACTTACACTTATACACAAATGTGCATTTATAGATGCGCACTATTGACGTGTGCACTTGACTTTGAAATACACAAATACAGAAGCTGATATACATACTACTTATACATAGACAGAACGCTTCACAGACCACTTACACATGCACACAGATATACATACATACATTCACACATGCACAGAAAGAAAGAAGTTAGGTCAGTAGATAAAGTCAGTCAAAATTCCTGTTTAACCACTGAAAATTATTGGATAGTAAAGTTCACACAATAATAAAATGTAAGAGACTTATGTGTATCATGTGTATAGAATTACTTAATATATTTGGAGAAAAAATAGTTTGGGCCATGAATACAAGCACTTGGAATTCTAATGTGCTCATAAATGCCAGACAAAGGGGAAAGGATAGCCTTAAATATCTTACCTCTTGATATTTTTATTTGTTTCAGGATTCACTTTAACAACCCCTGTGAGGTCTTGTTTTCTTTGAACAAAAAAAAAAAAATGAGATTTAGTGAGTACAGTTATAGTAAAACACTAATCCATGAAGAATGGTTGGAAAAATTAAGAAGTTGTAAGCATACAGGCTCGCTATGCCAATGCAAATATTTAAAGCTCTAAATGCAGATGAAAATTATTTTCACACATCTTGAGTTGAAGACAATTTAAGGTTGTTTATTTGCTAATAAGAAACATATCTTTTGTTCTCAGAATGCATAAATATATGTGAAACTCATTTTTGAACAAAATCAATTTTGACCTGAGATGCATCTTGTTAGAACACACAGAAAAGGCAACGCTGAAGTAATGCAAGCTAGATGCTGCCATGTGTCCAGAGTGACTACAAAATGTCTACTTAATAAAATAAATTCCATATAACTGCTGTCTCCTCTCTCTCTCTCTCTCTCTCTCTCTCTCTCTCTCTCTCTCTCTCCCTTCCTCCCTCCCTTCTTTGTGGTACTAGAACTCAGCCCAGGGACTTCACAGTGACCTACACACCCAGCCCATTTTTGATTTTGAGGGAGAGTCTCACTAAATTGTTAACTTGGCTCAAACTTGTGATCTTCCTGCCTCAGTCTCCCAGAGTGCTGGAATTATAGGCCTGTACCACCAGGCCCGATGTTTACTCTCTTCCTAAATAATAATAAGCATGTTAATAATCTTAAAATTTTAACAATATTAAAAAGTAATTATTAGTTGAAAAATACACCTCATATAAACTCAACTATCCCTTCAGCCAAAGTCTCTTTAAATATCATTTGCTTCGAAATCAACTATGGTGACCAACAAAGGGCAAGAAATCTTTTACATAGTAGGGAAATTAGGCTTTGTCATAAGACAAAAAATTCAACTCAGGAATAAAAATAAATCCAAGCCCTTAGTATTGGAGAAAAAGTAACTCACAAACATTGGGGCACTTCTTCAAAAATTGTGGTTTTCCATGGGAGTAAGAATCATAGGGCCCATCTTTATTGACTAATTCCATGCTAACAAAATAGAGTTATGAAGCTAAAAAAAATCATTTCATCTTCTGGCTGATCATCATTTACAGATATCACAAAGATACTAATAAGTCTTACCCAGTGGTATTTTCATTTCTTTTGAGACTGACTTTGAGAACATTATCTAGGTCTTCACCTCTTAAAAGAAAAGGTTAGATCAGTTTCAAAATATTCTCATTGCATTAGATAGATATTGCATACCCTATATTCCTCATTAACTCAAACTTTCAGAAAATCATAATATTGATATTAAAGTTTAGTATAAAATTGACTAACAATGATATAGCTAATAATAATTTTTAGCACTTTATTGGACTCTAAATACAAATTTACATGCAATAAGTGAAGATCAGGCCACCAGAAATGAGACACAGAAGAGAGAAGCTAACCTCAAAGATATGATGCCCTCAGTGTCACTGAGAAAACAGCAAACTCATCTGGGAGAAATGAACAAACACTCACAGAAATCTAGACATTCCTCACCTTCTGGTGGGTTTCTCTGTCCTGGCATTCAGTGCGGCAATGGATTCTAGATCTCGGCTTCTGGGGAAAGCGTCAAAACAAAGAACATGTGTCGTTTTGGCCTCTTTTGGATATATTCCTAGGAGGGGTGTCTCTGGATCGAAGGGGATATTTACTTCTAGTCTTTTAAGAGATCTCCACACTGCTTTCCAGAGTGGTTGTACGAATTTACATTCCCACCAGCAGTGCAGGAGGGTTCCTTTCTCCCCACAGCCTCGCCAGCACTGATTACTATTTGACTTGTTGATATAGGCCAAAACAACACATAACCGAGATATACGTATATCCATGTTCATAGCAGCGCAACAAACAATAGCTAAAATCTGGAAGTCACCAAAATACCCATGAACAGACCAGTGGACACACAAACTGTGGTATTTATACACAATGGAATACTATGCATCTATAAAGTCTAACAGCATGGAGGCTTTTGCAGACAAATGGAAGAAACTTGAGAACATCATGCTTAGTGAAGTAAGTCAGAAGCAGAAGGTGAAACATCGAATGGTCTCTCTGATATGAGAGATCCAGATCACAACTCTTATGAAACTTAAAACAAAAAAACAAAGTAAAACAGTGCGGTAGGGTGGGGAGGGAGAGCAGGGTGGGTAGAAGGAGTGACAGAAGGAGGGTGGGAAAGTACTTGTGCACAAAATGCTCAACTTCATTGTAAACCTTAAATTTTGCACTTATACATGTCAATAAAATGGGGGAAAAACCTTTATGTCAGTTATGTTCCATACAATTTTCTTTGAAATCTGTATAAACAAGGATTCCTGAATCTTGTACAAACAATATCCCTGAGGTGCTATCAGATGTTTCTGGGATCAGAAAGTTCTTTGGTATAATTATTCTTATCTTTATTCATTTCTATAGTAGTGCTTGATTTAACTCAGTCTATATTGGTTCAGGAAAGCTTCCCCACATGCTATGTTTTGCCCTTTAAACTATAAATTTATATTTAAAAATAGATTATTTTTAATAATTTAAGGAAATGTAGATAAGAAATTGTACAGCAGATTATCCTGCACCTACTTGATTGAACTCCTGGTCCTATGGCAACAGTGTTCATTCTACATGCTAACTTGGGTATGTCTGAACAAACCATCTGTGACAGGGAAAAGCATGGAATTCCATTCCTAATGAGACACTAAAAGCGAGCCTGAAGAAGAAGCCCCGCAAGGGAGGAGTTTCCATTACCTTTTCTCATTTGTGCCAGTTTTTTGATTAACTTTATTAAGACTTCCAAGGCTCCGGTTTCTGTGTAACATCAGGGAAAAAGAAAAGGCAGAACAAGAGACAGAAAGCGCAGCAATTTAGTAATGCCTTAGAAATCTCTTGTAACAGCAGCAGATTTCACACTAGCAGTAGGATGTAACCAATGACTAGGAGATTACAAGTGCTTAAAAATATTCTAATGGCTCTATCAATATTCAACATCTTGTGTACTCAAAAGAAATATTGATATCAATACTCAATAGACATCCTGGTGTCACAATGCCAATCATTACTCAATTATCACTGAATCAACTTAAAAGAGCACCCACTGGGTCTCATCTCTTGCTTTTTTTTGACAGTGGGTTCTATGGGAGAGGGACTATTTTCGCCTTATTTTATTGGTGTTTACATGCCATATAAAATGGTTACAATATGCCTAAGTATTTTGTGCACATATACATTGCGAAATATTACAGTCCCTTTCTCTCCTCGTTTTCTACCCCTCCCATCCCCTCCTTCCTCCCCTTAACTCCCAATTTATTCTATAAATTGCCTGCATTCTGGGTTTCTCATAATAGAGAAACCATGCAGTATTTAACCTTCTGAGTCTGGTTTTAATGTGTATATATTGAGATACTACCTTATTTAAGCATGAAAATAATTCACATCAAATGGAAATGAATTGATCAACACTTTAAATCTAAATACACTGAGGATTTAGACAATTTTTTTTTTAAATTTCAAGAGAGAAAAGGAGCCTACTACTGGTGTAGGCCTATAATTCCAGCATTGTGGGAAGCTGAGGCAGGAGGATTATAATTTCAAATCCAGCATGATAATTTAGTGACTTACCGAAACCTTGTTTCAAAACAAAAAAATTAAATGGGCTGGGGATATAGTTCAGTGAGAATGCCTTGGGCTAAGTCCCCAGTGTCACATTTTTTAAAGTTCACTTGCTATCAAATTATACCAGAATTCACATTGCATCTCATTTTTTTCCTTCCTAGCCACAAAACAATATATTTGTTATGTTTATCCTACTTTTTCTACTTCCTATCACTTTTGTTCAGCTCTCCAAAATCCTTGTTTTTAAATACCTGAAACTTCATCTTTTCCTATAAAATGTACATAGCCACTTGAAGAGAATTCCACCTTTCTATAAACTTCATTTGAAAAGAAATCACCTGTAATATGTATGCATGTTTACATCACAGTAATATATTTTTAATCCGCATCCTGTGTCTGTATGATTTTACTGCCAAGACTTTTCCTTGTGTAGACTTTGTTGAGTGTTCTTTATCTGAAGGATCTGAGAACATACCTGCCAAGACTGACTTGGAAAGCTAAGAACTAATTGGCACAGATCAATGGTTTTCCAAAATAACTGTGACAATAGCAATAATTATCATGTTAGAAAGGCAAATGTAATGACTAGCCAAATACAAAATAAGCAGGCAGTCAATCTGGGGAAAATGGTAGAAATCTCATAAATCCTCACTCTGTGTCATTCTTGACTATTCAGTGGCTTGCTTTAATGAAACCGTCAAGAGGTTGGTTTCTTTCAACATGAAAAGTATCAGCAATGAAAATCAATTTCTAATATATCAGTATTAGTCCAAAACTATAATCTAACCTCTCAAATGCTACCAGCTCAGTTACTAATCAGTAATTAACCCATTTATACATTAAATAAAAGCATAGTTTTTGACCTGAGTGCACATACAAATACATATGTAGGGATATACTTATGAAGTCCTCCCAACTGAAAAGTGCCTTACACATTCTAAATACCTCCGTGGTGAGTAGCAACGTTCCCATAACCTAAGGGCCCTATGGTAATTGTATTTTGCTCATAAACAAGCCTATTGTCTGCTATTTGAATTTTGTTTATTGTTAGATATGAAAGGGAACTTGAACATTTTCTAGGTCATATGCACCATTTTATGGAATGAGGAAGTAGAGGTTATGCTAAATGTTAACCCACTTGTCCATGATCACGCAGGTCAGTGTTGATGGCAGAGACAGCAATAAGACATCTACCCTCTCCAGATCCTGATTCAGGACCTGCCTGATCTTTGCCCTGAACAAGCGGTTTCCCCAGAAAACATTAGACACTCTAGGATTCAACTGAAGTAGCCTGACTTTATAGAATCTTACCCTTTGCCATCTTTGTCCATCTGGGTATTCATAAAGATGAGACTTTCAAGACTTTTGGCTCTGTAAACACAATGAAATTCAAATTAAAAACTGCATATTGAAATAAAAATGTGTGGTATCTTGAAAGGTCAGATACAATAAACATTCTCTGTGAATTGCTCATTTTCTCTCATTGAATGGAAGAGCAGAAATCCTTCCGGGCAATTATGTCTGAACTAAATGTACAATGCAGAGAGTGCTAGCCCATCTGCTCATGCATTTTTATGCCAGAGGACGCAGCTCCCCTCCAGCTGACATCTGAAGGAATAAGGCAAGCAATCTGGGAGGTAGGATTTTTGGGTTAGAGACAGATGCACTTACCTTTTCTCTATTTGCTCTGCCTTATAGTTTGCTCTGAAGAGACCATCAAGACCTTGATTTCTTTAAATACATTGATTTAAAAATTTGTCAGTAATAATAACAAATGCTCAATTCTATGAAAACATAGGCCAGTTTACATCTAAAGCAGGAAATAGAAACTAGTTGATAAAGATGAGCTACAATTCCTGAAATTGCTTTATTCCAGGCAAGTGTTTACAGAGACTCAAAATTTTAATTGTTGTGGCTCTTATAGAAAATAAAATAAAAGACATAAGCTTGGGATCTGTAGCTGCAACAGGCCCTGGAGTGTGTTGTTTGGGCTCAGACAGTGTTTTTATTTTAAATGTGAGTCAGTGTTTACAGAGATGGATGGCACATGGCCATGATCTCCAACTTTCAGGATCTCGTGAAAATGCCCTGCAGCCTTGGAATCAAACTCCCACCCAGGAGTCCTTATGTTTGTCTATGATTTTACGATGAAGACTGCCAAGAGCTGGGAAGCAGCTGGGAGCTTTGGGCAGGACGTTCTTGGCCTGGCTCCTCCCTGTTTACATCCCATGCTTTCAGCCATCTTTCCTACTCAACTTACCTGCTCATAACCCTGACCTAACCATGTTCTTTTTAAGTGAGAAAACTGGAAATCAGCCAGTTTCAGTGATTTGTTACTAGTCAATCCTACACATCACAATTATCAGCAGAATATATGAAAACTGTATCTTATTTTATCCAGAACAATCAATTCACTGGACAGTTTTTAATTTTCTCATTCTCTTTGGTTCCTGCCAGTTTATTTAGTTAGTATTTAAATCATTAATAACAGAGAGTTAAATAAAATTACGCACGACTTTTGTGGCTCCATTATTCATTTTTCTATGTTTTATAATTATAAATGATTCAATATGAGATAATGTTAACTAAGTTGTAGTGAGTTTTTGAAATGGACAAACTTTAAATGTGCAATAATGAAGCCAAACTGTGCACATGAAAGGTTATTAAGATTTCAAAATATGTGAAATGTTATTCATGTAGTTTCTCTAAAGGAGTACGAAAATCTTAGACACTTTCATATTACTATCTTTAAACTTTAACAATCATTCACAGTAATGATGAAATGAGTATTTCTGCAAGCTTTTTAGTAAGACTTGTGGGATATTTTTTTCCAAGATTAGTATGTAGGTCCTCATCCTCAAACACCGAAAGGAGAGAAAAAAGTCACAATACGCAATACAGTAGAAAAAAAAAGGTGTTTACAAACCTTACCTATTCAAGCTTTTGTTCATTTTGATGATATTATCCAATTCTTCACTTTAAAAAAGAGAGAAAAAACTCACATTATTAAAAGCCTGCAGAGTCAAAGCTCATATAAATCTCAGAATAATTCTGAGTTACGTGAAACGCAATTGAGGTGCCCCGGGAACCCCAGCTATCCCTAACCCCCTCTTCCAAAGAAGTCTCCTCTAGTCCTCTAACTGGACAGAATCCCCAGCATCGTTGGAACCTTTGGAGTACTGGGGCTTTTGCATTTCCTTCACAGCATGGCCTTTCACTACTCTGTACTAGAGCACACTTGCTTATGTATTACCCTTCCCCTCCACAGATAGACCCTTCTTAAAATTTTTAAATGTATTTTAAATGGGCCATGTAGCACAGGCCTGTAATCCACCTTTCTTGAAGTCTGAGGCAGGAGGACTGCAGGTTCAAGCCCAGCCTAGGCAACTTAGTGAGACCTGATCTCAAAATCAGAAATAAAAAAGCAGACTATGAATGTGGCTCACTGTGAAGATTTTGAACTTGATCCCCAGTCCAAGAATAGGAAGAAAGAGAGAAAGGAAGAAAGAAAAGAAGAAAGAAAAAGAAAGAAAGAAAGAAGAAATAAATTTTATATTGTATCTTCTTCAGTCTTCCATATGGTGTCTTTAAGTAGAAGTTTAATATACATTTTTAATTAAGTCAGTAAAAATAAGCATATCGGCCAACCACAGGTTATCTCTGTACACTGTACTGTCATACAAAGCAGCTACTGAACGGCACTTGCTCATGTCTAGAGATGAGCTTATTTCTGGAAGGTCTACTCATGTGCTAGCAGTCCTTGTTCTCGTATATGAGAATGGCAAAGCCTTTTCTGGCTGTTTTTTCAGTTGCAACCTATTTAAGCTAAGCTTCTGGGTTTGGGAATTTCCTTTCTAGCACATCAGCTCCACTCTTGTCTCCAAGCCAGCAGCCTGAAGAGGTGGGTGTCCCCAGGAGTACGCTTGGAGGCTTCCGTTGGCTCTTCTTTACGGTGTACCTCTCCATAACTTTTCTCTTCCACCTACTCCTGCTCCATTTCTCTTGCCTTCCTCATTTATGTTTTTCATTGACAAATCTTGGTTCTCTATTCTTGCTGCTCTAAAATCACACACCTTCAAAACTTTTTCAATACCCCTCTTTTATCTTGAGTTATCTCTGGTGGTGATCAGGAGGCATGAATCCCAGACACCCAGAAATTACACACTGAAGCTTTCATTTCAGGAACACCTGCATTCCAATCTAGGATTCACCGTGTACTCATTGGTGACCCACGTGAGCTGTCTTGGCTCTTGATAATTCAGCAATACTATCTGTTCAATAGGATATGACTTGCAATCATCTCAGAAGAGAATGAATAAGCTAACAAATATGCAATGCTCAACATCTAGCCTGGCAAGTCAAAAGTTTTCAGTTGATTTTGGTCATTATGCTACATAGAACTTTCATCAATACTAAATGTTTTAACAGATATTTGCTGTATTTGTGCTTTTAACTAAGTTTAGAGACATTATAACACTGTATTCACCTTAGAGATGTATCACGGCTGACGAACTCATGTGTGGTACTACATAGTCATCAGAATGACCCTTCTAGGCAGTTTTCTTAGACAGCCTAGTTGGCAGGCATCACACATATATAGATGAATTATTTTAAGTAATCTTATATATTCAATGACAGGTTTGAAAGCTGAGAGTAAGTAATGAAATATAAACATTGCTACTCTTAACCAACCAACCAAACAAACAAACAAACACTACCCAGTCCCCTAATGTGGTGACCCACCGTTGTTTCTTGGCTTGAAGTTTCGCCTGCCAACTTTCAGGCTCCTAAGCTGTTCTATCCTGAGGAAAGAGCTCACCCTAAGAATCCTGCAGAGTTTAGCCCTGCGCTCTTCTGATTAGCGACAATCGCAATGAGGAGGCTCTCAGGACCTGGGTTGCTTATGTTCATCACAAGAAATTAGCATAAAACACGAGAAGACGCTGTGTGGTTAAGTTAAATAAAATAGGGACCATATCCTAAATCAAGAACTTGAAATCTCAAAATGACTTTATGTTGATGAGAACCTCAAATATTAAATTTCAGTTGTGTTTGCAACAAGTTACATGCCCTTATTCAGATAGCAGTAAAAATCTATTCCATAAAACACAACTTGGATAAAGAAAGTCATTTTTATTCGCGATGGACAGTCCTTAGGATCTTATCACTGGTCCATGTCAAAGCAGCAACTCTGCTTTCAAAGCAGCCACAGGTATGTGGCTGTGAAATTTGTGCACTGTGGCTAGGGAGCAGGTACAGATAGGAAACCCAAACTTACTGATGCTGTCATTGTTTTCTTTGATTTATACCAAACCATAATTTTCTTTTAGCATCACTCTTCTCTCCCTCAAACAGCTCAATAATCCACCAAAAATTCTGCTCAATTTCTATTGAAAACAAAAAAATTACTTCAAGCAAAAGCAACATAATAAAATTAAAGATGAGGGCTCTTAGAAGGGAAGAGACAGAAATAAAACACCCGGGAGACTTCTACAGTCTCCTGGATGCAGAGCACCGATTAGTTTATGAATTTTCACAGGAACAGCAAGTGCTACTTGGTCTCTTCTTTTCAGTCCTTTTGACAGAGACTAACATCTCTAGAATAGAAACATTCTTACTGTTACTAAGTGACATTAGGCAGAACTTTTGCAGTTCTGGAATTCAAGCCAGACAACACTTATTTTCAAGACTTCCTCATTGTTCACCATAATCTACTATATAAGTACTATGCTTTTACCATAACCAACTATATAAATTACTCCCTTGGACAAATCAGCACATCCAGGCATCACATATGGCATGTGATAAATAGGACAAAATATCTACCCTGAAGTGTATGGACAGGTTAGAGAAAATGACACATTTTCATAAACGGCACAGGACAAGAGTCAATAAGATTAAGCACTGCAAAATATGAATAGTGGAACTATAAACATGTAAAGAGCCAGAAGCCACACCTTATGGGGCCACTCAGAAAGGATGTCACAAAGCAGGTGATATTTGATCTGGATTTTTAAAACCAATAAAACTTAGATGAATTAATATGATAGCCGTGAGGACAGAAAAGATTGCCATGTGGATGGAATGGCGTAAACAAAGGCATGATGTCACAGAAAGGAAGTAGTTTAATGTGGTAGTGAGTATAAATATATTGATGAGCTCAGAAATATATGGAACACTGGGCTAGAGTCAAAGTTAGCAGGGGACTTTAATGTGATCATGTGCCAGTGAGTGGCCAATGGGGAACTAAGACAGTGACTGTTTGAGCATAAATTTACAAAAAGAAAAGTCTGGCATGTATGGGCAATAATGGCCTAGAGGAAGGAGAGAGGCTGAAGGAGCACAGGCAAGTTTGCATGGCGACTGTAATAACGTTCAGGGGAGTCAGTGAGGGCTGGAACTGGAGTGAGGCCACAAGAAGCATCTTGCATACTTAGTTCATGAGGACCACATTACATAGAGAGGGGAAGGGAGGAAAGGATCAAGAACCATTAATCAAAAAACAGAATCTGGAAATAGCACTTTTGGAAAAGAAGTTGAACATGGCCTAAGACATCCTAAGTGTGGGTTCTAGAAAAACAAATGAGTAGATATCTGGGACAGCAGCACAATGTGGAACTAGAGATTTGGAACAAAGTTGGACAGCTGAAGTTTCCGGGATGAGAAAAATCTCCGGAGGAAGAAGCAGAGGAAGGGTGTTCATAACTCTCAGCATGATCCATTACTCACAGAAACCTATGTAGAGGCAATGATGCTCTCTTCTGGTATATATATATATATATATGTATATATAATACATATATATATATATATTATATATATTATATATATATTATATATATAATATATATATATAATATATATATATATATACTGGCATTTGTTCCTAGTGAGAAGTTTAAAAGTACCAGGCAGGCATTTTCCAAAGAAGGAAAAAACAAAAAAACAAAAAAAAAAACAAAAACCAAGCTCAAGAGCTGGGATCTTACCCCTTGTCAGTTTTTGGAATGGTGATGGTCTCCTTCATGATATTAGCAAAGTCTTGCCTCCTTCAAATAATGGAAAAAAAGAGAGAGGTCAATACAGCAGCACTACTTCGAAGGACCTAGATTTTCCTGATTGTTTCTAGTGAAGAAAATGATAGCTCATGTCCTCTTCATAAATTATTAATTTAGTAGAATATACAAAATGGTCCTGTCATACCAGCTCATGGCTTATACAGATACACCCATCCCCCCACCAGCACAAACACACTCCACTTTGTCCTTTCACCTGGGTGTCGGCTCTGCCACCTAGTGCTCACTGAGGTAACTGCATGTTCTCCTAAGGACTTGGGTCGGTGGCTCCCACGTTCTACACTTTCAAAATTGCCATTCAAAAGAAAACTCACCTCAGTGCACAGGAAAACACAGAAATATGTTCAGAATTTTTTTCTCTCAGATCCAAGGATGATGAAGCCACAGGGCCAAGAAAATAATTGATTCCTCGAGTAGCATGAGAATATCTGTCTTCTCAGGCTTCCAAAGAGCAAGCGCAGTTTAAACTACAGGCTAGACAGTACTTAGAGCACTTGCCTAGAAAGTGCAAGGCCCTGAGTTTGATTCCCCAGCACCAGGTAAACTGGGTGTGGTGGCGCGTGCCCATAATCCTATTACTGAGAAGGCAAAGGCAGGAGCTCTGAGATCTTACCGCTTGTCATTGTTTGAACGGGAAGTGATCCCCTTGATGACATTATCAAAGTCCTGCCTCCTTCAAGTAATGGAAAACAGACAGATCAATAGACAGCAAAACTACTTTAAAGGAGCTAAAGGAAGGATTGCTGTGAGTTCGAGGTCACCCTGGGCTGCGAAGTGAGCTCAGGACTAGCTTTGACTACAGAGTGAGACACAAATAAATAGACAAACAAACTACAGTTTAGGTCAAAACATCTGGAATATAAAGGCTTGGAACAATGTTGCTCTCACTAGATCATGAAAATGAATAATTAGAATCTGCAAAGATTTTTCTGTAAATAAGTTGTATAATTTACAAATATCTCATAGAAAGTCAATAGGATTCCATAAAGAAAGGATTTTGTCATCAAGTGAGTTTGGGAAGTGTAACCTGTGACCGAGGTCTTGGAAAACACACCAAAGCATCCAAGATTCTAAAAAATCCTATCACAGAGAAAATTATTTGTGTTTCTTAAATGTATCATTAAACCATTATTTTTCTGTCAAGCTTCTTCTTTTACAGAACACACATTGACATCTTGGGCACATGGAACACAGCTAGGGAAATGCAGATATGTACTTCAGTTTCCTACATACAAGGGAAATATGATTGTCCCTGAAATTAAGGTGTCCACATAGTGTGTCTTTCAAATTTCACCTTTCTGACAGTCCAATGGGATAATGCAAAAAAGTATATGCAATTTTAACTTGAAAAAATTGGCCTATTATATTGATGCTCTTATTAAATGACATTGTTCAAAGAATACTTTCAAAAAGTGTATGTCTTCCAGAAAAACAGGTAGAAGAGAAGTAGAAGAAGGGGAAGAAGGAGGAGGAGAAGGAAGAAGAAGAAGAGTAGAAAGAGGAAGGGGGGAGAGAAATAAGACATATCCAGAGCAAACACTACACCAGGATGTGTAAGACAACAGGCTAACTAGAGACTGTCATAGGGAGAACAAATACTCAGAAATGTCACTTAACCCAAAGGAATAAGCAGAGTTTGTCAGCACATTCCTGATGCTGTAGGAGGAGCCAGAGGTGACTTCCTACAGCCAATACCAGGCAAAACTGTTGTAGCACAAGATCAACTAACTGACTACTTCTATCTGTTCACTTATGTACCTACCACGCCACAGAACTTGGGAAAGAACTGGGAATACAGAGGTGAGCACAGTTTCCCTCCTTCAAGGGATTTGATCTTATCCTGTCATCATGCTCAGACAACTTTGGTAGGTGTTTTATGTTGTTTGTACTAGGAATTTAGCCCAGGGCCTTTGTAATGAGCTACTTCCTCCTCTTCTTCATCTTTCTTTTCTATGTTTTTTTTTTTTTTTTTACTTTTGATTTCAAGGTAGGGTATCATTAACTCAGTAATTGCCCATGCAGGGCTCAAATTTGCAACCCTCCTACCCAGAACTCCAGACGCACCAAGATTGTATGCCTGCACCACTAGGCCCTGCAGTTGTTTTCTTAATGTAAAGTTGAGGACATAAATACAAGAAACAAAATTCTATAAATACCTATGTTCAAGTTAGCTAGAAAATTGATATTATATGTTACATTAATTGCTTAGTATTTTAAAGGTGTTCTAATAAAGCATACTTTATCATTGCTACGATTACACCCATATAAATAGCAATCATTGTACCTTATATTTCTTTCAGCAGATCTATTGGTTTCTGTGTACATACTGGGTTTAGGTAGACATATGTGCCTATAATTTTAAAGATAAAGTCTGTTAGTTAAGTAAACACTTCTCTGTTAAATTTAAATATAAAAGAAGACCTTTATGTTCAAAAAGGCCAATATGTCAAACACGTGCCACTATTTGACATAACAACTGTTCTTTAGTTCTTTGGGCTAGAACTTGACCATCTCCTAGTTGAAAGTCTAAAGAGTCCCACATATTAACCAAAAGTCATGAAGTCTGCCCATAAATCTAGCATTCTAAATGGCTGACACAGGGCAGTCACAAAGTGTGAGCCCACCCTGGGCAGTTTAGTGACTTAATAAGACTCTGTCTCAAGAAAGGGGCTGAGGATTTGGCTCCATGCAAAAACCTTGGTTTCCATCCTGATATAATAAATAAATAAATAAATAAATAAATAAATAATAAATAGGTGTCATAGACTAAATTTAAAATTTCATCTTCTTTTTGTAGTTTTAAACTACATGGTGTGTCTAGAAATCTCTTTCCTACATATGTTGAGTTCATTTGTTTGGTTACCGTTCACCAAAGCATTTGTGTACATATCTCTATTAATTATATAACATTTTGAAATAATTAAGAGTCTTTTTGTTATTATACATCAAAGGAATTTTTCTCAGAAGATGTATTCCATCTGAATTCCATCAAAGATATATTTCCTCAAATAAGACAGGATATAAAACTATAGTTGGACTACAAATACACCTACCACATTGTAAACAGCCGGGCTGAGCTAACGTAAAGCTGCTGTATTTCCTTCCTCTCAGAATTTGGCTGACCCACTTACACACTCTTGCTTATCCTCAAAACGCTGTATTCAACTAGTTTTTGTTCTCTGGAGGACATGTGTTAATTACATATGAAACACTTCCCTTTCATATTCTTTCATTAAAATCATCTTGCTGTGATTAAAGTAATCAGTGTTTTAAAAACATGCAAGTTGTCCTAATTTTATTTCTCAGATCATTGGTGAATAAAAAAATTGGAGTCAAAAAATGGACTAGGCCAATTCCTGTGAAATTCAGCTCTTTTTGAACCTAAACAAGCAGACTGTTTTAGTGTCACTGATTTTTACATTAGAATTTAGGTAGCACATGGCCAATTTATTTTAGCTGCTTAAAAAACACTACTCAAATTAAGATTTAATTGCTCTCTACAAGAGTAAAAGAAAAACTGAGGTAAAATATAAAGCTTGAGAAGTTATTTTTATGAGATAATTATAATAATTATGCAAATAGAAATGTATAAATCTAATCTATATTAATGAATGAAAAATATTCTCTTGACATTAAAAAATTGTATTCTCACCCTAAGGACAAATTCCAAAGATTCTGTGAAATTTCACTGAAAGAATTAAAGCTCAGATCTGGAGTTCAACACCCCAACAGGATGGACACCTGGTGGTACATGGTCCTATTATATGGCCATCACTTTCTAGATGGTTACCCTCATACTAAAGAATAGTTCTGTAATTGTCACTTCTTGGAAAATAGTTCTACAACTGTGTCTTACATGATGTCAAGAAAATCATCATCAAAAAGAACAAGAACAACAACAACAACAAAAAAAAAAAACAAAGGCAGGCACTCAAGCAGATCAAATGCATTCAGCCTGTACCGAGATGCAATTTTCCCATCTCATAATAATACTGAAAACATGGGGTGACTGTCTCGGGAAATAGCTCCTGATGATTAAACAGTTAACAGGGATACTTGAAAAGATTTTCAGGTCTCTGAAATTAATACTTTTATAATAATATAAAGACTTTCTGAACATGAATATTATTCCATTTCTATCTTGAAGGTATATTTCCATAGGCAAGTAATAGGCATCAGTATTCTGAAGCAAATACACATGTGTGTGACAAAATTAAAAATGAGTGCTTCACTAATGAATGTGCACACAAAACATAACAATGCACTGCACAGAGCAAGTATAATCTGTTTGTTCTCATTGCCCTTGACAATCATTTTGGCAATGAAGCCTTGCTGGGCTAAATCTTACCTATTATCCCGTCTCAGCTGACTGGGAGAAGAAACAGGAGAACTGGGCTTTGGGGGTATTGGAGGGTAAACAGCTGGGTCCCTTGAAAACAAAAAGACAGTAGTTCATTTCACCATGGAAACATGACAGAATTTAACATCTATTAACCCAATATATCTATTGCCAACATGAAAATATCTCTAACACCTTACAATCCCCTGGTGTGATAGACCTGAAATGTCAGAATCCACAGAACGCAAACTTCAAAGTCAAATGTTTTAAATATGAGTATTTTAAAAGTTCATTCAATCAAATTTTTGGAAATTCTAACCCCCTTACCTACAATTTAAGCTGTAATATGATCTTTAAAGAGCATAATATTTTGCTAGCACATTTAGCTCAAGTCATGGCATTTTGAGTCAGAAGCACATGAACATAAGAAGTAGTTCTTGGGCATTAACATTTAAGATCCTTTAGGAATTATGTCAACTTCTCAAACAGCTATGGAAACAGTGAGAGGAGTTTTCAATTTCAGAGACCTCAAGGTTACGTTCATTTGAAGCTTTTAACTAAACCCAACTTAAACACTATCAGCGCCGGCCAGTCTGAATGCCCACAATGTATGACACATACTGTCAGTGTAAACTTTCTGATAAAGCACCAGTCTGTGACAGCAATGGTCCAGTGACTGAAGAACTAGAAACCTGTCAATTACACACATATTTCAGAGGAGTTGATACCTCACCATGGGCATACGCCTCTCAGTCCCACCATGGCAATGGTTGGTTCTCTATTGTCCTCAAGAGAAACTCAGTACCTAGTAAAATGACAGGATCATGCTTCTGCAGACCCTACAGCCCTTGTGGTGTGCTACGTAGGTGTGCACGATGGAGTCAGGCTGCTTGAATTGCCAGTTGTGCCATGGTGAGTTGACATGGTCTCTTGAACACTAATGCCTATTACTTGTCTTATAGAAAGACACCTTCAAAATACTATAGAAATAGAATAATATTAGGTTCATGAAGTAATTACGCTCAGCCTGCTTCCTCTATCCTCCTGATAGCATTGTTAGGATATTGTCAAAACTGCAATCAAGCATTTGTATGGTAAATATTTATTGATAGTTTTATATGTGCAGCATGTTTTGTGAGGGACATAACGATCCTGTTCTCAAAAGGCATTTAACTTTTCAAATAAGTCTATGTTAGAGGAAGAAAAGTACTCTGAGGAATAATAAAACAGATTAAAAATATAGAGATGGAATAGGTGTACTGTTTTATTTAGAATGACTGGGGAAGCCTCTCTAGAGGGGCAAATTTGAACTGAGTTCTATAGGAAGTGACAAGATTTCCTGGAATATCTGGAGGAAGAGGACATAAAAATAGAACTGAGGTAGGATAGGTTAGAAATAAGAGGGCTCAAAGAATGTTTTTAGGCAAAACATCAGCTCAGTCTCTTTAAAAGAAGGCCCACACTTTTAGAGTGCATCCTTCTAAATGTCCCACCCCTCTGTGTTTATCCAGTGAGCATGTACTTTGAGACGCCTGCGCCTCCATTGGCCTCTCACGAAGGGCCCACATTTTCTGTGTGGTTTTAGATGCTCCGTGTCTCATTCTGTCAATGCCCCCCACTCTGTTTTGAGTGTGTACTTTAAATTTCTGCCTGATAAATGTTTTTGGAGCCTCACACTCATGGTCTGAAAATGCTCTTTTTTTTCTGTGATGTGAGTCAGCAAATGTACTCCACAGTCAGAGTAGACCTGGATCCCCAAGTCAGGCTTGGGGACCATTTGTATCCTGTCCTGTACCAAGCTATGGCAACACCAGCCTAGAACAGTATTCCACAATTGGGCCTGGATGAGGTCACCAAGGAAATCGGTGTAGGTAGAGGCAAAAAGAGGGCCACAGACTGGGTCCTCCGGTCCCGTGGCACGTATAAATGAAGTGGGTGGGAGGAAAACAGCAAGGTAGCCCGAGGGGGAGCAGTCAAGGAAAAAACAGAAGGACAAGGGTGCATCATCCTGCAGGGCAGCTGACACACGTGTTGTAAGAAGGCAGTAACTGGCTCTGCCCCACGCTCTGATAGACCAGATTGAACAAGAGCTAAGAAATTAGCATGAATTTGGCCACAAAATGGTCATTGGTAATCCTGATGAGAGCAATTTTAATAGAACACAGTAAAAACATTATAGGAGTCAGTTTAGAGGAAAACAAGAAACAATAAACAGATGCCTAAAGCAAGTGTTTTGCGGTAGAGATGAAGATACTCGGTGGATTCAGGAAGGGCACTAATGCAAGTAGACATGGTGCTGGGAATGACACTGGTGAGTCACAATTCAGAAGAGTGGTGGGATTGCTAGGTGACTTTCCTTGTGAGTGGGAGGATTCAAGGCACATGTTGGGTGTTTGGTCTTTGATAATTAGGGAGTCCATTCACTATAGCAAGAGGGGGTAGGGACAAGATGGGTGTGACTTAGGTGTGTCAGCTAATCTCGGGTGAAGGACATTCTCTTGTTTAACTTTTATTTTCTCAATTAAATGGGAATCAATTTCATCAATTCAAAGCGAAGGGAGTGAGCAGAAGTCAGAGGAGGGAGAGAGGAAAGATGAAATGATTTTCTAGGAGAGAAAGAAAGCAGATTGAGGAAGTGCATTATGGCAATGGGATTATTATAGGCTAGGAACTTTGCTAAGCAAACTGCTGTATTAGCTCATTTAATCTTTATTACAATCCCAAAGATAAGTATCGTTCCTCTTTCTATTCTACAGATAAAAAGACTGAGATGCAGAAAATGAAACTACTGTCTAATGATACAGTTTTTAAGGGTCAGAGTGGAGATCTGAATTATGAAGCTGGCTCCACAGCCCTCCTCGTCCTCCACTGTGCCTGGAGGGTGTTTGGGCATTACTGATGGCTCTGTTGAGGTTAGCACTTATGGGCTTCAAAAAAGCCTGCTTGAATTATTTTATCTCAACATATTCAGCCATTTGGGGAAGAGATTATATGGAGGTTTGGGGAATAGATGTAAAGTTGGGTTTGACTAAGATGACAGTTCAGCCGACTGAGTGCAGCTGAAGATGCCAGCAGAGTGAAAGGGTGTGCAAACAAGAGGCTGCTGACTGGGTGAATCTGGGAGGACAGAAAGAAAAGAAGGGAGATGGCTTGGGGAGGACTCAGGAAAGAAAGGGGAGCGGGAGGTCATGAAGGTGGCAAAAAATAAAAAAGGCAGTGAGGCGGTCAGGCCCTGGTGAGGTATTTCCACATTGCCAGGCAAGGGCAGGCAATGCCACGCTGACTTCAATTCACCCCCAAGGAGCTTTCATTGGTATCTCTGCAATGACAGCCACAGATGACAGACCCCAAGCCTGGGGGGTGAGGTAAGGCAAGGATGAGAGAAGTCATTCACGCTGTGCCAGGAGCACCACGTGACCCAAGCAGGGAAATTAAAATGCAAGAGCCAGGCAGAATGCTGTGACCCAGAGTGTTCTGATGAGAAGGAAACAAGGGACATTTATTGAAATGATGCCGTCTGAATTCTGCTTCAGGATGCAATGTTTGAGCATGGAGATGACCCGCCTCTCCCCTCTGCCCTTCCCCACGCCCCACAGGCTTTGGTAGGATCTATGCCCTGCAGTAGTGGCTACGGTTATTAAGAGCAGCTTTGACAAATAAAAAGACAGCGTTCACAAGAAGCATGTGACAACACAGAGATTGTAGCCAAAGGCCAGAGCTCAAAGAAATAATTCTATAAAGGAGACTGTTCCTATTACTTCATTTTCACAAGCTGCTGCAAAGATCACGTCTCTTCATCGTGACTTTTTTGGATAACACACTGGGCTCGGTGGCTTCTGTTCCTGTCTGACCTTGTGAACATTTTTTTTTTGTGTGTGTGTGTGAGCAAAAGTCTAGGCTCCACCAAGAATAATTGACTCTCACATTTAATTGTTAGTTTTATTGTCACTGTTTATTGTGCTTAGCTTTTAGATTCTACAACCAGAATTTTTATTCCAACAGTACGAGAGGAGATAGAACCCATAGAGTCTCAGTACCACCCCAGCTCTCTTGGGCTTTCACATACTTTAGATCCACACTCGACTGTAAGGTATTATTTTTCCCTGAGCCTCACAAAGTTAGGAAATTTGTGTTGCAGCACATTACCAGCAGGTGGCCTAGGCATGGTTTCAACCTAATCTTTCTGATGTCAAATCCTATCCTTTTTTTTTTCCTGCATCATATTATATCCAACCAACACTTTTTCAGGTTCCTTAAATGAAAACCTGTCAAAAATAGGTCTTGTAAAATAGTTCTTAGCCTCAGGAAGGAATACTCAACACAACAAGCATTTATTCCATAGCATCCTCTGTTACAACGTCAAGGCAGATGGCCGTGTATGGAAAAATTGGCTGTGCACAGTCTGGATAGGTGGGGGGCTTGCTTGCAAAGAGCTTATAGAATGTAAGACCATGTTCAACAATGGTCACTGCGATGATTTCTCGGTTTCTAGTGGCCAGATCATAGCGTAGGTAGAGGAGGAGGAGGAGCAAGAGGACAACACTGGTTTAAATCATTGAATGAAAATCACTGTGTGGGCAGGAGAGGGCAGAGTTACCCCAAAGAATCCTCAGTTCCACAAGGCTCTGAGCTGTAGCTAAGGACTAAATAATCTGACGCTCACATCTTGTTGCTTTCAAAGGTATATAGACGCTGTTGCGTTTAAAAATTTTTAAATAAAATTAAGTCTAGAGAAGCATAAATCAAGTTTAGATAATCCTACGGCTTGCGGTGTGTCCCCCAAATGTCCATGAGCTGGAAGTTTGGTTTCTAGTATGACATTGTTAAAAGGTAAAAGAACTGGGCATCGTGCCTATAATCCCAGCACTGAGGAGGCTGAGGCAGGAAGATTTCTATGAGTTCAATGTCAGCCTGGGCTACATAGGGAGCTCAGGACCAGCCTGGACTGTGAGAGCTTGTCTCAAACAAAGAAACAAAGAAACAAAAAATGAACAACAACAACAAAAAAGAGGTAAAAGAATCTGAAAAGGGCTAGGTAGTTGGATGTGCTGCCATTGGAAGGGGTTAATAATACAGTACTGGAGGGATTTCAGTTAGTTCCCACAATGAGAGTCCTTCTCAGAGTCTGAACTAACAGAGCTGTCTGTTCTTGAAATTTCATCCTCCAACACTGTGAGACAATAAACCTTTTTTCTTTATAAGTACTCATCATCAGGGATTTTGTAACAACAACAATAATTTGCTGATATTATCAGTCATTAAACAGAAATAGGCAACAGCTTTTAACTACCACTTGTCATACAAGCTTTTGGTCCTTTTGTTAAAAGACATATTTTTAGTCCACCTATTGTTATTAAAGTGAAAAAGTTTAGCATTAAAAAAGAACAAATTTGAATTAGACCATAGATCTACATGTCAAACATTAAAATACATCATGCTTAGAAGAAAAGATAAAAATTTTATAACCATTGGCTATGTCACATGTTATTAAATAACATCAAAAGCACAATTCAATTAACAAAATGTAACAAACTCTGTTTCACCAGATTAAAACAACTGTGGCTCTAAAAATTACATTGTTAAGAAACTGAAAATGCAAGCCACATATGACGAGTCCCATGTCTGGCAAAGGACTTTTAATCAGATATACTTTTCAGAAAACTTTCAATAGTCAACAATAAATAAACTAGCAAAAAACATAGGCAGAAGATTTGAACAGATACTTCACCAGAAAGGATTGCAGATGGCAAATATATGAAAAGATGCACTGTATGATTAGTCTCTAAGAAAACACAAGTTAAAACCATGATTTTAAAAAGCCATTTGTCCACTAGAATGGCTAAAGTCATTATTAATCAAAAATACTAAATGATATTAAGGATGTGGAATGACTAGAACCCTCATACATTATGGTGGGAATACAAATGATACTGCCACTTTGAAAATAGTTTGGTGATATTTTACAAAGTAAAACCTGAACAGTCCATGGGGCCTACCAACCTCACTTGTAGGCAACTGCTCAAGGAAACAGGCATGTATATCCACACAAGTGCTCATATGTGAACATTTAAGACACCTTGGGAAACAACTCAAATGTCCTTCCACTGTTGAAGAGATTACAAACACTGCATATGTCTTTACAGTGAGACACAGAGCAATAAACAGGAATGAACTATTGCTAGAGAACAAATAAATTAATAGTCAAATGGACGTGACTGAGAGTCGGGAGGGATGAGGGAGTTACTGGGAAGCAAAAAAGAGGTAGGGGAAGGGATTGTGAAGTATCTTTGAACAAAATTCTCAAGCTCAATGTAACCATTGTGTATCATATATACTAATAAAAATTGGAGGGAAAAGAAACAACTAAGACGTATCCCCAGTATATAAAATGTCCAAGAAAAATGCTGGTCCTCTCATGCTCTGCATCCCTCTTCCCAAACCCTGTAGTCAGTATGCCTCCATCATCTGAAAATCACCACATCTAGACTTCCCTGACTTCTTGTCCCAGTGTCAGAGCTCCCAGGGCTCTTGTTCCAATGCCATGTCCCCTGTTCCATTCCCTTAGTGCACTCGAGGTCTGCAGGTTCTAGTAGGGAAGAAGTATCATTTACCTAACATACACTAGGATTTGAATGGCCAGAGACAGTGCCTCTAACCCAATGGAGTATTCATGCTTTTAATTGAGGTGAAACATGCAAGCTCAAGTGGGTACAACTTCAAGTAATATTACTAAAGAATGAGAACATTTTTCTGCAATCAATCTTTTTCCCTAGTGAGTCCAGGTGACAGTTTTGGATGGATGGGCCTAGGCATCAGCTTCCTTCTGAATTCTGTAAGAAGATCCACTATCTGTAAGAAGCTCCCTTGACAGAGGGAAGAGGGCTCTGCAGAAGGGAGAGCCTATGGTAATCTGAACTAACCAAAGCAAGGGTGTTTTTAAGTTTTTGTGCTTTGATTACATGCACTAATTAAAACTAAAGTTAGAAGACCAGAAACTATTGAGGTTGCCCCTATAGGACTGATTACTAACAGCTAAAAACTTCCCTTTCCACATTCTAAATGACCATTCCCTTCATTCTATTTAAGCAATGCTTTTTTAAAAATAATAAACCTTAACTTGTTTAATGTTTGATTATTTTGAATGTTTAGAACAGGACTCAAGGCACTCAGGTGTAATTTTTTAAGTCATTGTATTTTAAATTTTTACTGAGGGTCAAAGAATCTTATTTTTTAGGCCTGCAGCCATAGCTTATTGTACAGGCTAGGGTTTCTCTACCTGCGGTCATCACTTACAACGTAGGCCCACCCTGTTTCACAAGTCAGTCAGAGAAAACCTTATAGAGAAAAGCATTGCCCCTCAAAAAGGAGATTCACAGATAAATAATTCAAAGATGAAAATGATCAATATTCAGTGAAAATTGAGATAAAACTCCGTGGTCACATTTTCCAATTAAGAATCAAAATGAAACAGCAACAGCAAGACAGCTGCGAGGAGAAACCCTCAAACCATACAAGAACACAAGAGCTGCCAAGTACTCTGTACTGAGCACACTGCGTCGTGAGGGACGCATCGCGTACTCGTCAAGGGGTTGGGCACTTGATTATGTTGCCTCAAGCTCCGCGTGGCCGTCCTGTTCGTGATCCAGCATACACTTCTAGGTGGTCTCTTATCTGTCAAATGCAATTATATTATCTCTATCAAAAGACTCTCATTATAACTTAAGGAATAAATGCTTACATGAAGCAGTTACAAAAAAATCGTAATTTTTACAAGAGATTCTATTTACTGGAAAGACTTATTCTGATAAAGATGAGGTCTGTTGCTACTGATCTAGCTTCACATCAAACTTCCTAGAGGATTTGGTAAGGACAGAGTTAAAAATGTTACGGCATAATTACAAAGGTTACATTTTACCATTTATAGTTACAGACAGAAAAATGTAACTATAGTGCAAGGTTGCCATGGCAACTCCCTTCTCAATCAGGATTTTTTTTCTTCCTCTAACTCTACCAATCAGCTAGCTGGAAGGAAAAGTCAGAGAAGAAAAAGAGACTGAAACAAAGATGAGAAATATCGATGGTATACAGGAAATATCTAACTATATACTAATTTTCCTAGGTTCTTCTATACTATTTTAATTTTATCAAATATTATTTATTTACGTCCCTATTTTTGAAAACATTTTCAGAAAAAAATACACTGATCTTATTGTTGTTGGTGGTCTAGAAATGGGAGCTTCGTTGTTCTGCCCAAATTAGTATTCTGGATAACGTTCATGACTATTCAAACTGTCTCTTAAGTGGGCACTTGCAATGTGTCTTCAATGAATTTCTTAGATGAGCCTTATACGGTATTTAACCACTGAAACTTTAAGTCACCTAAATACATAGTCAGAAGCGCTTGAATTTGCCAAGATTTAATAGTGGGTTCAGAAAGCAGAAGGACTTCAATGTCAATTTTCCAGGACTGTTATTTCCCTATTTCATTTCTCTTGAATGGCACTAAGTAGACACTCACAGGCTCAAGCTCAGCAAATGTTACCACTTTTTAAAAGAGCTCAGAGATGATGGGAGAGAATTTTAAGAGCTTGAAAAATCAAGACACACACTGGTGATTGCTTCGTGTCCGGCTTTCTGATACTTTTTACAATGAAAGGAGGGAGACGGAGAAAGCAATCACTGGTTCTGATCTTTGAATAATTTTCTGCACTGATGCCATTTTTACTTTCATTTTTATACAGTTCTCAATTTCTAGCACATGGTCAGAGTTCCAATTAGGTAACAGCAAGGCATTAATTCTTGAAATAGAAATGTGATATCCTGAAAAGTCATTTACACTCACCACAAGTTATGAGAGGCTACCTACGTATAATATGTTTTGCTGAAAGACACTTTAACACATAGAATCAGAATTAATGGATTTTGGCCATAACTAAACATAAGTGACAAAAGATGAATGCAGAGAATGCTCCGTGGGTGAGCACTCATATGTACCCACCTGTTCTCATAGCACACTCTCTGGCATTAAAACCTTAGCTCCTCTCCCTTTCTCTATCCCCTCTCCCATGTGACTGTTCACCTATATTTGTTCTCTGGGTGTCTATTATGCCCCACCTGCATCTTCTATTTCCTGCCTGTCAATGCTCCCCCATGTGGTGTTTGGATATCTACCTTTGTCTTATGGTTTAGATCTTGAATATCCCCTAAAAACCCCATGTACTTGGTAGACAATTGGATTACGGTGGCTCACGGGATCAAGTGGACTAATCCATTGGTGATTTTCTACTAGGAGGCGGGACCTGCTGAGAGGGATGACTCTATAGGTGCACAACCGGAAGGTGCATGCCTCACTCTGGCTCTGCCCTTCTCATCTTCTTTTCTCTGGCCACCATGGAGTGAACTGCTTTGCTCTGAGAGTGAACTGCTTTGCTCTGACTGGTTCCTCTGGCATGACCTTCCACCACTGCTAGCCAACCATGACTAGACTGAGACCTTCAGAAACTGTGAGCTAAAACAAGCCTTTCATTCCTAGAGTTGTGAGTATCGGGCATTGTGACTCAGACACTTTGTGCTCATTGTAACCCTAAAGAACCCTTTCAGCCACACTCACCTTTCATGTTTAACAAAACTGGCTCAAAATGACTCCCTAGCAGTGTTTTTGTTTTCTAAAATCAGGGACAGCTTTTATACCTCTCGCTGCTCCTGGGATCTAGAAAAGCATACTTTCACACACAACCAATTGTTTTGTAAAGAAAGGAGGAAACACACACACACACACACACACACACACACACACGTTTAATTAGTCATCAAAACCTAGGCACACAGAGTCAAACCTTACTACAAAGAGACAAACTGAGTAACAAATTAAGGGAAGCTCATTGTTTTCCCTTGTAGACCCAAAGAATATTAAAATCAATCAATTAATATGAACTTATTGACAAATTGCTGTGGATACATTTGCTGAGAAGACTGTATGGAGGAAGTAAGACTCTTATAGGACTTTGAAGGCTAGTACAGAGTGGTTTTGGATGGCACAGCCACCCTGAATTCCCCACTCATGCGGGCACTCATGCACCTGCTTCTCACGGTGCCTCACCTTTACAGCTTCTATAGCAGCTGTGGTCTCAGTTCTCCACTTCCTCAGAGACAGCGTACTGTAGTGAGGAATACAGTTACAACATGTGATAGAACTTCAGAGAACAATCTTATGGGCATATCCTGACAATTCAAAACACCGTGCTGATTCAAAGGGAAAAAAAGAACACGCTGGTGATATCTATTCTCAGCAAGAGAAGGAAGCAGACAAAAATATTTACATCTCAATGCCGAAAAAGCAAATTTAGGAATCAGTTAGAAGAGACAAAGGGATTAAGGTCAAAAGGTTATCATGAATTACAGCTTCTCTCATGAACATTTACTTAAAATGAGACAAGAAGCTTTTGAAAATATTAAACTCTTAATCCCCCAAATTTTGTTTAGTCATCCAGATCTGAGCCTTTCTGTTGCATGAGTAATATATTTCAAATATAACATTTTCTTAGCACATCGCATTTTCCTTACCAATAAAATGTGATCATTTTATTTTTACTTTTTAGATTTTATTTTTAAAATAAATTTACTTTTAAAATATTAGTTGATGGGTGTCGATATAAAGATAGGCTTACACTGGATTTATCCAGATAGATAGATAGATAGATAGATAGACAGATAGACAGACAGACATCATATCATGAGTTTTCTCCTGTTAGTAAGTGAACTTGAGACAATGAGGACAATTTACATTTACCTGTTATTATGGTTTGGATCTGGAATGTCCCCCCAAAGTCTCATGTATTTAAATGTTATAGAATGTCTATGGAACCATGTGCTATTGGGTGATTGGGGCCTAGTCTGGAGGGGTGGACTACTAGCATGTAAATTGGATTAACAGCATGCAAATTAGGGTTAATGGCATGTAATGGGGGTTTACCACACCTTCCACACCTGGATCCAGGAGCGGCTAATCACTGGTCTGAGACCTGGAAGGAGATACAAGCTGCTTCCTGCCTTCCTTGGAGGACTAATCTCAACTAGTTTCAACGTGCCTCCCTGTTTGTGATATCATGAGGAGCTGCCTCCACCTCTGTCTCTGCCATGCATGTACTTCGATTGCTGCCAGCCACCCCTGAATGAACTTGTGAAATTCTGAAACTGTGAGCTAAAATAAACCTTTCCTTTCCTAAATTTGTGCCTGTCGGGTATTGAGTTGCAACAATGGAAAGGTAACGGAGACACCCGTAATTGACTTTAACTGAGACACAATGTCAACATTAGTTTTCATACAAAGCACAATTACAAGAAATTTGATTCCTTCCATCATAGATTAGTCAAGAAGGGAACCAGTAAGAGAGAAAATGATCAGTGGCATTAAAGGCTGCCGTGCTGTCTAGAAAAAGACGCCAGGAATCAGGCTTAATTTTGGAATGATGGGGAAATCTGACAGCCTTTTCAAGTGTGTTGCACAGAGGGCAATGTGAGAAAGAAACTGAAAATTCAGGAAAGAAAAGGTGTCTTAAAAAAAAGGCTGGCAGAATGAGCACAAGCAAGATGAAGGGTGTTCGTTATGAGGGAATATTTTTTCTGGGGAAGATGGAAGGAGGAAAAAGGAAGATGGACGAAAGTGTATTAGTGAAAGATAAAAGGAAATCATTTTAGTATTATGCTATTAATGCATGTTAAAATGATAGTCTCGTTTTTATCTGCTTCTGATGTATTTTCATTTTCTTCGTGTTCCTCTAGGACAAAGATCTCTTTTTGAAACCTTTACTCTCTTTTATCACTTAATAATTGCTTCCATTTTTCAGCATGTACTAAAAAGGCTATGTATCAGTCCCAAGAATGCCCTGGCATTAAATGTGAGAAACAAGCTGTACTTGGAGCTCTCCAAAGATAAGCACTTTAGGAATCAAAGGCAGTGCCATACTGCTCTTATTCCTTCTCTCCCCTGAAAGCTTGGTACGGCATTATCGCTGATCCCCAAAGAAAAGTCTTTCGGTTTAGCCATTACATTAACAATCTGCGATTCTAAAAACAGAATGGATGTCTAAACTGATCAACCCAGTAATTTCTCTCCTCTTTTCCTTAGTTCTGGTGCAATGAATTTGAACTAGGAATCAAAAATAGAAGCATAACTATTTCTGTAGTTCATTTCATCTTTCATGTAAATCGCATCCACCACTGCATAAATTATAAGGGCTTATAGCCAGGTCCATCAGCTCTGTGTAAACAGACCTCCGCAAGCTGTGTGGGCACTGGAAGGACAGAATGCCGACTCATGAGGAACTGTTGAGTGCTTTGATGCAGTTACATAACCAGAAGCCTATTATTGTGAAAATTTACATTAATATTGGAATAATGAATGGAGGACCAAAATGAGAAGTTATTTTAGAAATAATAAATATTTCTAAGAAAAGTAACAAGAGAAAATTGTATGAACTTTACAATAGCTAGGGAAAAATTGTCGTTAGCAGAATTCAGTTCACATTTTTCCCACTTAGGTAGCCCCATGAAAGGTCTCACATCTAGAGAAACATTGAGCAACACCCTGAAGAGAAAGAATCTTATAAACTAGAAATATTTCCATCCTTGGAAATGAAGAGGCATTAGAAGTCTGTACAGTAGAGAAAACTTCAGAAAATAAACTAATGTAATAGTAAGCAAGCACAGAGGTTAATAATACTCTCTTTTTCAGTAGTTGAAAGTAAGATAACTTTGGTGAGAGTTAAGATATGTGAATAGTTTTTGATATCTGAAAGCCGAACTGTATTAGAGACCCATGTTTCTTTCTGTCTTAGTGATGACATAGATTATAGGTGATCAATACTTGTAAAACATGCTTCCTTACAAGCTAGAGCACATGCTGTATATTTTGTTCTCTAACAAACCCCAAGATTTTAGAAAAATATCTGGCATAATCTCACTTTCTATTAAATGTTTATTAGAATGTAAACGTACAACCACTAGGAAGGTCGATATAGAAATTCCTCAAAAGGCCACAAATAAATATTCCCTTTGATCCAGCAATACCTCTTTTGGGAATCTTTCCAGAGGAGTCAAAAGCATTCTGTAAAAGAAGTACATGTCTACTTGTGCTCATAGCAGCACAACTAACAATAGCAAAAATGCGGAAGACACCAAAATACCCATCGACAGACCAATGGATACATAAATTGCAGTACATGTACACAATGTAGTACTACTCATCTATAAAGACAGATAGTTTTGAGGATTTTGTAGGCAAATGGATGAAACTTGAGACATCATGCTCAGTGAAGTGAGTTAGATACAGGAGGTTAAATATCACATGGTTTCTCCCAGCTGAGAAATCCAGAATACAGTCATTTCATAGGACTAAATGGGAGGAGAGATAGTGGGAATTACTGGGGAAGGAGATGATGTGGGAGAGCCAAAAAAAGGACAGAGGAAGAGTTTGTAATATATTGTGCAAGATATATATGTGAACAAAACACTCAAGTTCAATGTAAACACTATGTATCATATATATATATATATATATATATATATATATATATATATATATATATAATGGGAGAAATGTTTATTAGAATAACAGGAATTATTGTCATGTCTACCATAGAAATTGTAGAATAAGGTATCTTCCACATGATCTACAACCTTAGGAATATCTGTCACTCTCAACAACAAAAACAAACAAGTAGAAGACTCATTTTTCACTTTACCTTGACTCCTAAATCTCCAGCCAGGTGTCTGGGTTTAGTGCAGCTTGGAAGCAGCTGAGCCCAAGGAGCCCACACTGAAACCCCTGCTGGTGCTCGACTCTGCTCCTTTCCTCTGTCCCTTGTAGGGGTTAAGTTGTGTCTCCTTTAAAATTCATATCTTAAGTCCTAATACCATCCTAGAATGTGACTTTATTTGGAAATAAGTTGGTTACAGATAAAATTAGTTGTTGGGATGAGTTCATCCTGGAATAGGATGGGTCCTTCACTCAAAACAATTGATGGCCTTAGAAGAAAAAAGAGATTGGACTCAGGCATGTACATAAGAAGAACACTTTTGAAGATGAAAGCAGAGATGGGGATGATGTGAGACTGAGGAGCACGATGTCACCAGCAAGTGAGGAAGGGCATGGGACAGAATTTTCCTCATAGCCTTCAGAAGAAATCATCGCACTGAGTCCTTAGTCTAGGACTTGAGCTTCCAAAAGTGCGAGGCAATAAATTTCCATTGCTTAAGCCACCTAGTCTGTAGTATTTTGCTATGGCAAATCTAACAAACGGATATAGTCACCTGCTTATTTTTTTCCTACAGGGGATTAAACTCGGGGTCTTCACAGTGAGCTACATCTCCAGTCCATTTTTTAAATTTTTATTTTAAAACAATATCTTGTTGAGTCCCTAGGTTGCCCAGGCTTGGCTTGAATTTGTGACCCTGATGCCTCAGCCTCTCGGAGTGCTGGAATCATAAGCATGGGCCAGCACCTCCAACTACCATCTTATTCCTTGGTGTAGCTTGTCAGATTTCCTCCCAGAGACACCTGCAGCCCTGACCTCACTCTCACTGGGCGCCATCTTGAGCAAAGCTCAGAGCTCACAGAATTGCCTCCAATAGATCCCAAAGCATGCACAGTTAAATGCTGTCAGGTACACCCATCCAGTGACATGGCAGGTACACCTGCATCCTCCCCTTACCTTCTGCTGGCTCCTATGCTTGGGATGGTACTGGAACCTGGAGGGGGTGGTGGAAACCACGACTGCCTATTAAGAAATGACATCAGTTATAAACTTAGCGCTTGAAAGGTGGATCCCACCCTTATGACCTTCAGGAAAAGCTGAAAAATATTTACTAGTTTAAAAGGCAATGAGATATCTGTACACAAAGACCTTGGAAATAAAATGAACATTTTTTAATATATATATAAAACAGTAAGCAACTATCCTGTATTCTGGCCTCTTTTCCCCCATTTAAATTTCTTTTCTCATTTCCTTTAGCATTAAACAATGTAGATGCGCATTTAAAAAGAAACCCAAAGAAACTGAAAAAGAATAACAACTGGAGGCAGTAAGTTCATGTGTGTTTCCCATGTTTTTCTTTCTATTTTCCTGCCAACTTCAACAATTTTTATAATGAAAATAACAACAATCTTATGTGTTACTCAAAATGCAATTAAAAAACACTATATGATGAAAAGTACTGTGACAAAATTCTGAAAACATAAATTAAAACCACAGCAATGCTAACCCCAACTTTAACCTCAATTAGAAAAATGTTCTCACATTACAAGGAAGTAATTTTAATTGAAAAAAAAAACCAGAAAAAGGCTCTTTCAGAAAGACTAAGGTAGGAACCAAATATGAGGATGTACAGAGTCATATGCAACAGAGAAAGAGAGGCTTGAGGTGAGTCTACTCCCTGAGAACCCATGGGAATTAACTCAGACCAGATAGAAATCAACCAAGGCATATTTAAATGAAGGGAGCACATACTCCCCGAGAATAGGAAAGGCATATCACAGAACAGTGACAGCCTTATCACTAACTGCTTCTTTTTATGTTTCTCATAAAAATAGGTACTGGGAATTGAACCCAGGGCCTTTGCATTAATGTGCATTCCCAGTATCTTTTCCCCTTTGAGACAGTGTCTTACTGAATTGCCCAAGCAGGGTCAACTTGCAATCCCCCTACCCTAGCCTCCCAGAGTGCTTGGGTCACAGGTATGCACCACCATGCCCATCTTATTGCTAGTTTCAATGGTCCCAAATGGTGTCTAATCTACCAGAGAAGACATTCTTAGACAGGGAAGTAAGGTAAAAATACAGGCATTAAGCTCTTACAACCATAAGAATCTTATTTTTAGCAGATCAAGGGTCAAGGGGATAGCAAATTTGGGTTCAAAAGAAAAATGATCCACATGTTTTGAAATTTTTCAGATAAAACCAGAACCTGAACATGTGGAAATAATAAGGGGAGTAGATACAAGGGAGTGTTCTCCCCTCAGAGGGACTACAGGGGAAGGACAAAAGTCAGCCAGTTTGTCAACATACACTGAGGAGATACCTACTCCACACCAGGCAAAGTCCTAGGACCCCACACACCAAAAAAGAGCAAGAAAAAGAGTAAATCACTGAGTTTAGGTGTGCTTCTTTTCCATTCTCACCAAAACTTCTGAGCACTCTTACATACAACAGGGGCAAAGCTCTTCTGCTGTCATGTTTTGTTGTACAATCTTCTTGATACACAATGTCAAGTAGATACGCCGCTCATCCCAGCGAGTATGTGAGAGTCCACTCAGGGTGAGCTGGGGGGAGGAGGCAAGAGCCTCACAGACACAGACTGACCTCCCCCAGTGGTTGTACACTTGGCTATAGAATTAGCTCAGTCTACAGAGAAGTGGCTGTTGGCATGGGTTGGCTTTAGGAGCACACTGAAGCATCAAAAACACCACTTAGAAAGTCAAGGCCCTAAGGGAACCAGAGCATTTAAAAAGAGATTGGGAAAAAGAGCTGAAGTGTAAGCGCAGCAGAATGTAGACCTTGGGTCTCTGTAAGAAGAGAGGAGAATTAGGAGGAACTTTCTGAACTCTGCCTGGGCGCTCTGGAAAGGGCATGGTTTGGTTCAGATGTTAGTAACCAACAGCACAGGGAATGAGCAAGAGGCAGATACCAGGTCCAGCCTACCTCTTTTTCTTCACAGGAACGGTGGCTGTAGCCTTGGGGATGTTTGCACTCAACAGATCACCAGGTTGCCTGTTCAGTGACAAGAACAACAAGCCATCAAATTATTCAAATTTTCTCATTCTATCCTTCCTTTGATAGGACTTGTAATCAGCCCATATTCCCACCTGCTATCTATCTACCACGAAAAATGTTTTAACGAGGATGGAAAAGTGATTTTTAAAATTTTTTCCTTCGTTTACTTATTTTACAAATTGCCAGTCTTCCACTAGGTTAAAAACTGAAGGAACTGAGTTAAGATGCAGTTTACCAGCTTATGCTAATTGACTGAAATTCAAACTAGTCACATTTGGTATGCCACAGAATCTCACTCTTCAATTTCATGATTATATTATAAGTAACATAATTATACTGCAGTTTTGCCTTAAAAATGTTAGTTTGTTTAAAAAATTAAATCGTACTCTTTTAAGTCTCTACTTAGCATTTATTGATATATATGCTGACCTACAAAGCAACAGAAATTACCCATGGTTGGGTCAATCCCTGAGAAATGTGGTCTAGCATAACTTCATACATAAACATATACTTAAAGCAACTTAAGTTTAGGCCTAGCCAAGTTTGGTAGTATGTTCTGGGAAAATGCATTTCATCAAAATACAAGGTGTCCCCAAGGTTACCATACATACAAAAATATTAAAAATTGAAAATATAATTTACCATAATATAAAAATCACTTGCTAAGGTTCAATTTGCCACATTTAAAGTAAAACTAATACTACCAGAAAAATTACAGAAGCACTAAATTCATTGTGCAAAGTGTCTCAAAAGTCACCATATTTAGATTAATAAGAATTTGGGACACCCTGTAGATTGTAAGCAGACCCATAATTTCAAGGCACAATTTCCTCTGAAGGAGGGATTGAAGATGGGTTGGGAAGGTTGGGGAGAAAAGTGCAGTGCTGGGTGCTGTGGCATGAAGAGTGCCAATGGGGCAGGAGAAAAAGAAGTTCTATGGGGGAAAGACAGCAAAGTTTTTAAAAAGAAGAAAAGGGGATGATCTCAGCTTCACTGGTTGGCTAGAGTAATGATCAGCAGATTTGTTCAGTAAAAGGCCAGCTTTGAACTTCTGCAGGCCATTTTGGCATCTCTCCTCTACTACAAGCTCTGCCAGAAACTACAGGATTGGGGCTGTGTTACAGTGACACTTCTGCCTGTGGGTCGTGTGCCCTGAGTTTGTTTCTCAAACCTGTACAAAGAAATGTACTTCAATGAGAAAAGTACATAGTGGCTAAAGACGTAGCTCAGTGACAGAGGGCTCGCCTGGCAGGTGCAAGCCCCTGGGTCATGGGTTCATTCCCCAGTAGAGCAAAGAGCAGATGCAGCTCAGACGAGGGGCAGGGGAGAGCTGTAGAATACAAAGGACATGGTTGCATCTGGTGATCTGAATGTGGAGATGCTTCTGGTAAAGGAAAAGAAAAGGTGCAGTTTCAGCAACAGCAAGAATTAGTATTTGTATCTATGTGTAATTGTTCATGAACTCAGAGTTATTATTGAGAAAACCTACATGTTATTTAAGAGAAAGAAAAGGAATAAATTTATAAGGAGATCTGAATAAATTTGGTAAGGATATTTTAATAAATTTGCTAAAGGGATTTCATGAGGTTTTTTTTTTTTTTAAATCTCATCTACTAGAACCCAAAGGAAATTGTTTTTCTTCAGAAAAACCTGTATTTTTAATTTGTCGTGTTCTGTAATTTTCTCATCAATGGTAGGAAATGTGCCTATGTGTATGTTGTGCCATCTTGCCACCAAGATACTTTAACCAGAACACAAATGTAAGAACAAGAACCAGAGAATGAGCTCATGGATTTGAAATTCCTGCCATATTTTATTCCCGCCATCAGTAGGAGTGCAGGCTTTTACTCTAGAATTCTGTGTTAAAAATGTAGAAGATAAGAATTTATGAAAAAATTGCTAAGAAAGGCTGAAGACTCGTAGATAAATAAGTCACACACAGAGATAGACGATTGTACTTGAGCCTCTCCAAAATAGGTAGACACGTACCTGTTGGTTAGTCTGCTGTCCAAGGTATCAGCCTTTGGTGTCTCAGCAGAACCATTTCTCTCTGAGATCCTATGTAAAGAAACAACACAAGTGTAGGGATAAACATTTCAAACCTCTTTTAAGCTAGAATATCTCCACAATGTAACTTTTCTCTTGTAAAGAAACCCATTACATTTTGTAATATTTTACAATGGAATAAAAAAGTTATTCACTTCAAAATCTACTTGTAAGACTATTGGGACAGTTTCGAATTTTAAAAGTATGTTCTCTCTTTTTTTTAACCTGTTTGCCTTTCTGACATATTGAACATTTATTTGACCTACAAATTATGGTCATTTTTTTGTTTAATAATTTTCTGAACACATAGGAAGACTACATTTACCAACATTATTGCAATTAAGTTGGCACCACTTGATGGAGTTCTAGATAAAAGAATGGAAGTAAAAATGTCACTTCTAGATCTATTGTAAAACCTTCTGAATTTTCTTCCAAACCCTTTCCTCCCCTTCCCCAAAATGACCTTGTGCCCATGGTTTAAGATGGCGCCATTCAAACAGTGGAGAAACATAGGGCCCTGAAGCATTGTTTGCACTCCACCAAACCACATCAGACTTGGGGAGTAAAGCAATGCTTTCTGCTGAGTTATGCCATCGAGATTTGGGAGAGAGGAGGAGGAGACTCGTTAAAATAGTTCCTCTACCATAATGAATAAGTTTCTTTGACTTTCAGTTAATAAACACTAATGGCCACTAGAAGTTTCAATTCTACTAATCTCAAATATCCTCATGAGGTTAAGAAAAAATTAGGAATATTGCCATCCCATAGTCCAAGAGTGGGTCTCCTGACCGCAGCCCTGTTCATGCCTTGCTTGCCTCACATCAGGAAGGAGGATTTCTCCCAAGGCCGGGGAATCTCTGGGGCACCCTGCAAATTTTCAGAAGCTGGGATGGAGCAAAATAAGGCAAAGAAATCAAGCCAGCAAGACTCTTCTCTTGATCCGACAAAAAAAAATTGACTGCAACTTCCTATGAATATCACTTTTCATACACTATCACTTTTACCATCCACTGTAGGACAGGACTTCATAGAAACTATTGATGCTAAGATGGATACTGACTTTGTATGTCCCTTTCTTTCGCAAAAAAGTCACATGGGGAAAATATGTTTAATTTTCTTCACTATCATAAGCTAACTTCCATTCCTAGATGTCATTTTTACATGGGCAACTAAATGTTGGGAGATAAGTCTAACATATTAAACTTCTGATTCAACACCAAATACAGTTTCCACTTATTAAAAAAAAAAAAAAACACCCCAAACTGCTAACTCTTGAATGCAAGAAGGAAGGGTAAATAACTAGCCGCAATATCATCTCCTCCTTATTCTCCACATTCTCCACAGACTATTCACAATAGAGACAGAACCTTAGAGTTGTGTACCAAAATATTCATACCTACAGTGATCTTCACTCCAAAAACTGGGACAGCACCCTGCCACAAACCTCTGAATCTCTGAGATGTTTAAATTTGAAGAGCTTTGCAGTGAATCACTGTGAAGACCGCAGACTAGATGCTGGGTAATCTGAAACCTGGAACCTTAAAAGTTCCTTGAAAATTCTAACCAGATTTTATTGCTACTGCTGAGGTCCTGATAATCAGATTTAAGAAAAAAAAAAAAAAACTCAGGAAATTGTACTGGAAATAAGAATCTGTTTAAAGCAAACAGAACTTTACTACCAAATGCTCTCAAGGTAAGTTCTAATATTAAAAATAGATGAGGTTAGTACAAATTCCCCAGGGCACATCTGTGGGCAGCACTATATAGAATAGGACCACTAGCTACCTACTCTTAGCTGGTCATTTCATAAATTTTTCCTGTAGTTCCAAACATCCCTACAAAGGAGGTGTGGTTATTTCTATTTTCTAGATGAAGACTTAGAGTCTAAGAAAAGTTGGGGGTGATTTTCTCTGGGCCACACATCTAAAATGATGCTATCTATTTGGTTCTGTACTATGTTTGTCTTCAGACCTTACAATAGGTTAGCATGGCTCTTTCCTTTCGATTCTCCATGTGTCACAATCTCTTCCAATGCCACTAGGGGGAGAAGCCTATCAATCACAACTGAGAAAACTTTAGCTAACCATGCTAACATGCATATGACTATTTTGTTTCCAAGAGAAGGTTTCCCCCATAATAACTTTCATTAATATATATTCCTAATATATATATTGACATTCAACTTGGGGAATCGGTGCACGTATCTCCCTTCCCTCCACCCCCGTCCCTGCCATCCCACAGCCCTCCCTGTCCCCACGAGGTCCACCTCTCTCTTTCCTATCACCTCTCTTTCATTTTGTTCTTTAAATTATCTGTATTTAAGGTTTCACATATAAGAGAAACTGTGTGATATTTAACCTTTCGTGGCTGGAGTTATTTCGCTTTTGCTGAGGGAGATGAACTTTGTGTTTCTCCTAAAAATTAAAGTTTTGCCAACTTGTGATATGGAATAGGTTGTTTTACAAAGTGGGTCTGTGAGGCAGGAAATACACAGTAAGCAGTATATTCAAAAGAACCAAAGAAAAGTTGTATTTCCACAACAGAACACTAGAGGGCTCCCTGACCTAGATTTTTCTAAATGAGTCATTAAGCCACTTTCAGGATTTAGTCTGGTATCTTCATACTACATACACTGTTATTTACTCATTTCTTTAGCACATTTACTATTTCTAAACAAATATGCATATTTAAAGGGAAAATCTTTATGTCTAAACTCAGTAATTTTCTTCTGTTAACATTAATGCATTAAGTGCACAACTGCACACACCAGATACATTTGATCATTTTCCTCTAAAAACTTCACATCTTGCTTCTTGGAATGGCCTGCAATACCGGACTCTCACTTCTGCTACTGGAGTTGTCCAGTTTTATTTGCTTTCTAGCCCCTGAATTCTCTTCCTCACAAGAATTTACTGCCCGGGGAATGAGCAGACTGGGATACTTCTTCCAAATGTGTTATTAAACCTTAGAGTAAATAGAGCACAAACTCTCTAGTCCGATTTTCTAGCCTACAAAATGAAAGTTTTGGGATGCTTTGGCTACTATGAATCCTAGGTGCATGCTGAAATCACTTCATAAGCTTGAAAGTAATACCCAAGTCTCATCTCATGCTAACTAAATCAGAATCTGGGGAGAAAGGTAAGGTAAGACCAAATCATCAAGTAACTTGCATGGGAGGTCTACTCTGTTTCTTACATCTCAAAGTGGGTGTGCACTGGCCTGATCCTTTTGGCCTGTAAAATCTGAGGTCTCCCATATCTACCTTTCATGACTTCCATCTAAATTCACTCCTAGAAATAGTGCTTTCTACTTCAGTTAGCTGTGCAAGGCTCACCTGCAAGTCCAGCATAAACAGAGTTATTCTGTCTATCTACGTTCTGTCCAAAATGTTAACTTCAGCCTTTTCTTATACTTACTAAGCACTTTCAACAAATCTAAATGGAGTACTTGATTTTTGGGATTTATACTTCAACCTAACTAAAAGTTTCTCAAATTTTCTCTCTCAGGATGAGTCCTTTCTCCTTATTTAAACAAGAGAACTAACTGGCACAATGTACTTCTGGCAATCTATGAGCCATTTGGAGACTCCAGCTGGAAAAGTAGCATTATTTTCTAAACTCCTTATGCTAGAGTGGATTAAATCTATCATGTTATTAAAATTTATATTCTCCCCAAAAGTACTTGTACAGAAAATGCTGTTTTCCACCAACAGAGTGGAAGAACCTAATGTTCTAATAAGTACTACTTATGTTCACAGAAATAACCATATTGTTTCTTTTAAATTGAACTAACAGACTCCAGGCTTTACTTATCCCATCTATACACAAATCAGGGTTCCTCACAATCTTTTAGATCAATCAACTATTCCCTAAAATCTGAGATTAACACATATGTTGAGGATAATTATTACAAATATGAACATTTTCAGAGACAAAGGGAACAATACCAGTGAAGGCAAGAGGAAAGTTGCCTAGTAGAGTTCAAGATTTTTCTGAATTTCCAAGAAGATAATTCAATATTTGCACCCTTTCTTCCTAAGATAAAATATCAATGGTTTAAAGCTTATTTTAGAAAGAATTTAGATAAATCATAGCAAAGATGGGGCTTAACAAGTTAATGCATATGAATGTAAAGCACAGGTAAATGTATTCTTAGATGGGTCAAAATTACCTTACCTGTCCAAAGTGTTATCAGATCTATAACGACTAAGTGCGGCTTTTGGTTGGCTTACTTTCTCATTTGTTTTCCTGTAGCAAAATGAAATTATCAAAAATATCAGTAGAAATATATAAGAACTATTATAAGAAATAGTTTACAAAACCTATCACGTATATGGATGGCCATTATTTGACTCTTTGTGGTAGGAAATGTATATGTTGCCAGGGACAAATAGGTCCTGAGTACCCAAATCTTTCAAGGTTTAGACTGAGACAGAATAAAGTATGTTGAACTCAATTCCTAGTGCTAATAAGGAATTCTCCTGTCACAATTATTTTATACTACCGTATAACTTATTCAGATTGTGCATAAGGATAAAGAAAACAACACAGCACGCAAAATGATGAGTAACTAACTTGTCTTCTTGTGGATGCTGTAGATTTCTGTGTAATAGGATCTCAATCCCATATAATCAGCGGGGTTTTGTTTGCAGAGTTTTAGCAGTGCCATAAGTCCACACAGTGGGCTCAATGCTAGATTGAGTTATTCAACATTCAGCACCGTGGACAGGGTTGAGAGAGAATTCATTGGTAGAAGGAAAAGATGGACAGGGAAGAAGGAAAGGAAAAGAGGGAAACATAAAAAGTCAGAAAGAAATAGAAAGAAGAAACAGAGAAATAAAATGATTAACATAGAAAGAACAGAAGAACGATAGGGAAAAGTCAGGAGAGAGAAACGTAAATGAATAGGACAAATAAGGCAAGAGGAAATACAGAAACATAGGTGGAGGATGACGGGCTCAGCAACAGGAATCATACTCCCGAAAATAGCAAAAATGTCTTGATCCTGCTGATCAGACAGACAAAAAGCCTGTTTAATGTCACACATAGGGCAAGTGGCTCTTTGGGGAATCACATCATGATGTATTGAGCTTCCATTTAAAATCATCATTTGAAGCTGATGCATCAAAGATGTTGAATCAGGATAAGTAATAAGATCATATACTGAAGATTTAATTTTAAATGTGTTATATTTTTATTACACAAATATTTGAAGAAAGGCAATATACAAAGTATTTTGCTGGTGCCTCCGAGGAAGCCTAGAATGAGGCGGCGATACGTGTTCCCTGCACAGAACTGGAGGGACAAGTCAGGTGCACACACCCAATGGAAACATGTGTCTAGTGTCATGAAAAGGGTTCAGGGAAAATTCAAAGAAGTTATAAGATGAAAAAGCTGTTTTTTCAAGTGTAAGAATCAGAGAAAAGTTAGAAAGTGAAGTTTGAGCTGGTCTTTGGAGGATAATGATTACAGACATGAATATGTTCAGAGACAGAGGGAACAATGCCAGTGAAGGCAAGAGAAAAGTTGTCTGGTAGAGTTCACCAAGTCTTTAATGAAACCTCAAAATGAAAGCCTGGTATTGTTCCCTATCTTGTGTGTTGTGTGGATGTAAATAGGAGTTGGGGGGCAATTAACATCCTTCCATAACATCCCCCCCCACACACACACACCATTTTAGGCCTCTGGCTGGATTGATTCCTCCCAGCACTTAACACAAGACATGCTATAGTATGTTAAGACATAGTATAATATGCTGACTTGTTTTTATTCTCCCTCTTCACTTCCACTCAATTAGGATGCAAGCTCTATGGAAGCAGGGTGTCGGCTTTGGTCAGCCCTTGGTTCAGTGTCTGGCACCCCGCAGGCCTTCCACAGGCACTGCTTAGCTGCCAGCCTTATCAGATATGGTCCCATTGTCTGTCCAAAGAAGTGCACGACTAAGTTTCAAAGCTTGTGGACAATACTGAACTGTCATCTAAGGCGATAAGGGTATATGATTTCAGTCCCTTCTCAGGCTGGCTCTTTGCATGCATTCTCACCTCCACTGGGAGTGCATCTTCCCTCATGCCACCAGCCAGCCATGCCTACTTGGGAAAACTTTCCTCCTCATTCATCAAGCTGCAGTGTCCAAACCAAAGATCACCTCCTTGGGGTAGTTTAAAAATAGTCAGAGTTCATCTGTCCTGCCTCTTTATTCCCATGACATTCTCACACTTCAAGACCATAGCATTTTCCATGGTAAACCTTGGTATTTTGATTTGTGGATAATTTCCCATGAGTGAAAGAACTTTTTAATGCTGTGAGTTGTGTCTTACACATCTGGGTACCCCCTGCACAATACAAGCGCTTCCCAGCACCCTGTGGGCAAACCCCAAAGGGAAAACAGCCTCTGCAAATGGGCAGAAAAATGACAAGAGGTATCACTTGAGTGTCAGAAAAGCCACCCTACTCTTTGGACAAAGTATACTCTCTAATATTAGTTATAGATAAAGGAGAACTATCTGGGGATTGTAAGTTTTTGTTACAGAAGATAAGAGCCTTACATATTACTTCAGCCAAAATGCTAGCCACCAAGAAGGGCTCAGAACCAAAAACAAATTAAAATATAAAATAAGCACAAAAAGCATTAAATTCCTGCTATATTAAAGGATACTGTATGTAAACTAAGAAGGTGATGGCTAGTGTTCATTGTCACTACTCAAAACAGATGCCTATGTTTGCAACGGCTAGCTCCAGAGAGAGGGATAGAGCGCCAAGGGTTGTACTCTCTCAGCCTCTCTTTGCTTGGTGGATGCAGGCCAACTAAGAGTCAGGCTGTGATCTTCAAAACCATGAATACTAAGAAGAGACACAGGTAAAGCCTGTCTAACCACAGATCAGCAAATCAGAGCAACTAATGCCAGCAACAGGGAAACAAATTGGCTGCTTGGTGTGTAAAGAGTTATCAGCCCGGCACCCTTAGAATAGGTCCATCCAAAGCAAGAAAGGTTTACAATGACTGAAAGCAATTCACGATAAAGTTCTTTAAAAAGGTTGAATTCAGAGTGCCTAGTTAACTTCTTAAAAACCTACACTCTCTTGCTAATTATCCCTCACGGAGAAGGAGACTCAAGCAACTAAGCTGGATGAAACTTGACTCTGATAAATATTTAGGTTCTACTGATAGGTGTGGTTGTCTGTACATGTGCAGTTAAATATGCTTTAGAATATTATCTATTTATTTATCAACCTGAGATTGTTTACATAATTGTGATCACTACTTATGTCTGAATTTTCCTTCTAATTTGCATCTGTCAGTCCTTTTGCTACCAGAGATAAGTTAGTATTTTGCCACAGCTCAGGAGTGTCCAGAAAGAATGTGCCATCACATAAATCAAGTGAACTCTGAAGTTGTTATTTCTGTATTTTAGAATTCCTTTATCTAAGACTCAAAGGTATCTAATCTTCTTATATTTCTAAGAGCCTTCTCCTGCCACTCAGGACCATTCTAGTAAGGTGAGCCAAGGTTAATTATTTTCTGCATCAAAGTCATAGCTTTGGGAACTAGAGAAGCAGTTTCCCCACTCCAGATTTTCTCTCATGTGCCCAGAATGTCAGGAAACGCCCAAGGCTAACCACAAATATTCAGCTGGCTTGAGCAAGTCTTCTCTAAGAACCATCATCTTTGTGTTTCTGCTAATGAGGTAACTTGTCTGAAACACCCACCTGTCCAATGCATCATGGGAGTTATGTCGGCTGAGCACGACCCTGCCATAGTTTTCATTTCTGCAGAGAAAAACCAAAATTATATCACCTCAGGAATTGCCACAATGTTTACTAAGCACTAAGTAAGAGATGGGAAAAGTTCACAACTTTTGGCAAGGTTAATTCATTTTACTTGAGGCACAAGAACACAACTATGAATCTCTTTTAACTAGTCACCACTTGCAAGAGCATTGTGGAAAGAAACAAGTCTGTTAGTGCAAACAACCTTTTATCCCATAATATTTCCACACAATCCAACAATGAATGAGAGTTTTGTTTCGTTTTATTTTGTTTTACTAAAGGATGAGAACACATGGCCATTTACTTTGCATGCATTAGAAGAGTCTTTTTCTGCAGGAAGACAAATACAAAAGCTTTTTTTAAATCCTGCATAAGTTTTATTAAGCCAATTATGTCTGGTTATTTAAAAGCACTAGACAATATTTCTTGTCAAAATATAGAAAAACAAGTACCAGAATTTGTAGTCTAGGAGATTTGTCACTCACAGAAGACTTAGCACACTTTGAATTATGAGAATATATGATAATGCTATTTGGTCCTTAAAATCACCTGGTAAGTTAGGCAGGAAAGACCCTGCTCTAGCCCATTCACAGATGAAATTAGTCAAGTATTCTGTGAATTTCTTAAGACCACAATATTGGCAGGTGAGGAAGATGGTCAATGAATCATATCTAGTTACGCTAAGTACTTAGTCTTCCTATGGCCAACCCTACAATAGATTTTTACACATAAATGCCACAGCCACAGTCTGTACCTTGCACAGTGGTCTTGAAGGTATGGGCAATTTTAGGAAATGTCAAAACATGGAGGCCCTTTGGACATGAGCCAAAACAGAGTGTAACTACCTGAACTTTTTTCATATCAACCCAACCAAACCTGAAATACCATGTTTTTCCTGGTTGGGCTCCACTAACATTACTCAATGCTTTGGAACAATTTTTATTAAAGCTATTTTTTAAACTATAGTAAACCATTGAAAGATATATGAGCCTTGAAATCGGGACAACCCCAGGACTCTCAAAGACTCCCAGGAGAAAGTGTTCATTGTCCCTGGCATCTGTCCCCAACACGTGTGAAAGTGGTGCAGGCACCAAGCACATTCTTACCTGCAAAAGAATTAGAGCACACAGCCCAGAACTGAGCCAGTGGGAGTTGGGGAAGCATCCAAGCCAATTCCTTTCATTTGGCAGCAGCCTGCATCCAAAGCTGGCTTCCCTGTACCTTTGTAGGAAGGTTTGCCTGGCATAAAACCAACATTTGTACCAACTGCAATTTATTTTAGACAATTCTGTCTTCATCCATCTGTGTAAATAATTGCAGTCCAATATTTGTTATCTACATTTGACATCACACTACCCTACAGAAAAATAAGAATATGCCATAAGAAGTCCTGACAGAAGCGGCCAGTTCTGTTCTGTGGGAAAGAATGACTGTCATCAGGAGTGGCAACTCCCAAAGTTAGAGGGAGTCTCCATGGACCCATATATCTTTAAAAAATAATAATACTCAATAAAATAAAGTGATAAACATGCTTTATTTAGCAATTACAAGAGTGTCCTTCAAACAGTCATATTTTTATTGTTTCTAGGAAGTTTTGAGTATAGTGCAGGATTTCTCACCTTCAGGGCTACTGACATTTGGGTTTTGCTGATTTTCTGCTGTGGGATCTGTCCCGTGGATAATAGGATATTTAACAGTACCTTTGGCCTGTGCTCACTAAATTCCAGGAGCAATCCCTAATTCTGACAGCTAAAAATATACCCTAACATTGCATTCTCTAGGGTAAAACTACTCCTAGTAGAGGACGCTGATGTAATGGTTAGGGTAAAATCTCAACTCCATTATTTAATATCTGTGTGTCCTTGGATATGCTCTGTGACTTCTCTGCACTTTCGATTTCTCTCCTATAAAATAAGGATATTATACCTACTGTGTGTGTTTGTTGTGAGATTTAGTGATGACACATTTGTCAAACATTTAGTATCTGGCATAACATACAAAGAAATCTGGAGATGAATGCATACTTTATAGGGCATATATAATAATATGGATCTGGACTTAACAAATATATAGAAAATGTAAGCTTATGTTGGCAATACTCAATACTTCGCAGAGAATAAGTGCTTACTCTTTCAAAGTAAGGGCACATTTTCTACCCTCCTAATATCTGAAGGTAGACAGACGGTCAGTTGGGACTTCAACGATCTCGGGATTTACTGATTTCACTTGTGCATATAGAGATTTAAAATGAATTATTATCAAGATTTTAAATTTGAAATCATACTGTTAAGCGTTTGTTTCTATTGACAAGAATGCAGGAATGGCACATACTATGAATCTTCCTACTATGGACAAACAATTATCATTTTGGAAATTAATAAAATCCTATTTTCTTTTCAGCTTGTGAAGAAAGCACATGTGCCTCTTCCAGGTGATAACTATGCTCTCTCTCCTCTCTCTCTCTTTCTCTCTCTCTCTTTCTCTCTCTCAGTATTGACTCACTTCTTTATGTGGACATTGTGTGGATATTCTTGAAAATCTAAAAATGTATGCTTGATATTTGAAAATGGATGCTAAATTTAACCACAGCTTAGATAAGACAGTAAAGCATTTTAGAAGGAAAGGACTTGTGGGCCAAATAGCCCTTAGTTTTTCAAACAGTAAATGCCTCTCTCCACCCACCCATCCATCCACTGCTCTCCACACTTACTTTTCTTCTTCAGAATAATTCTTTATCCAGCTGCTGTCCTGTAAGAAAGTTCTTCTTTTGTTCACCTCGTGTAAACCTTGTTGCCTTAGCAAAGTCCCTTGAGTGATGCTCTTCATCTCTACCAATGGAAGCATGAGAAATTAGGAGACAAGTAAGTTGAGTATGGCTTTATTAACCTGAAAGTTTAGAGAGCACATCTGATTGGCCAGACCCATCTTCTAGGCTGGCAAATCCAGTACTACTTCAATGCAGAATATACCAGCAAGAAAAAACAAATCCCTTTCTCCATCAAAGATAACACAGAAAACTGCATAGGTGCCAACTGAAACTGCCAGAGAAGCTTACAGGCCCCTGCCAGCTCTGGGAACAGTAAAACAATCAGCCCAAGATAAATGAAGCCAGAGTTTGGTGGGTTGGTCATTCTACTTAATAAGAAATGTGCCTCAGAGTCAGTAATTGTAGTGTACACTTGTAATCCTAGCACTCTGGGAGACTGAGGCAGGAGGAATGAGAGTTCAAATTCATCCTGGACAACTCAGCAACTTACACCCATTCACCATCCCCCTCCAACACACCAAGTAAAGAAGGAGAGAAAAGAGATTATGCCTCAGGAGTCAACATAGTACTGTTTTTATATCCAGTAAATACTAGTCAGCAAATTTTCATGCATTTGATTAAAAACAACTTAATTCTTGATCCCACAGGAACAAGAAGCATAGAAAGTTACTCTCCAAAGAAGTGATTTCTATTGATTTTTAAAAATTGTCCTTAAAATTACATGAGTAAAAAATATAGCACACTTTTGCTTATGTATTGCTAATTAAATTAGACTATTATTTCTAAAGCATTTAATATCTATATTAAATTATTATCTGTGAGTTGTTTTTCATAGATTTTAAAGTATTTTTCAGCAAAGGAAATGTCTACCTTACCATTTCCTGTAGGAGACTTTTTTCTCAAGGGAAAATTGGCCATGTTTCCTTCCGATAAGGACCTGAAAGAAAAAAGGCGGGGGGGGGGGTGGGAAAAAAACACAATGAACACGAGTTTCTGGAAGCAACTATTTCATTGCTAAGACATATTTTTTAATAGCATTGGCAAGCCATGTGATGTGGTATAATATGCACATTACATTAGGTGTCTCCTAACAATGTGAGAGTTCATCTATTCTAACAAATTTATTTTACAGATACAGAAAATCAGATGCTTAGTGTCTTCTGTGTCATATAAATGGTTGAATCAGGTAATCTATTTATTTATTTATTTAATCAATAAATGTGCGTTGAATGCTTGCATTGATCCTAACACTGAGCCAGGAGCTGTGGGGGAAAATAAAGATGAGTTAGACAAGTGTTTGTCTGTGACGAAGATATCAAAAAGAAGGTCCAACGATGAGCTCCTCAGCTCACGCTGAGAGGCACACCTGGAAGGCATCTTTTCTTTCCCCCCCTTTATTGATAGGTACAAGTGCAAAATTTAAGGTTTACAATGGAGTTGAGCATTTTGTGCACATACCACATACTTATCTTGTCAAGGTGACAAGGGCTTTCCCACTCTCCTTTTGTCCTTCCCCTTCCCCTCCCTTCCCTCCCTCCACCCCTACCCTACTCCCCTCTTGCACTTTGTCTTTTGTCTTAAGTTCCATAATAGTTGTGATCTGGGTCTTTCATATCAGAGAGACCATCCGATGTTTCACCTTCTGCTTCTGACTCACTTCTCTAAGCATGATGTTCTCAAGTTTCTTCCATTTGTCTGCAAAAGCCTCCACACTGTTGGACTTTATAGATATAGTATTCCATTGTGTATAAGTACCACAGTTTGTGTATCCACTGGTCTGTTGATCGGTATTTTGGTGACTTCCATGTTCTATCTATTGTTAGTTGTGCTGCTATGAACATGGGTATACACATATCTCTGTTGTGTGTTGTTTTGACCTCTTTTGGATATATTCCCAGGAGGGGTGTCGCCGGATCAAAGGGGATATTTATTTCTGGTCTTTTGAGAGCTCTCCATACTGCTTTCCAGAGTGGTTGAACGAACTTACACTCCCACCAGCAGTGTAGGAGGGTTTCTTTCTCCCCACAGCCTTGCCAGAACTGATTGCTATTTGACTTGTTGATATAGGCCATTCTCTCTGGAGTGAGATGGTATCTTAGTGTTGTTTTGACTTGCATCTCTCTTCTGGCTAGAGATGTTGAGCATCTTCTCATGTATCTATTGGCCCTTTGTACTTCTTCATGAGCGAACTGCCTCTTCATTTCATTTGCCCATTTTCCAATAGGATCCTTTATTTTGGTAGGCTTACTTTTCTTCAGCTCCTTGTGTATTCTAGTTATGAGTTTTTTATCTGAGGTGTTGGGAGGCATCTTAAAGTAATGGATATGTAATTAGAAGGGAAGCAGCCAAGTGCATAGAAATCACAGATCTGAGGGAACACGGGTGATTTTAGGCAACCAGTACCTGAAAAAACCCAAAGTTCCTTAACTGTGGCCATCCCCTGCTATCAAGGTGTTAGAGGCTACAATGAACCCATCCCAGATCTAGGTTCCGAGAACTGGATTATAACTGTGTTTTCTAGGCACTTTTGCTTTCTTATAGACACAGAAATTTAAAATTATGTGTTATTACTGTGCTAACATGTGGATAATTAAAACTGATTTCATTATGCTCGCTACCACTATACTTATTTTTCTCTTCCACTTCTCAAAGGAATTAAAATTGGACCAGCGTTAGTGGATCTCTGCAGCATTGTGGGCCCTGGGCACTGCATCTAGTTAGCCCTTATCTTCTTGAAACTGGGACTTTGAGTTCGAAACTCAGTAAGGTCTTAGACAAACAGGGAAAACTTGTCATACTAGGTGGTATGTTAAGTCCTTTGCAATATCCATCCAACCAGACGGTGTATGGAACACTGAAGAAGGAATTCAATCTCAAGTCAGATGCAAGTTTTATCACATTCAAGTTTTGCAATGGAACCACTCAACCTGCCCATCAAGTGGGGCTGAAGAGCCTGCCATCTAGCTTATGAGATTATTGTGATGATCAAAGAATAATGTACAGAAAAAAAAACATGTTCCTAATCTAGAAATGCTACTAAATTAACAGATATAGGTATAACTGGGGGATTCAGAAAGCTTCCATGCAAAAGTACTTCATGCAACAACTTGCTATAGGACCCAAACTGGTGAAGATGCACTGACAGGCTGATCCAGGATAACAAATACCAGCCCCTGCCTAAGGCAGAGCTAATGAGCACACATTGGGCCTCAGAGCTCACTGTGGGGTCGGGCTGAGGCTCAAGTAGTACAGAGCATATCCTTTGCTCATGTCCTCTGTCTCTTCTTACCTTACCCGCTTCTCCTAAAAACATAATTTCAACAAGTCACAGACACTCAAATTTCTCTCAGGCACTGTCAACAGGGAACCGGGGGACTACCAGCCAATGGAGCAATGATGGCCATTCCCTTCGGAGACTTGAGGTGTTAGCAGAAAGCCTGACATGTAAACAATTCTACTTACTTACTATACCCCTTTAAGAGTATGTTAAGAGCTCCACTCCCTTATCTGAAAAGTGAAGTGAAATAAAGCTAGTATGAGGAACATGCAAGGACATATTAAAATAGCTAACTATTGCCCAAAACACAATAGGACAGTCAAACATATGCAATATCATGCCTCCTGGAAAGCAAAAAGCAAAACCATAGGCGAGACAAGGTGGGGCTGGGAATGAGGAAAGGTTGGAACAGGTTGTACTTGGTCAGGGTAATAGCATAAATATCTCTCAGCTGAGCCCCTGATGTGAACAGGGTTTCTCACAGAGACTGTCCTTAATCCTCCCATAAACTATATGAGATGGCTTTTATTACTTTCAACTCCTAGAGAACACAACTGAAGTTTATAAGAGCCTGTGACATGTTCAAGGTACTAACAGACAAACTGAGGCTTCTAAATCAAGGACAATTCTTTCTTTAATAACCAGCATCAATGCTCATCTTGAGTCACTGCAAGATTCGCCAGTTGCCCTGGCATTCGAGAAGGAGACCTGGAACTCAGAGGACTGCTCACCCTGACACCTACTGGTGCAAGTCCCATGACCCTGGCCTGCAACGCTGAGCATGGATGAGAAGGAATCATTGCAGCAGAGAAACCCTCAAAGAACAATCTCTTTTGAGTATTCCCTGATATTCTCTGTTTTTAAAAATGTATTTGCACATGAAAACTTGAATTTGAATAAAAGTAGCAGCATTAGTAGTTACAAGAGCCAAAGAGTCAAACAACCCAGATGCCCATCATGTGATGAATGGGTATATGACCTGATGGATCTGTACAATGTAATTTTTAACCAGAGAGCTGCGGATCATGGAAGAATCAACAAAACTAAACTGGAGTGATCCAAAGAAAGTGAGTGGGTTTGCTCAAGACTGCTCTTAGAGAGTATCCCAGAAGTCCCAGAGTATGCTTCTCATGCTAGCTTTGATTTTATTTTTACTTGAGACTAGTCTTGGGGGTGAGAGAGAGAGAGAGAGAGAGAGAGAGAGAGAGAGAGAGAGACTAAGGATCATAAGCTGATTCAGATGCTTCATCTCATTGCTGTTGTTCCTCATCTCACCAGGCCTCCTAGCAAGGGAATATAGGACCATAGGACCCCCTAGCAGGGTGCTGGGTCTGGCCGAAGCCAGGCAGGACACAAGCCTGTCTGGAGTAACTTTATGGTTTAAAGGGTACTCTACCAAAAATACTTGTTATCTTTATTAGCCAAGGTTTGCATATTACAAAATGCCATGGACCAGTGTTCCTAACAAGAAGGTTCCCCTCACTTGCCGAGTTCCTAACAGTTGCCACACACTGTGCCTCCGACTTTATACACATTATCTTACTAAATTCTTCCAGAATTATCTCTACTTGCAGGAACCCAAAATTTAAAGAGCTTGTGCAAATTACATAATTAATAGGAAAAAACCGAGAACTGTAATTAGGTCTATATGAATATCATGTCAAGGCTCTTTTCAGTAAGTGATCCTATATGTAATTAAAATTGTCATTCAAAATGGCCAAGACCAGGAACAGAGAAATACCCTAAGGTGCCAATAGATGGGTGATATTAGAAGAGCAGTGAGGAGAAGCGGCAGTAACAAGTGTCTGTTCCACACGCCCTGAGAGCTGGAGCTCATCCCTCCTGCCATCACCCTGCAGCCAAGAAGGGCCCAATACTGTTCCTGAGTGTTCCCTTTTCTGGAACCTATGGGATATCTTAATCAAGTTTTTCATATTTATTCCCAGAGCCATGCTGACTATTGACACAATGAACTCAGAAAGGAAATATATTTTACATTTAATTAACTACGCTTTTTTTTTTCTAAACCATTGCCTATTATTTTATGTATAATTATCTATGGTTGGGTAATATTTGCTTAATAAGATTGCTTAGAGCTTTGTTTGGAAAATTTTAAGTCACTATTAATTGAAGGAAGACAAATTTTTTCTACCAGTTCACACGTGGCTGAAGGGTGGTAGCATTTATCAGACGGCCTGAAGTGGACCGTGCTCTGTGGTCTCTGCTCTCTCTTGATCTCTCTCCTGGTCTCCTGCACAACCTCTGCCAGCCCCATTTACTCCTTTTACCGCTGGATTGGACCCTCTATTAGTCCCTTCAGTGGCCTCAGGTGGTTATTTCGAGAAGCTCAATCCAAAGTCTCTAAAGTGTTAAATCCCTATGTCACCAGTTTCCACCTTCACAGACCTTTACTGAAATGGAGGTCTTTCCATCCTGCACAGGACACAATGTAGCATTTATTAATATATGGACAGTTCTTGTGCTGGTTTTAAAAGTAGATCAATAAGGTATAGCTCTGTGAGGAATCTCCCTGTTACAAATGTCCTTTTTCAGAGACTTTAGAGATTACAAGACTCTCAAAATGGTATTATTAATATTCTTTGAAGGAATTGCTTATTTCAGAGACTGAGGTTATTCTGAGTTTCAAATATACTCAATACTCAAATTAGGACACTGTAGTAGTCTTAGCCCAACTAATTTCTATGTGTTGTTTTCCAGTTTCATTCCAGTTAATTTCTTAGGTTCTCATGAGAAAAATGAACTCGAATTTTGGCTCTTCAAAAAGCTATTGCTTGGGCCTAACAGTAGCAGGCACACCCAGTGTCATTTTAAATGTGGGCTATTATAGGTAGAAAGGCAGGTGGGAAGATCTCTATTTTACTTTTATTTACCTTAATATATGTACATACATTATACATATAATAACACATACATATCCTACAATTATAATAAGTATTATATAAATACATATATATGTATACATATATATTCATTTAAGTCTCACATGATGCTTTTAGGTTGCATTCCACACCTAAGTGATATGGTAACACATGATCATAATGAATTCAGACTCTTATAAAACCTAGGATAAGAGGTAGAATGTGAGCAGCACATCTGCCAGGAAAACTGGTTATCCACATAGAGAGGATGAATTTGAACCCACATCTTTTACATTGCATTAAAATCAAATCAAAATGGATCAAAAACGTAGATACTAAAACAAAACACTGAATCTGCCACAACACAAAATAGGTAAAATCCTTAAAAATATAGGCATAGGCAAGAATTTCCTCAATAGGACACCTACTGTACAAGGGATAGCACCAAACATCAACAAAAGGGATCACAACAAATTAAAAAGCTTCTACACAGCAAAGGCAACAATCAATAGAGTAAACAGAAAAACCAATGGAATGAGAAAAAATTGCCAGCTACTCCTTGGACAGAGGGCTAATATATAGAACACACAAAAAATGAAAAAAAAATTCAACTTCCAAAAAATAAAAGACCCAACCAAACAATAAGCAATTAAAATGAATAGACAGATCTCAAAAGCAGCACAAATGGCCAATAAATACATGAAAAAAAAATGTCCTGCATCTTTGGCCATTAAGGGAAGGCAAAGGAAAACAACATGGAAATTCTATCTTGCTCCAATAAGAACGGCTACTATCAAGAGCTCTAAGACAACAAATGCTGGTGAAGTTGTGGAAGGAAGGAATTCTGCTACTTCGTTGGTGGGACGATCAACTTTGACACCCATTATAAAAATCAGTAAGATGATTCCTCAAAATAAATGAAAATCGATATTCTGTTTGACCCACTACACCTCTGCTGGTTGTCTCTGGAAGAGCTAGACAGGTTAAAACTATGAAACATGCATACCAGTGTTTGTAGCAGCACAACTCATGACAGCCAAATATCCTCATAGCATGAACAGACAGATGGATAAAGAAAATGTGATACACTGAAAAAAGAAAATGTACTATAAGTGTAGTACACAATGGAGTACTACTCTGCCATGAAGGAAAATACACTTGAGATATTGGTTGGAAAATTGATGCATCTTGAGACTGGTATGCTTAGCGAAGTGAATCACACACAGGAGTTAAATATGGAACAATTTCTTTAATGTGAGAAATCCAAAATATAAATTCAAAAGAGCAAAAATGTAAGAGTGATGGTAGGAAACAGGAAAATAAATTTTATGGACAGGGAAAGAGGATGGAGGGAATGAGAGAGAGGGAAAGAGAAAGGGAAGTAAAAATGATTAAGATGCAATATGCACATGCACTAATTCCTCAAGTTGAATGTGACTGTTATAGATTACAAATACATACTAATAAAAGAATATTGGTGGGGGTAGTAATATGGGCAGTAGAGAAAATTAATGTTTTTTTCCCTGAGTAATTATCTTAGAAGTTGCATAATCAGCGAAATGCAGTTTAAATTCGAACTCCAATCAGCCTGACACCAAAGTACCTGTCTTGGAAGCGTGGGAAACAAGAACACATCAATGAATAGAGAGCTACTGAACTGAAAAAAAAAACGTAAAAAGAACAACAATCCCTTCTCAGTGGAGTTCTGATGTGGAATTCAACCAACAGCATGAGTTGTGGCAATTTTCTTTGATCACATTATCAATATTAATGTATCATGAAATCACCATGGGTAACCATTGGATATTTTATTTTATCTGCTCCAAAATCTTCCAATCAATTTATCCAGCTCCTAATTGAAATTGATTGAAATCACCGTCTTGATAGGGAAAATGTAAATAGTTGCCCAGAGCAAATCTTTATAGTGATAGTACGTAGAGTAGGGAAAGAAATATGGCAAAAAAAAAAAAAAAAAAAAAAAAAAAAAAAAAAAAAAAAAAAAAAAAAAAAAAAAAAAAAAAAAAAAAAAAAAAAAAAAAAAAAAAAAAAAAAAAAAAAAAAAAAAAAAAAAAAAAAAAAAAAAAAAAAAAAAAAAAAAAAAAAAAAAAAAAAAAAAAA
>PVKB01001162.1:0-180442 GCA_004027205.1 Ctenodactylus gundi
GTGGCTTTTTACAGAGCCGGCAGAAAGGACTGACTTGGAGGGAAGGTGGCCAGATCTAAAGGCTCACATGGAGTTAGTAGGATTTGCCTTTTCTCCGTCTCTCAGAATTGTTTTCTTCCTGGTGGCTTCATTCTGGGCTGGCTGGCTCCAGACAGTGTTATTATGCTGAACTCAGCAGGAGGGAGAATTGCTCTTACTGGCTCTGGAAACAATACCTCCAGCCTTGTGTCTTTGGCTTTGATGAGCCTGGCTTATGTCACATTCCGTCTCCAAGTCCACCAGTCACCTGAGACAGAAGCAACAACAACAACAACAAAAATTGTGATTGTTTATTTTGAACCCAAGATTTCTGTTAAAATAGTTCCAAAAGTTGTTAAATGTAAAAGTTTTCATCAATAAGAGGCCTCATCCACTTCACCATTTTCTCTTAATAATAATGGTACACCTGTGTCATCTGGTGTGACTTAGCAGCCCAAAGAAATAAACCTCAGACGTATTCATAAAAAGTTTTTTGAATGGATGCCAGAATCTAATGCTACATGAAATAGATACCTCCAACTGTGTGATTCCATTTTAGGCAGTGTTCTTGCAGCGGTAGGTAGTATTATACCCATGGAGAACGGAGCTGAGGTTGCCCGGAGCTGGGGCCATGAGCACACTCGGTGTGCAGGTTTTGATTTCTAAGCACCATTGTTCAACAGGCATCCCTGAGCTCCATGGAGAGTTCATTGGGTCCAGGACCAACACAGGGCAATTGGAATTTCTTGTGTCCCATGTTGTAGGAATTTGTTTTAAAACGCACAAACCAACACAATGAGTGCTGCATTGAAAGAGGACCCAAATAAAGCTGAGGACACATGCAGTGGCCAAAGTAGGCATAGTCTGAGTGACAAAACTATGTGATGACCAGGTTAAATTATAAACCAAATGGGTAATTTAAATTCTATTGGTCCACATAAGCATAAATAAATAACTATATATTTTTTAAAAGTGAGTCAGAAAAAATAAATCTTTCTTATTCGGAAATTTAATTTCATGATTATCAAAGGAAGAGGAATATAAAAATCATCCTTAGTAACCCAATAATAATCGCTGCAGGAAAATGCACTTATGAACGATAAAACTCATGCTTGTCATTTGAGACAGAATTGAGAGTTTTTACATAATTTTAAACCTTCTCTCAAGTATTTGTAACTATGAAGAGAAATCTCTTTATAGAGAAACCTCACGACACCGTTTAGCCATGTAATTGAAGTTAATGTCAGCAGTAAGGCACAGTGACATCAATGTAATGATGGCGCCCGAGGGACATTCTCCTGGGATCGTCATCTCTAAAATGTATAGCCTCCATCTAATCATGAGGAAACACCGCACACGCCCAAGTGCAGAGGTATTCCGTGAAATCATAGACTAATATCAAAATTGCCAGAGTCACGAGAGACAAGGAAACACTGGGAATGTCATTGTTCAGAGAAGACTAAAGAGACATAAAGCCTAAGTGCCACGTGGCATCTTGGGGTGGTCTCTGGCCCCTACAAAAGTAAAGAACAGGTAAAAGCTGAATAATTTCTGTGATGTAGTTTGTAGCATTGTTTTAAGATAAATCTCTCCGACTGACCATTCTCTCGAGGCTGTGAGGGATCAACTCCTAATAACCTGGGTGAAGGGTGTGCAGAAGGGACTGCGGTGTACTTGCTTTACAGCTCCTCCGTATGTTTGAAATTATCCTGAAATTTAAAGTTCTTACAATGAGAAAAGCTCTCCATGTTCTTGGGATGCCAAATCCAGCCTGAGAATCACTGTATTGGTGACTGATGGTTCAGGTCCCAGCAGACCTCTGCTCTTGTAGTAGATTAAGAACGCTCAGGCAGAGCCCGGGGGAAAACGGGTCCTCGGCTGGATGGGACCCAAACAACGAAAAACTGCGTCTCACATTATTACAGATGATGGAGTAAGGAAGAAGGAAACGCAGGTGGAGAAAGGTGCGAGTCAGAAGGAGAAGACCGAAAAACGAAGGAGCAGCAGGAGGAGGTGGGAGGGAGCAGCTCACACTTCAACTGTTTCTCCTCCATGGAGGACATGGAAGGGAAGGAGCCCTTATTGCTGCCCAGCCACTCAGCTTACGCTGAAGCCAGACTTCCAAAGTCCTCTTAGTTCCCTTCACCGTCAGGAGTGAAAAGAATTCTAGACTTGCCTTGTGTAGTTTAAGAACATTATGACACAGGTATATTATTTCCTATATGTTTATGAGATACATATATACACATTGCTTAACATCTGTACTTGAAAGTTCTCAGTAATACAAAATGACTTCACATTAATAAATTATTCAAATTAAAGTATCATTTTTTCCTTGTTAGATACCTCCATGGTGAACACCATAAACGTAGCCCCATCCGTGAACTGGACATGAATGGTTACACCTCAGTCATGTGGACAGTCATTTTAAGTATGTAGCTCCCACATGAGGCAGTTTCTCTTTCATAGGTCAGTGAGGTCACTCTGCTGCAGGAATTTCTTTTTAAAGTAGAAACTGAAATATCTTTACCATGTCTTCCTTGGAGTACTTGGAAAGGTGGCATCTTGTGAAATTCCCTAAGTAAAATGGGGACAACGTGCGAGTGAGCGTTTGCGGGCCTGTTACATGTGTCCATACTGTAGAAGGCATGTGCAAATGATACAGTAACTCCTTGTAGGTCAAGCGATGTGCCCGCACAGGGCACAGCAGCACAGCATGTCCCAGCAATGGACAAAATGTGTTTGCCCCTAGGGAGGAAGCCAACTCCCTCACTCCGAGGGTGTTAGCTTTGCGCAGTCGCCCCGTTCTGGTGCATCCATGCATGGTGTGTGTATTTGCATCACCCGAACTGCGGAGGAAGGGGAAGACGAGAACTACATCATTTTACTTGGGCGAATTGCTGTCATCAGTAAAATCATGTCTTTTCTCCATGAAACGAAGATACATGAAAAGCCATGTGGCATTCAGAAGGTGGCTTCCTGGGCCATCAGTCTGAGGTGTGAGAATGTGATGTCACAAGTATTTAATAATCAAATTAAGCTATTTTGTAGTAGCGATGAGTTTCATGGTAGATTGAAATATGTGCAGTCTATTAGCTAGGGTCCCTTCGTGGGAAATGTTTACGTCAGAGCTTACAGTCTTGGCTTCCTGGTTTCCAACATGTCTTGTCAATACCTGTCTTGATGTAACCAGATTACTTATGTACTTATTATGTAAAGTGTTCTCAGTGAGGATAATTTCCTCTCCATTTGCTGCCTACTTCTGTTTTAAACATAGGAAGAGTTTTGGGGTAAGAAATCACTGTAGGTAGCCCCACAGTATTCCAGGGACCTAAATTCCACTGACCTGTGCTGTAATGAAAGCAGTAGGACTCTCTTAACAGTTAAGCACGTGTGCATCCAGAGAAGGAACGGGCCTCTACCTTAAAGAAGAATAGCATTTCTTCAGGTTTAGATGCAAGGAGTCAAAACAAATGTATTTGTTGGTAAATCAAGATGGTTTTGGTGGACAGCGCAACGGAATCCTCAGCCTCCCGGAGTGCTGCAATTACAGGTCTGTGCCACTGGGCCTGGCCAATATATAGGTTTTAATATTGCATTTTGTATTTATATTCGTGCAAAATTTAGAATGCCAAGATAATAGAGAGGGTTTGCTTCTTCATTGGAAGTCTGTATGTGAGGACATAGTTTTCTTCTCCTCTGGTACTGGTTGAGGTTTAGTGTATAAGAGATTCCTAGGTACTAGCAAATAGTATTGCTTGAGGAAAGTGTGCTTAATGTTTGAAACATTTTTCTGTAGGATCGTCGAGTTCCTTTTTTGCTTTCTAAGATAGACCCTTCTAGTTGCTGTTCCCACTGATGAGTGACGAGCTGAAGGGGCAGAATAACATTTTCGTACCGATAACCTGAGACTAAGTTTGATACCTCTGCTCTAAGGCGTGTTTTGCTATTCTACATCTTTCGACTTTGCATCTGTTTCCTTACGCTTTCCCAAATTCTTTTTAAGTGGCAAGGTGCTTCTGTTCCTAAGATTTATAAGCACAATATAGATCATGTTATAAGTTGATTTCTGAGAGACCTCAGTTAATTAAAAATATTTCATTCACACATTACTTTATATTTTTTAAATTCATTTTATTCTATTGAAAGCTTTTCTAGTACTTTCTTGGTTTTTTCTTTCCTTCTTTACCTGTATACATGCAAATTTGCGAAACTACCAAAGATCTAACAATATTTGCATGTACAAACAACAACATCAACAGCAACACACACACACACACACACACACACACACACACACACACACCTCTCCTTTGCAGTTTTTAGTTCAAAGATCTGCATTGCTGTGGAGGTGGGACAAGGCACCGCCTAGTTTGGTGGTGTTTGGTATTGATTGGTGGCTTCCACTGTTTCTTTTTCCTGTAATCTCTGGTTATACCAAGTTGCTGTTTTAGTTGCAGATATATGCTGACAACAGAAGAACAAAGATATGAGATAAAATTTACATGAGCTGCAAGTTTATAGCAAACAAGAATGCAAGTTGATTAGCGAGCCTGTGGTGAGAGTCTCATAAAAATACGTCATCTTAATACTTCAGAGTTTGAAACTGTCTGCTCAGAAGGCCTTCAGTACTGATAATTCCTTTCCAAAAAGACGGCTTTGAGCAAGAATCTTGCTGGTTCTTCTCCCCTGTAGCTGCCTCCTTTTCCAAAGCAGTAAAGGCAAGGGTACTGTTTAGGTCCTGTAAGGGTCTATGTGGGGGAAATTAAATAGTCCTGTAGGGCACAGACATGATGACTATCAAGCCGCTTTGATAAATTCACTGCCATCTGTTCCAGAGTCATTTTTACTACACAAATCTGCCATTAACGAAGAGTAAGGACTTTAATTAACTGAACATACCAACGAGTGAAATGTGGATGAAATGGCACCATCTGGAGAAGGCGAATGTAAAATTTCCCCTCAGCTACCTTGAGGGAGCATTGTATTAAAATTGATCTTAACCACAAATGATGCCCCTGCTGGTCTGGGGTACTTTATCAGTAGCAAATGCTTTAGGACTTGAAATGCTTTGCTCAGGTGGGCCACACCATTAAAATGGAAATTTCCTGAGCTTGGGTTTTTTCCTTTGGCCTTTTGTTAATGCTCCATTAGTGCTCAGTAACTTTCTGCCCTTCGAAGAATAGCATGGGTCACTTTTGAATTTCAGGAAGAGATCAGCCAGAACTTAGTAGCAACCAAACCTTAACAATGGTCTTAGAAACCTATCTGGAAACTGAATGTGAACTCTGGGTGGTCTTCCTAAAAAAAATCCACTTGTATGAATAACCACAAAGTCTTAGGTAGGGTCAAACTCCCTAGACCTGAGCAGGCCATTTGTGCTGAGGCATGGCTCTCAGATGGAGGAGCTCTGCTGCCCACTCTTGTCTGTTTCTTGTACCAGCTACAGATTTCTCTCTGCCGTTCCAGCAGCCTGCCCCATTGAAATTCTTCATTTGAACAGAATTTGAAGTTCCTTGGTGAACATGATTCAGATATAGAAAAGTGAACGTGTTTCGGTTTGGTTTTGTGAAGTGGTTTTTGATGGTACATTTACACTCCTGACCTGAAGGAGTGACAAATGAAATCAGTCGTAAGTTATTGGTGGTTGGTGATTTCTGCTGATCTCTGTAAGGTGGACGGGGTGGGTGTGGGGTGTGGGTAGAGCCTAAGGGAAGGTGCTTCTGAAGGGCTCTATCCCAAGAGGTGCTACTATTGGAGATAAACTTCCCTGGGGCTAAGTTTCCAAAAGCAGGGTCACTACTGAAAATACATTGTTTGGTAAGAGTGTTTGACAATCTGAATCACATGGTCTAGGATTGCAGTCTATTTCTAAGGGCGCTTGGGAGAAGGCTGCAGGACACCATCACCAGGGAGATGTGACACACGCACATGTGTGACAGTTGTTCTCCAGGATAGAGACTTTTTAAAATTAAGGGTTATATTGAAAATTTAAGGGGGAATGTTGCTGCATTGTCACCTGTGGTCTGATCACAGAAGCACAAAAAAATGAGAGTTAAGAATATAAACATGCTTCATTAGGTCTTTCATTAAATCATTGGTTTCATAAACTCCGTTGGGGAATCTCCAGTTTTAACCAGTTTTAGTTTTCTGTTAGTAAAGTGAGAATACCAGCATAATTCAGGAATTAGACAATTACGAGATAGCCCTTGGCTGTTCTAAATATCTCACATGTGGATTTTTCCCTTTCCTGATCATATTTCTGTCAGTCCAGTAATGCCTTGCATTTTTCAGGAGGTAGAAAAACAATACATGGGATACATTTTGAAATTTGCAGGAGGCCTGTATTATATGGCTGTAAGACACTTCTGTTTACCATTTTAACCAAATCAAAGGCGCCCCAGTTTCAGAAATGTATTTTCAATGCGTGCTAGTGTCTCTGAGCTAGAGAAGCTTTGGTATTTATGAAATTGTGTCGTTATAATAATAAGTTGCACTCACTACAGATCCAGTGTCAAACAGTTCCATTGTTTCTAATTATCTTAAATCAAGCCCTGAAATCCAAGTCACATACATCTTAAACAAACAAAACTTGAATCTTAGCAATTATTACCCAGTCTTGGCCTTAGTTCACTTTCCCATTCCTAGAATAGCAGTTATGTAGATGTTTCTCTGGCTTCAGCTGACAGCAGGCTGCAGTGACCAATGTCTAAGCCAAGTGTCATCCTGAGGGCAGGTGGTTCTGCTGTTGCCCAGGTCATTAGGAGCTCTGGGCCAGTCTCTCAGCCGTAGCAATTCACATTCCCATGCCCTGCCATCTCACCTCAGAGTCTGGGCAGGGATTCACTTTGCATTCCCAGCAGCGCTGCCTTGTGACTCGCCTTCCCTTCAGCTGCTCTGGTTCCTGCGCTGTACCCTTGGTGGCTCAGGGCAACTCCTTAGGCGACTTAGATCTTACTCTACCCAGCGCTCAGGTTGGCCACAGAGGTGCACCTTGCCACCACCCTCCTCAGGTCCCGTAACCTTGCTCAGCTATTCCAGGGCCCTGCCACAGCTTCCATGACTTCCACGCATGGATGACACATTTTCTTAACCTGGGTCACCAACACAGGACTCTACTCCTCTAAGAGCTTCTCTTAATCTCTGTCCCCTTCCTTCCCACAAAGCAGCGCCTCCCTCTCTCACCACAAGCCTATGTAAACACAAAGCTGACCTGTCTTCCTTGGTAGTTGGAGAGTGATGTTTTACCAGCCCACCCCAATAAATAGTTTTATTTACATGTACTGACATTTTTATGCTGTTGTTTGTTGCTTCTTGTATGAAACACACCAGATGTTCCAGCATTCTTTTCATATTTTTCTTATAAATCTAAAAATCTGCTTTTGTTTTTATATTATGATTCTTTTGAGACAGAGATGTAGCAGGCCTCGGGAGAAGGCAGGCAGTGTCCTTGAGGTCCAGTGCTGGGGCTGTGCATGGGCATTTCAGCCTGGTCATTGTACGTCAGGGTCTAGGCAGGTGTTAGATTTTGGACTTCTGACAACACTGCTTTGTAAAATGTCTTTCTTTCAACGGTTTTAACGGCTGTGCTGCTTTCCACTACTTCTGAGAATCCTTCAGTGGCTTATCTGATTCTCTCCTGCATTTCTTAGGATTCTTCTTACACACAGAAGTATTTTGTTTGAGTTTCTTCAAGTAAGAAAAAACGTTGCACAAAGCAGAATCAGTTCTTCCTCAGCCTGTCACAGGGCAGGGTGCTCTGAGGGCTGGGTTTCCAGAAGCTGTGGGAAAGTGACTCCCTTCCATCAACCTGACTCTGTTCATAATATTGTTTTCCTAAAGCCTGCAGAGACAGGGAGGCCCAGGAACTCCATCCAGCAGGCGGTTCCAGCCTCCAGCCTGCAGGGACGAGCAGTCTAAAATGAAAGAAAGTTGTTCCTGATCTTGTAGTTCTCATGGTGGCTTTTGGAGATTTCAAATGATAGTTTTCGTTCTTGTCCTGCAGACTAGATGCCCAAGAACTAGTAATTAACTGCTTTAATTAAGAAAGAAAAAGGCTGAAAGGAAACGGCAACTAAGTAAAAACATTTTTTTTTTGTTTTGTTGAGACAAAGGGGGTGATTTAGAAAATTAATCTATGAGCAGAAAACAAGCTGTCTGGGGCACGTAAAGTTGCAGGTTATGCGGCTGAAGGGTCACTGCAGAATCATCCTCATGAACCCTCCGTTCCTCGGTCAGGTTCAAGGTAAGTAGCAAAGAGCCTTGGACCTAGCATGCTTATCCACAGCCTGCTAAAATTTTTGGTGCACAGTGGGAGATGGCCCTTAGAGTACAAAAATTTAGAATGGAAGGACATCCTACTAACAAAAGCACAAAGCAGAATCAAAGATGGTTTCTGTAGTCATCACTACAAACGTTTATTGGCATTTATCTAGTCATCATTGTGACAATATTAGCAGTTGGGAGGTTCTGTGTTAGACTCTGGAAGACATTTAAATTTAGAAGCAAGTGAACTCTTCAATTTGAATAATGGTGAGGATGAAAATATTATTGTATACAAAACAAAATATCTTTATGAAGAGATTCACATGTCAAGGTGTTAATAGCAGAATCAGTAAATAAATTATTCATGTGATTAAATAAGAGTCTGAAGTAAGAAATGGAATTAATTCTGTTCGAGTCATGGTTATTCTAAAATGTAATAGTGCAACTAAATACAGTTTCGCATGTCAAGGTGTGTTTGCCACTCCTTTGCGCACACCTGGCTTTTGCGCTTGTGAAACATACTGCTGGACCTTCAGTGCTGCGTTCTCTTGTTTGTGAAGTTTGTGGCTCACAAGAAGTTCTCATAAGGCAATCTTGGAAGATTAAAAAAATAAAAATGCAGTGAACTGGATGGGGGCAATGAATAGTGGAAAAGCATTGTCTTGTTGACAGAGAGTGAGAGAGAGGGGAACCGATGTTAAAAGTAGTCTGCAAGAAGCAGGAAATTCCTGTGTGCCTAGTAAGGGGTTTCCCTGTCTGTCATTTGCTTATATTTGATCCTGCATAAATAGGTTTCTCCAAGGTGTTGGAGAGCTCACAGTCTTTAGAATCAAACCCCAGTTTGTCATCTGTCTAACTTGTGATTTGAAGAAATTACTTAAAATCTTGAGATGCAGTTTTCTCACCTGTAAAGTCATAAAATTTTAAAATGATAGAACAAGAATTTATCTTTCAAGGGTGTTGGGATGATAATAAGATTGCATCTGAAGTTCTTAGAACATAACTAATGCTTAAGAAATGGTATATAGTAATAGTTTCCTTTTAATAGATTGCAACCTTATTCTTCACATAAATGAACTGCCAGTTTTCTTAACAATATGTTTTTCACTTTTAATTTTGAGCCCCAAATGGCAATATGGCTTTGAAAAATGCCCTCTGACCTTGTGTGATTCCACCTCTTCACTTATGATATTTAAAAAGATGGTGCCTTATTAATAACAGAGGTCTGCGATGCTGTGAGTCCAGTTGGGTGCTGTCCATTTTGTCCTTGATTGTAAAGCAAAGGTCAGACACATCTAGAGTATTAAGAGAGTTCTGAATATGGAGATTTTGCATCTTTAAACATAGACTAGCATTTTTACTTTCACACATTTTATTACAGACCTACATAACTAAAACTCTGCCTTATATCTAAATAGAATTACAAAAATCTACTCTGTTGACATAGTCAAAATAAGGTCAATTCAAGAAACTCAGCTGTCACGTGACCGTAGACTTCTTTTGCTCCTACAGTGTTCTCTGTGTTTTCCACTTTAAATAATGTGGAAGGTATGTGAACATGTTGAGCCACAAGTTTCAAAACAATAACTTAAAATAACTTTGAGAACTCTGAAATGTAGAACTGAGAAATTTTAAACATGTCTTAATGATGAATAAGAGATATATAAATTACAACCTGGAAATAATGACTTTCTGTTTTTAACTTCTTATGATGTTTTCTTTGTAAGATATACTTTGAAACCTTAGAAAGATCCAGCCATAGGATTTATCAAGTAGACGACAGAGGCTCTTTAAGGAGGTGACATATATGTATTGCTAAATCATTAGAAGGCACATGAATGTCATTTAGGACTTGACCTTGTATGGAAGTGAAGTTGGCTGCTATGAGAATACTGCATCAGAGTTCATTTACACAGTTTGTTGGGACAGATATTCTAGGGATAAAACATGGCATGACTTCAGAATGTTTACCCAAATAGCACCTAGAAAAATTGGTATAAATATTAAAGCATTGGATAGAATGTATAGCAATTAGTTGTTAAAAAGAAAAGGAAAGGAAAGGAAAGGAAAGGAAAGGAAAGGAAAGGAAAGGAAAGGAAAGAAAAAGAAAGGAAAGGAAAGAAAAGGAAAGAAGCTATGCTTGTACGTTCACCCTTTATTCCATAGGTAGATGCTTTAAACAAACGCAGGTCAGTACTTTCTACCTAGAGACAGTGATCTTAATAAAAATAAATTTTTCACCCAGTGACCATTTTTTCTCTAGAAATTTGCACTAAGAAAATGCTTTTTGAAAAAGAAATCCACAGAAAAGTGAAAATGTCCCTAAAAGTGTAATAGCATAATTGTACAAAAATACCCTGTAACAGTCAAATTTGTGTCATCAAATAGAAAAATGTAAAAATCGTATGATTCCAGAAATTATCACATAAACATTGGAAATAACGAATATAGGACTTTATTTAATTTGGAATTTAGAGTCTTTATGTCATTTTGAGAAGTGAAGAGTCAAAAAACCTTTTAAAATCTCTAAGAGATGTGTAAATAAAAAATATTGTATGTGGCATGTGACTACACTCAAATGAAACCCTACACATGGAAAAAGATTGTGATACTGGACTATAGCATAAATATTATAATATACATATATGCATTTGTATATGTGTGTATGTATGTAAATAGAAAGATAGTGATGTACACATGCTGTACAGATAAAGAGGTGATTTTTTTTAACATTAAGATCTTTAAATGTGTAAATGTCAGTAGATATTTGTCCTCAGGGTCAAGTATAAACTCAAAAAGGAGGTGTGATTATTCTATTAAGTAGATTAGACTAAAAAGTAATAACGTCTCTTGTTATAATAGATAAAACACATTTGACTATTATTTTATGTGAATATATGAGTCACCTGTTTTTTAATTTTTTATTTTTATCTTTTTATTTTATGAAATTTGGTAAAATGATATAAGCTAATTCCATATAAATAAAATTTAAGTTAAATTTTATTTTGCTTCTAAAAATAACTAGAAGAAAAAAAATGAGCAAAATAGGATAAATATATGTGCCAGTTCCCCAAGCTCTCTATTGTTAATGTGTATCACACCCATAAGCTAAACATCTAAAAAAACTGGAACTATACCAGTATGTGAATTAAAGAGTAAGAATAAAGCACACACCATAAATTTTTAGCCAAACTCCTGAGATATAAAGAAGAGTATTTTCTGTTTTTATTGAGAGTTGATTAGAGATTGTTGTCTTAAAAATATCAGCTGTCTATTTTTATCCTCTATCTCAATAATATCTGAAGAACATGGTGCACTTCCAATTTCTCTGTCCCTGCTTAAAGGGCAATTCTTATTTTTTAAAAGAAAACTGTGGCCTTGCTCAGCAAATAAAGCTTTTTATATGAACATGTTACAAAAATGCATTTCCGTTTTAAAAGGAAATCTGTTCCTATGAGTATTGAAAAGCAAATACTCACTATGTGTGGCTTTTGTCTGGCTATTTTTCCAGTCTTTCAAATGTTCTTTCAGCAAATTAACTCAGTGGTAGACGAATGGATTATTTGCTGGAGTTCAAATAGTCTATGTGGTCTCAAGACTTCTGTGTTCAAAATTTTTGTCCTCAAGAAACATGTACATTGAGGGCTTGATTGTGCTATGTAATTAACAGGCTGATGTTTGTTTATTTTTATTTTTTTGTAACCCAAGTCCCATGCCAACTGGCTCCTGAGAATGTCAGAAAGATCTCCCTAGCTCGAACCCAGTGCACAGGTTCAAGCAGCATTGGTGATGTGACCTCCACCCGTATCCATGCAAGTTAATGTTGCCATTTCTGAGGAGATCTCAGAAATATTGTCTTAGTTACTTCTTTATCCCTGTGACTCAAACCCAACATCCACAACTTAGGGGGGAAAGATTTATTATGGCTCACAGTTTCAGAAGGTCACAGTCCATTCGCAGGTGGGAGTCTAGAAAATGGTGAAAGCACCTGGTGAGGCTGCAACTAGAGCCAGAACGGAGCTGGTGCTCCAAGGACAAGAGGTCTTCACAGCAGCATAGCAGAACTGAAACATCTGCGAGGAAGGGCGGAATCAGCACACACCCCTCCAGGTCAATCCCCAAGCATTTGCCCCTTCCAGCCAGGCCCCACCACCCAGCACTGCTCAGTATTCTTAGGTACAGGAGGCTTTGGGGGACACCCCAGATGCAAACCACAACAAATATGTACCGAGGCATCATGATTTTTTTAGAAGGCAACCTATTTCCTTGGTCATCTGTGTGCTGTTACTTCACTGTTCCTGACTAGAAACGGGCAGATACTCCAAGATTCTGATTCTGTATTTATGAGTGTGCATGATGCTATTTGTGGTTGTACCACCCACGCTGCCACTCTCAGATTTAAATACAAGCACACATTCACTACTTTCATTAATTTATTTTGTGTATTCTAAAGAAAAGAACTAGTGAAGTTCCACCTACCTTGTTCTCCTTGTATAGTACTACATCACCTATCCTGTGCTTAATTGAGCTCTCGAATATTTTAATGTGATAGTAAGAGTGCAGTGACGACATCACAGGAAAGACTGAACTTTTCCTCCTGCTGAGATCACAGACCAAGGAAACTGGGCCAGAAACATTGTCAAGATCCTCTCCAGATCAGGAGCTACAGTAGTACAGTGGGCTTTTCCTATTTGTTTCTACATGGAAGTGATGGTCATTGAAGGACATTTAAAAATGTACAAAGATTTTTTTAAAAATTGATGTCATATCATTATGATGAGATTATGTTATTAACGTAGTAAAGGATGTTTTTCAGATTTTACTCTGCTATTAAATATTAATTACAAACCTACCACACCATGCCATCTTTTTCCAAAATGCCCTACTTAGAAATGCACAGTTACTTTATGAAATGTGCAGTACACAGCTAGTGTTCCCACGTAGCAGTTTATAAAGTAATTAAAATACATTTTAAGACCCTAACATTACCCTCTCATTTCAGGCACATGTGTGCCACACTTTTGGGTATACATTAAGTCATTTAACAACTGGCCTTGGCATGGGTGCTTTTGAAGGCTTTACCCCCACGATTCCACAGTAGAAACCAGGAGCACTGTGTCCCTGCATGTCCCTTGCAGGATCCGTGAATGCAGGATGCAGGACTCTGATGGCTAGCAGCTAAGTCTGTTACCACCCTATACTCAGGCTGCTTGATGCCTATGGAAAACCACCTGAGTTGTCATGTCGTAGTATGGGGCTTGGGGAGCAGGACCATATTTGTACAAAAAAATCTCAAATATGTGTTGTGATCCTGACTGTACATCTTAAAAATCTTAAAATAACTTCAAAAACATTTGCCTACAGAAGGTAAACTTCTAAAAGCTCACTCCTTTCAGATTATCTTCAACGTTTGCTTGGATGACTTTCTGTGTTTCAGTAGTAGTCTTTTGCCGGCTGAGGGATACTAGCAGGTAAAGTTTGTTTCTAAAATCAAAAAAGAGGACCTAAATTGAAAGGAAAGGCAGGAAAAAAATTTAGGAAGTAGTTTTTCCTCATTAGTTTGAAAAATAACTGTTCTGCTCACCCGTGAAGCCACTTGTCCCGCAGGTGGAAACATTGTAACATCTTCAGGCCTGACCTGGTGAGTGTACAGTGTTGATCACCAACTGGGGAGACCCTAGAGAAGCACCCCTCTCCCCACAGGGCACCCTGAGGAACCCAAACATCTTCTTTACTGTCTTCAGTGATGGCAGATGTTGCCTCCGTTCTAAATGCTTTCTTCTTCGTATTTTAAAGGTCAGTACACATTTCTTTTAAAGCTCTGATTCTGCAATCAGTGTCTCAAAATATGAGAAGGAAAAAAATCAAGATTCTAAGATAAAGGAAGGGAGCAGTGTGTAATTAGCTTCTGGGGTAGTGACTACACTCAGATCATTACTGGATGTAGTGTATAAAAGCAAACAACTCAGTGGACACAGTAGGATCATTTGAGGAAAGCACCAAAAGCTCAGTTTTCACTTTTGTTGTTTCTGAGTTGTGAGATCATTGAAATCTTTGACGATAGATTTCATTTTGTTAAAAGATGGCAGGCATGTGTCACCACACTGGGTTTATGTGGCGCTAGGGAATCAGATTCAGGGCCAAGCTCTCTAGCGGCTGTGCTAGTCCTCCAACATACTAACTTTTTATTTAAGTCTTTCTCTTTAGTTCTGTGTGAACCGGAAGAAGTGGGTTTGTAGTGAGCCTCAAAGCGCATATTCTGAGCTAAGGCGGCCAACAGTGCACGCTAGGATGAAGCTGGTACTCCTCCAGTTCTTTCATGGGGATTGGTGCCTTACTTAGGGTGATGGTTAGAAGTTTAAGATTTTTTTAACTCAAAATTTAACTTGAAAATTTTTGAGAGAAAAGTACTGTCACTTACCCTTTTTCTCTACTGTGTATTTGGAGGATACTACCTCAGGCAGTGGCCCAAATAGTATGAGTAAAAATGCCTGAAACAACAAAGTGATTCTTTTTTGAAAGTCTTAAAAATTTATAGTTTTCCAAGACTAGATTCCAGGTGAACAAGAAGTCCAGTTTTATGGTGGATTTTTGGGTGGTACATTTTGCAGATGGAAGGTTTAAAAGCAGAGACAAGGTATGATCAGAGAGTAGCATTCTCTAAAAGATTGCAAAATGCAGACTCTGAGAAGGAGCCGAAACCACTGGCCCCACAGTGAGAAGCGGCGGGGAGGGCGCTGGCCCGCAGGCACTGCTCAGGCACTCAGCAGTGGAGCTGAACACGGCGTTTACAGAGCAGAAACATGCCTAGTGTTGGCCATGACTCTGATTTCAAAGGAATGAGTAAAAATAACCTTGCATTTTATTAATATTCTCAGACCCAGGGGACTGAAAAGCTTTTTATTTTTTATTTTTTATTTTTTTGTCAGAATCTCACTTTATAGTCCAGGCTCATCTTGAACTCACGTATAGCCTAGGCTAGCCTGGAACTCACACCATCGTCCTGCCTCAGGCCCCGAGTGCTGGGATTACAGGTGTATGCCACCATGCCCAGTTTTGTACTGCTGGGGAATTGAATCTAGGGTCTTGGGCTCGCTAGGCAAGTGCTTTAACTTCTGAGCCACGCCCTTGGCCCAAAGTTGTGATGCTTATAATCTAAACTGCAGTTGAAAAAGTTCTAGTTACATCTAAGATCAAGAGATTGTTTTATTTCCTTTTGGAAGATATTTAAAATGTAACCATGTATTTGTTGTATTTTTGAAAATTGACTAGTGTCCTGCCACACAAAGAGACCTTTGAACTTGCTTCTTCAAATTGAGGATAAACGAGACCCTGTGTAAAAAAAGAAAATGAAAGTTTTAACACATAACCAAAATTGTTTTTTCCCTTGCATTTTGCAACAATTCATTGTTAAAATCAAAGTACAATTTTTCTAAAAATTTCTGGGTATTGTATAAAATTTAACCTACCTGGTACATATACTCAGTTTTGTTGGTAATTTGCATTCTTGCCTTTCTTGTCTCCACTACATAAAAATTAAACAGTAGTTCCTTTCTCTGTGAAGAAGTTATAAGTTAACTAATTTACTCAGAACATAGGACTCTAGGACATGTAGACCTTGATTATAATTCAAACTTCACCACTCAGTAGTTAATGGTGTGTTGGTTGATTTTTTTTTCTCATCTCTAAAATAATAATAATAACTGCTACTTTGTAGAATTATGAGAATTTACTGAGAAAATAGTCCTGGGGTTGTCTGTCCTATGTGTCGTCATGGGGCAGACAAAAATGGTGGTCCCTGTGTCGTCCCCCCACCACCACAACTTAGCCTTTAAATAATGCATAGGTAATTGTAGGAACATTAGCATGACTGCCCAGATGCATTTGCTACTGAATTAGCTCTGCATGAACTTGGCATTCCATCTCTAACCTTTCCCCTTCATTAACCTTCTTCTCCAACCCCCTGAAACCCAAGAGTACCCGAGGACACCAGGCTAACTAACTGTGAAACCAGCCACGCATGGGGGCACTTTCTAGCAGTTTTCACTGGCCTGCTTCTGCCTAGACTCCGCAGAGCTCATGTTGCTCACGATTAACTGACTCTGGACGTGTGGCGGCTGCCATCAGGTCCTGCCACAAAGAGGACAGCAGTTCACTGAAAGCTGAAACTCTGTTTATAGCCCGTTTGAAACAAGCCCTCACCCGTGCAGCCCAGGTCCTCCCTGGGAAGGCAGAAAGCGAGTCACCCTCTCAATTCTGAGGGGGTGACAGGAGAGACAAAAAGTGTACTCAGTGTACTTCCCCAGGGGCTCTCCAACAGACACGTGCCTTTCCACCCTTGGCCAGCCCAACCCAGGAGGTAGACAAAGCAGATGCTGGCATCAAATCCCTGGTTTGTAGATTACAAAACTGTGGTGTAGGAGGTTAAATAAATTGCTGATGACCAGTGGTGGATGGAGGGGGCGGCAAGTGAAGGTATTTAAAAGGTGAGAATGATTTGTTTATTTGTGCAACACTGTGTAACTCGGTCATGAATTATTTGCCTGTAGGGAAAAAAAAATAACTGGCTAAGAAGAAACTGTTATTTTTTTAGGTACTTGCAGACCTAAAAATGATACCTTCAGGGAGAAGAATGTTAGCATCTGAGAAATGGAGACTTAGAGACACTCCACGGGGAAACACTTCCGCCTGTGTTTGCATCTTCTGCCGCTGCAGTGTGTACCCAGGCAGTGGCTGCTTGACGTAGGAAATGCCTTTTTGAAGGCCTCAAATTAAGTTTAAGTCAAGACTAATCGCGAAAAAGATGATAGGAATTTTTATGAGAATTTTAATTGATTCTATCAGTCAGCTTGGAAATACTGCACCTCTACTTTATTTTTTTAATATAGGAGCTGTTTGCATAGTTCTGCTGTGTACCAAACACTAGACTTAATTAATATGAGCTCATTTATAAGCCAGAAATGGTTTCACCCTTAAGCAAATAAATTTTTACACAACTCTTCTTTACATCTTGTTACTTAAGGAAAAAATATGAGCAAAAATTGTTTGATCTTAGATGTCCGGCCAACTAATAGAGCCTGCTGTCGTGCATTTGTGTGTATGTGGGTGGAGAGGGAGAGAGAGAGAGAGAGAGAGAGAGAATATTAAGGAATGCCTCAGTTGGCTGATTGGCTGACTTACCTTCTAAGATTCTCAGGTTTACTGTCCCTCTGACCTGCTGGTGTCCCAGCTGAGATTTATGGAGCTCGGATTCCCTTGAAAGGCAAGGTGTCCAGAGTTTAGGGTCTCCCTTGACAGCCCCTCCGCTCCCCACACAGTTTTTGCCGGTGTTCACCTTGCGGTGACCTCGTGGGACTCGGCGTTTCCACCTGGGCTCAGCGGCTGGGAGCCCCTAGCGCCGGGGCCAGCGCGTGGCTTCCATTCCTGGGGGATGGAGTCATGGGAGAAACCGCAGAGCCGACACTGAGTGGGACCTGAGCCGGCTGCGTGTGCCCTGAGCCGCTCAGGACAGCAGCTGCGCGTTCTCCTCGCCTGCACTGTCACTGGCCACGAAAGGCTGTGCTTTGCAAGGTGAGAGCCGGGGGCTTCTTCCTGAGTTTGGAGCCGCGTTGCCAGGTATTGCTGTGGTGTTTGCTGGTCTGGGATACGTGTGTCAGTGTGAATTCAGGACGTAAAGTTCATGCGGTTTCGTCCGTGCCGGTGTTTTGTGTCACGATCCGTGCAGCTCTCCGAATTGTGGCGACAGACTGGACTTGGAGCTGCCCTTCCTCGGTGAGGAGGGGTCATCCCCTGCCGTCTCTCGGGCTCTTTGCTTAATTGCGGCTGGCAGAGGGCATAGCTGCTAGCATACAGGATTCCCGGCTAATTGGAAGGCGTGGGAGAACTGCTCCAGACACAGATCTGACTTTTTTAGTATACTGTGCGGTGGGTTTTTGCCTCACCCTCGGCAGCTGTTGATGAGACCTCAGAGAGGAGACTGTGTGGGTTCTGATCTGATGAGGAAGGCGGATGGGGTTTTCCGAGTATTTACTTGTCCAAATGGAAACTTCTGTTTGGCCCTTGGTGTGTGTGGGGATGCGTGTGGATGTGATTTTTAAAACAACTGTTTGAGACCCAACAGAACACCTGTTAACAGTTCCTTTCCTTTGAAGTATCGCTCTGTAGCGGAGTCCACGTAGAGGCTTTCGCCATCAGCAGAGCTGGATGATGTACCTTCCCACGCTCTGGGTAGAAGACAACAGTGGCCGGTTTACATCGGCCTGTGGAGTGTGTGGGAAATGGAGACTGTCCTCAGTGTGCGTGCCTGTGACAGAATCACAGCTGCACTGGCGCTCAGCAGGTGGGCGGGCATCCTGAGGCCGAATGGCGTGTTATCGACTTGGGCAAATCTATAAAATACATACGGGAGGGGCATCATTGTATGTAAATAATGACTTATGCCCATTAAACATATTGTGAAAAAGGGGAAAGTAGAGGAATTAGATCTTGCATAGGCAAGATTAAAACAATTGGAAAACGCTTTTAAGTTTAACTATGAGGTAAGAGAATTGAAGTTACAAGGGAATCCTAAAAAAGTACTCTGACTCTTCAAATTTTCACGTCTAATGAAAGAACAGTAGCATACGCAAGGAAGTTCAGAGTCAGCAGAAATGAAGCCAAGGGTAAAATTTCTTAATAAAACATGTTGTCAACATGTGGAATGTACTTGCCTGTCTTAATTAGGTTGAATTCTATTGCCAAGATTAATGAAAAAGAGAAAAACAATGTTTTTTGATATTTTATTTAAGGTTTTTTTTCTATTTTGGTAGACTTTGGAAACTAACAAAATACATTGTATTAAGATGCACTGAACACTAGAAGTTGCTTAAAATATTAATTGATATCAAAGAAAATAAAAGTCACCAATCCTACTTTTGAGTTATGTCAAAGTAGAAAGAATGTTCTTGTACGCTACTCTAGAAAGTCACGTGTTCTACAGACACACTGCCTGCTAGCTTCCTCCGTGGCCGCTCTCCTCATGGTCTCTTACTTTCAGAGCCTGTAAGAACACAGTGGACCTAGGGGCAGAAAACACCTGTCACGCTTTCTATCAAGTTTACAACAACAGAAGTTACATTTCACCGAGGTAGCCCTTGAGGTACACAAAGCTTTGATGATGGACATTTCCTTATTAGATCTAGTACTACATTGTTTTTCTGTTTCCCTGACCTAAAATTTTGTCATAATTTTCAAAACATTTAGCATGACACTATTGTCATAATTCAAGAGATGCACAGGAGCATCTCTTATCTCTGTTCCATAAACACAGGTGTGTCCACATGCCTGTGACAATTCCAGACCCACAGCACTCTCATATGTGATCTCTGTACCCCGGGCCATCTTTGGTGCAAAGCCTAGAATATTAGTCACCTATTGGATGAACCATAACCAATGTAAACAGGCAGAAAGAGCTTTGAAGTGTCCTGTGTTTATTTTTTCGATAACTAGCTTACTTCCCCATGCAAAGAGGGTTAGAAGGGTTAGAGATTATCAGTAGTGACCTAAAAGCATCTACTAGTCTGTTCAAACACATTTGCTTCTGTGCATTAAGCTCCTCTAGTTAAGGAAACATATTAACCTTTGTTTACATTATCAGATAATTTTCTAAAATGGCCGAACTTTTTAACATGCTGAGATTTGTGCCTTTCTTCATTCTGTCAGCTTCATATTTTTACCTCTGACTTTAAACGTAGTAAATATTTAGTTTACTGAAGTTTCTTTTGACTCAGTTTCTACACTTTGAGCAAGGAAGCAGGTCTGATTTATTCCTTGAGGAAAGGCTTTCCTCCTCTGAGGTTAGGTTATCACTATCCTCTCTCTGAGGAGAAAATGGATTGATTAGTGGGAAAAGGGATAAAATAGCTGCTGTGGACACAATGAACGTATTTATTTTGTTTAGCAGTTTTGTTATTCACCTAGCCTAGGAAACCTGCAATAATTGTTTTCACATATGGACATGATTTTGCATTACCAGATTTTTGAGATGAAATCCATTTGTTTTATGTAGGGGTGGCTTGAAGCACTCTCAGTGGCTTCTACACTTTAGCTACTAATTTCTGTTCTGCCAGCTGAATTCTTCCAAGGAAGTGTGTAGAATCTCACAAATAACTTTCAACCATGATGACTAGAATCCTTGTTCAGAAAGAAGACGCATGGGAAGTGGGGTATAAGGTGTTTCCTTTCCTCTAAGAGATGTCCTTTTCTGAGGCCACGGTGTCTTGAAAGACACAGCGCTCCTCAGTGAAAACCCAGAGCCTCAAGCACTTGGTGACTGGAGGAGGAGCAGAAGGTGGCAAGTGGTTCTCCGTTGGAGGCAGGGTCTAGAGGTATTTCCCACAAGTCTGCTCACAAGGTCTGCCTCATTTATCTTGAACTCAGTGTGTCTGTTAGTGATTGAGGAGCAGCATAGTCTGCTTATTAGAAGATGTACATAAATTGTGACTGCTGTTGTCTTGGACACTACTCTAAGTACTCAGCAAATAAATGAACTAAAATATGTATTCTAGGTTGATATCCCTTATCCTGAATCCTTGGGACTTGAAATGTTTTAACTCTTGGATATAGTTCTGAATTTTTGAATATTTGCATTTATATAATGAGACATTTGGGCCTGGAACCCAGGACTAAGCAAGAAATTCATGTATGTAACCCACACACTTTATACACAGAACCTGAACATGATTTCATGTGATATTTTTTATTATACTTGCATTTCAGCTGCAGCTGGTCACATGAGCTAATATATGGAGTTTCCACTTGTACTGTCACATGAGCACTCAGAATGTTTCAGGTTTTGTAGCACTTCAGATTCGGGGGTTAGGGATGCTTATCCAATATTTTATGCAGTACAATTCCCATTTTAAAAAGTTTGTGTGCCTTGGCTGTTTTGATAAAATATAAAGCAGACAGGAGGTTGTCCTTGTTCCCAATTATGTGAGGTTTCATTTGACATAATTCATCAGAATATGTTAATAGGTTGGCAGGGATTTTGATTTTTTGTGGTTGTTCTTGTACTGGGGATTGAGTACAAGGCATCCACACTACTCCCCCCGCCTTTTTCTTTTGAGATACAGTCTCACTAAGTTGCTGAGTTGACCAGACTTGGGTCAAACTTGGGGTCCTCTGGCCTCAGCTTCTCAAAATGCCAGCATCCACAGCCTCAGCTAAGAGATACTATTTTGCAGTTATAAATAAATATCTTTTTTATTCTGAATAAAAAATAGCAGGAGCTATGTTTTCAAATGTAGGTTTTATTATTAGACCAACAGATCAAATGGTTATCATTGAAACGATAGCTTATCATTCTAAAGTTCCCAAGGAAAGGGGCTAGCTCCCCAGTCCCAGGACATATAGAGAACGCAAGGGTCAGTCAGGAAACAGTACCCAGGGGTCCACATGGGCTTCTGTGTCTTCCATGGGGAGGAATGCATGCAGCACAGGGTTGGCTGGTTCATATACATCAGGGGCCACATGGCTCTGGTTGTCCCAACTGTCCAGAGTTTGGTCCTGGGGTGGTGGGATATGTGGATAGTGGCCCAGGTTGCATCAGACTGATAGCTGGATGTGTACTCTGGATTGGCCAGTTGGACATGAAGGTAGACTCCTGGCTGATTTTTTACCTCTTGGCAGACACTAGCCCTGGGAGGAGCAGTTTCTGTAGCTTACAAAGCCCATAAAACATCAGAAATTTAAAAATTTAAGAAGGTGTGGCTAGTACAGACGGACACACCACACAGGGGTAGGATTCTAGGGCCTTTTGCCAAGAGACAGGCCATCATGGCCAATAATCTCTTGAAAACAAATGGACCCCACCAGGTATAGTTTGATTTTTGAAATTTAGTACTTTAAAGTGACAAAAGCGTTGAAAAGAAATGAATCCTCTTTACTAAATGGACTTGATCTCTTCGCTTGTCCTCTGCAGCTACTTATCTGATTTCAGGTGTTACGAATAGATGGTTCCACTAGGGTTCTAAGTAGACATCCTGGTGAGGCAGAACCTGTTGAAGGAATCATCTCTGTGCATTTGTCATCTGACTCCAGTAGCAATTGCCTTTTGTGACATAATAGGTTCCAAATAAATAATTAGGTGATCAAAATAAATGAATGGATCAACCAAACCTATTGGCAGAATTTTCTACAGATTCCCTAACAGGCTTTTACATCGTTTTCACGCTGATTTTTCATAAAAAGACATGCAAAAAAGAGTAAACTGAATTGATTATTTTGTTCATATAAAAGCCAAATCTACTACATCAAAGTATCCATTGAGCAGTCATGCCTTTATTATCACACCTAAAATGTGTCAAGGGACATACACAAACTGAGAAACTATTCAGCTTTCCACTGAGCCTGGAAAACTGTTATTATAATTTTTCTACTTCTAAAGTAAGCAACAATACATGCAGATGTTAAGTAACTTTTGAAGAATAGAATCAGATAATTTTTGTAAAAAGTTGACTTAATTGACATCTGCTGAAATAATGTATAATCAAAGGACAGCTTCCAACAACGTGATTTTTTTATGTTTCTCCTTTTTATTTGTTCGACATTTAAGAACGACGAAGAACACATATGATACCCTGATGGAGATGGAATCTGTTTTCTGTTTTCCCTGTTGGGTTTTTCCTTCCTGGGTATTGAAGTTTCCAGCTGGGATTTAGTGTGCACAAATGCAGACCTTCCAAGCCCTGGGGAAAGAACGAGATACTGGGTACTGCAAACAACTGGACAACCACTTGGGGAAGAAAACAGAAAACAGTATGCCAAATATTCCTAAAAGAATTGAAAATGGAAAACAAAACATAACTAGCATTCCAAGAGAAGGTTTTGGTGAGGCTTGTTGTACACAATCGTTGCTGTCCCTTCCATAACTAAGGAGCCATGAGCAGAGGTCCAATGACATCACCCTACTTGAGGGAGACCTGGCATGGTGACAGTCATAGCAGTTGCTATAAAACAGGAAGAAGGGATCACAAGAGGTCTTTCTCTGTACTGTCAACACCAGAATCCACCGTTTATTTACTTGTTTATAATTTTTTGAGACAGGGTGTCGCTCTGTAGTTTAGGCTGGTCCTGAAGTCATCAGGTAGCCCAGTGGTCTGGAACTCACAGCAATCCTAGCTCAGCCTCCTGAGTGATGGGATTATAGACGTGTGCCACCTTTCCCAGCTTATGTGGTGCTGGGGAATCCAGCGCAGGGCCTCATGCTTGCTAGGCAAGTGCTTTAACCAGTGAGCAACACCCCAGCCCCCATTATGCTTTTTAGATGCTCAAGCTCCAAATGAAGAATGTAAATCATAGATTTCCTTCAGAATATTAAAGCTGATGCCCACATTCCATACTGGGGCCAGACGAGTATAAGGAAAAAGCGTAGACTGATTTCTTCCTCTTACCTTCTCTAATTTCTTTCTCTTTTTTACTTGTGAAAGAGTTTTAATTTGTTTTTCCCCCATTTTATTGATAAGTACAAGTGCAGAATTTAAGGTTTACAATGGAGTTGAGCATTTTGTGCACATACTTTCCTTGTCAAAGTGACAAGGGCTTTTCCGCTCTCCTTTTGTCCCTCCCCTTACCCTCCCTTCCCTCCCTTCACCCCCCCACCCCGTCCCCCTCTTTCGCTTTGTCTTTAGTTTAAAGTTCCATGAGATAGTTAATCTGACATTTCATGGAGACCTCAAAGTGGCACCTTTCCATTCTCTCTGATATCCTCAGTTTCCTGACTAGCACGTCACAATTGGTGTGACAATGGAAGGAGAAGGTGTCAGCTAGGCCGAGCACCTCTGAGTCCTCAGGGTGGATGGAGGCGCCTCCACAAGTTGTCAGAGGCATGTGGTTAGTGAGGACCTGGAAGACTTTGCTCAGAAAGGTGCTTTGTTGACTTTCTGTTCTTCTGATTAATTTCTTTTCCCTGAAATTGTCTCCAGTTTCCTCTCCTGATGTCCCAGCCCATCTCACACCATCCTCTGACCTGGATAAAGAAGCAGTTATGTCATTCACGCTAAGTTCTCAAGCTGGCAGGCTGTTTAGAGCACTGTGCAGTGTCCTTAGCAACAGATGAAGGCAAATCCAGGGAACCTCAAAGCCTGCAGGCGTTGAAATACCGCAGAAGACTACCTAGTTATACTTGGAATTTCCGCCTTATGTGTTTGTATTAGCTAAGAAACCCAGAAAAGTTGTTTAACATTTCAAAATTTATTTTTAATAGAAACTTGGGCAGTACATCCAGTTTTCTAAAACAGTGACAATGGATTTAGCCCAAGGGCTGTGTACAGAGGCCCAATGTGTTTATTCTAAAATTTATGAGCAGAGCATTTATAGGTCACTGGCAGCCACAGGAGGTTGATTTTATCTATCAGAGCTATTTTACATTAGTTAGGAGAACAGGCACCCGTTAAACTTGTTTTGAAATTCTTGAATGAGTTGTTTGACAATGGGAAAGTTATTTAAGCTCCTGTGCTTCAATTTTTTATCTAAAATTTCACGTAACTCATGTATTATGAAGCTTAAATGAAAAAAAAATATGTGTACAGATTTGTCTGTGGTAGAAGAAGAAATAATGAAAAAGCTGAAGTGTGAGTGGTAATATTTTAATAAAGAAGATTACCGTGACTTTGTGTAGGAATGAGTTTTTCTCAGATTAGATGGAAGGATAAGACTGGGGGAAGTTATCAGAGAAAATAAGAAAATAATTAATTGGAGATAATGGCTAAATCTGGTTATCATAGAAAGGAGATCTTAGAATCATTGTACATACAATACCTTCCTCCCATGGGGCCTCATATGGCATTTTATTCATAACTGGTGCTTATTTACATTTGATAAATCAACAATTAAGAGAGAGAATGGTGTAGTAATTAGTGAGAAAATTTGAAGATTCTATAAAATACTTTAAAATGCCTCCAAGATGTCATATGCAGAATTCCTCCTGACCATAGTATTTTCTTCAGTGCCTTCTAAAATGCTGTACTGAGTCTTGAAATTGAGGTGTGTTGGTTAGGCAGCGTGTTCCCTTTCACTGTCCTAAAGCGAGGAGAGGGAGAAACCAGTGCTGTGAACACAGGAAGGAATGCCACACCTGTCACCGCAGGGAAGGAGAGCCTGGGGGAAGTCAGCGCACGACTTCTGGTGGAAGTCACAGAGTGAGACCAGAGCCCAGCTGGCACACGCCACTGATCTCAAATAAGCGTCGGGATGGAATGAGGGGGAACAAGGTTGCCGACAGAGCTGGTTTTGGTATTTGCTGAGCATCACTTACTTACCGTCCTCTGCTCGGCAGAGTATTTTCTGTCTTCACCCTTGATCATTAAATGCCAGTCAGTACTCCATGTATGTGAAAGCTCCAGCACTTCTTAATGCTCTGTAAACTTTCCCAGGGGAGGGTGTTGGTAATAGCCCGCATTCGGAACTGCTGAGAGAATAAAAGAACGGGTGAGCCACATTCAGAAATGGTAATGGGCAAATTCAGAATCGAGGATTTCACAAGTGTTTTATTCTTTTCAAACCAAAGATCTATAACACCAGACAACTTGTCATGCTTTTCTGAGAGTTTCCAAATTTTGTCCGCTGTGAGTGTGATTTGTAGAAATAAATCACTTAGCGACTGAGATTCACTTACCTCATGCTTGCCTCTATACTCAGAAAGACATCTATTATTTTTTTCTACCTGCATTTGCTGCAAACTAAGTTACTTTTTAAAAAATGGTTTTCACACTGAGATACATCCACAGGACTCTTTTATTAAGTTTTTGATTTTTGAAACACCATCTCAGTAGGTTGCTCAGTTGTCCAAGTGGGGCTTGAATTAGCAATCCCCCCTGCCTTGGTCTTCCAGAGTGCTAGGATTACTGACCTGTGCCACCAGACTTATTATAATTTCAGTAAGCATAGGAAGTTGTTTTGTTTCGTTGTGGAAAATAGCTCTGAGAAGAGAAGCAGCTTGTAGAGGCACTAGGAATTTATTAGGCTGGAAATGATGAAAAGATGGAATTACATGAGAGGTAGACAGCGTAGACTGGAGTAATTTGAATAAATTACTGAGTTCAATTTGGCAGTATTGGCAAACTGACAAAAATGTGGTCCCTCACGTTGCCACCATGGTAGGACTAACTGTCTTAGTTACTTTTTCATTGTTGTGACTCAATATCCGACACCCACAAACTTAGGGAAGGAAAGATTTATTTTAGCTCACAGTCTCGAAGGTCACAGTCCATTCATGGGTGGCCGGCAACAATCGAAGTGCATGGCAGAGAGAGAGGTAGAGGCAGCTTCCCCGGACAAACAGGAAGGCCAGCTGAGGCTAGTTGAGATTAGTCCCTGTTCTCCAGGAAGGCAGGTGCAGCTTATGTATCCTTTCAGGTCTCCGCCCAGTAACCAGTCCCTCCTGCATCCAGGTGTGGCCACTACACACCGTTAATCCTAACTTAACTGTCATCCACGCCTCCAGACCAGACCTCATCCACCAATGTGACATGGTTCTATTAAAATACATGAGACTTTTGGGGGACATTCCAGATCCTAACCACAACACCAGCTGAAGCCTTAGTCCAGCTGACCCGAAACACAGGACTTCTGGGCTGCTATCTTATCTGACTTTGGGGCAGTCTTTGCACTCTTCTCATTGTTCTAAGATTAGCAACACCAAACATCTCAGCTCGTGTCAGAGATTAAGAGAAAGCCACGATGTCGGGGAATTCCTTAATATAGCAGCTCATTACTTTAAAGAGGTTGCTGTAATGAGGTTTCCGAAATTGGGTGGTTTAAACACAGAATTTACTGCTTCTTATTTCTAGAGGCCAGAAGCCTAAAACCCAGCAGCTGGCAGGTTGATGCACCCACCCTCTGATGAGTCGAGGGGAAGATTGTTCCAGTTTCTCTGTCAGCTTCTGGAAGACTCGGGAGTTTCTTAGCTGGGCAGTAGCTGTGTTTTTTGCAGCATCTCTTGACATCATAGGCCTCCCTGTTGCACGTCTGTCTCCATTTCCAAATTTGCACCTGTGTGAGGACCTGAATCTTAAGAAACCAGGGGCCATCCAGTGGGCCTCACTCAGTTTAACCGAATTACCTCTGCAAAGACTGAATTTCCAAATAAGGTTCCCTTCCAAGGTAATGTTAGGCCTTTGACGTATCTTTTTTAGGGGGAACATAACCCAAACCGTAATACTGGCTCATGAAAAGTGAGGATAAGAGAACCCGGGTGTATTCAGAGAGCAGGACCTCCAATATAACTCCACTGTGGTCCGTGGACCAGGGACTCTGAAGCTCCATCCTAGAGCTACTGAATCACAATTTGCATTTTCCCCTAAGGTAATATGTTTGCATCTTGAAACGCCTGGAAAGAACTGTTCCAACTCACTCATTGGGTAGTCCCAGTCTCAAGCACCAAGCAAGAGCACAGAAAGGGACAATATAGTCAGGACTCCGTAAATACGTGCATATCACAACAACGGGCCATTCCTATAGCTCCGCTGTCACATACGTTGGCTTGTTAGGTAGTGTGATCTCCAGAAGTAGTTTTAGGAGTTAAGTATCAGTGACCAGTCGCTCCCCTGCAGTCAATTATCCCTACAGAGTGAGCACAGAACTTCTTCACGTGCAGAGAGACCTCCAGTTCTCTGCCCTAAACTTGCATAAATTGTTTTGTTAGTCCAAAGTGGCATACAACTGAAGTCAACCCAGCTATTTGAGTTATACAATTAATCCTTGAAATAAGGCCCATTGAGGAAAAATGAAATTTCCCAGCAATGGGGAAACAGCATTTGAGTTTATAATAGTCTTTGAAGTGATTGAAAACACCTGGTAACTTTTGCTTCATTTCTCTTTCCCCTGCCCCATGATCCTGTGCTTCCCTGGAGGCATAATTCAACTGGAAGTTGGGGTTACAGAGTCGTCTTATGTGGAGATAAATGGAAAGAGAAAAGTTTGAAATAGGCCAAAGTAAACTTTGTCCTGGAGTCATCTCGGGCAGGGAAACAAATGCAGCTAGCTTCCCAAGAGCGAGACAGAGGTCACAGTTCCCAGGGGGCTGGGGACAGAGTGGCACGTGATTACCCACAACAGTAAATGCTGCTCAGGGGCCTTTCCCCCCCCCCCGCCCCCCCCACCGCAGGAGGTCAGCAGAGCAGGACAGGCCTGGCCCTGTGTATTCTGGTTCCATGGAAATGGAAGTCCTTTGGAGAATATTGTAGATAAACTTCCTGACACAGGGATGAAGCTTTGTAACCAAAATACAGAAAATTTTTGGTGAGTTTCATCTTCTCCCAAGACTGTTTTAAGTTCTGGAATAGGCATTTTATGTCAGACCTATCAGCTTTGTCTATATGTTAAACATACTTAGAAAATCCTGATAAGCCTTTTGCTAACATTGCTTTGGGTCGAAATAATGCAGAGATAGAGTGGATGGACATCAATCATTCTACACGCTGCCCCTACTCTGAGAGCTTTCTGTTCTTTAATTCTCACAGTAGTGCTGAACATGACAGACAAAGAAATTACGTGGTTGAGGAAGCTGAGGCAAGCAAGGAAAAGCAAAATCCAGAGGCAGATATTGGCTGTGTCAGACCTCAAACCTAGCTCTAGCACCTGAGTGCTGACCTTTGTGGATACTAGCTCTTAGGAGGGACACATCATTATGTTCTAAATCTGTCCTTAACAGGCCAAATAACTCTTTGAAAATATGTTTGTAAATATCTCTTTTGTTGCACAGTTATTATTGTGGCTGTGCTGCATCCCCGACCCTGTGTCTTCTGGGGCTGTGTCCTTTAGTAACGTGTTTTAGGAATATTTCTGATCAGATATAAATATTCTGTATACATAGTTATATTTATTGCTTTCAACAGTCTCACTTTCACTAGCTACCCTCCTCAGCTAGCTCATCCATGAACCTACTCTCTTCTTTGTTCACACAAAGACTTACTTGGGGTGGTGTGCATGTGTGCATGTGTGCATGAGTACGTGCATGCTTGCGTGTGTGTGTGTGTGTGTGTGTGTGTGTGTGTGTGTGTGTGTGGTGATGGTGGTATCGGGAATTGAGCCCAGAGCCTTCACAGTGAGCTATATCCACGGCCCATTTTTCAGTCTTGATTTTGAGACAGGATCGCACTAAATCACTGAGTCCAAGCTAGGCTCGAAGATACAATCTTCCTGCTTCAGCCTCCCATAGTGCTGGGATCACAGGCCCGCACCGCCTGGCCTGGCTGCACCTGGGGTGTTTTCTGCTCACCCTCTCTTTGCCTTTCTTTCCGGCTTTACTGAGTTCCTCACCTTTACTTGTTGTTGATATTCTGGTCCACCGGAAGTTCTGTAAGCATCATTGTTCAGCTGTCACACGCAAGCATTGTCCCAGGCGTTGTCATGAACTCCAAAGACGCCTAGTCAGAGTCTGACACAGAATTCCCAAGACGGTGAGACATATGACAGTGACGATGAAATAAAGGTGGTAGCTGCTCCCGTTGATTTTGGAAATCATAATGAAACAGATATGCTCTGTAAAAATCATTGCACAAATTACCTTAAACATGTCAAAATTACCTTTAAAATGTTAATTTGTAGATATGTATTGCTTAGCAGAGTCCTTGCTTTAAAGTACGTTTCTCAGAAAAAAGTTTATATATTAATTGAAATTTGTATATTACAAATTACAATGCTCTTAAGCATTCCATAGTTTTCCCTTTAAAAGTCAATATCATTTAAAAGTCAATATCATTGAATCTCTAAACACATTATTTATATTCACATAGTGTCTGTATTACTGAAGATGAAGCATGAAATCTGCATATGTGTGCTCATAATTCTATAATTTTGAGATTAAAATAATTCTGGTAGAAAGCAGATGCCACCAGAATGCTTTTAAGTGGACGTAGGACATAAAAGCTATTAATAAAAGTGCTTCTGTGAAGAAACTCTGTGGCTTCTATTTGGCCGGAGAGATCAGAACAAAACAAAAACACATGATAGAATAAACTTAAGTAAACTTTGAGGAAAACCAGTGCCAAGTTCGTGTTTCTCCAGTGGACGGAAGGAATCATTTTTCTTGAGCTGCATTTTAAATTCTGCCCCAAGGCACAAAGTTTTTATAAATTAAAGCTATGGAGAGGAGGTCAGCTTCAGCGAGGGGGTGTGGCCCCAAAGCCTCCGAGGTCTGACGCTACTCCAGACCCTGCGTGCAGGGAGGTGCAGTTGGCCTGCCGCACCCCATAAGTACTGTGGCTTGTTTCAAATGATGTGTTTCCTGTGGTTTGTATCTCACTCCCAACTTCTGTGGATTCAAGGCTAGCGTATTCAGCAGATTGGGTCTGGTGATTCTGGCCTTGTGTATTAAAAGGAAACTCGTGAAGGGTAGATTTTCTCTTGAGATATAAAGACTACCTGTGGTAAAACCTGAAATACAGCATCTATAAGTAAAAATCTTACTGATCATACTTAGGATTGTGGCAGTTTGTTGGAAGTGACTATTGTCACCCTTATATCGTCTTAAAACCTTCAGTCATGTCTTTTGAGCAGCACGCCATCCATGTTACCAGATTCCATGGGTGAAAGGCACAAGCAGAGGGAAGACAGATTAATTATGTAATTAGACAGTATCTACCGATTTGTCAAACAGAAAACTCCTCATCATGTTTGGTATCTAACTGGATTTAGTGTCTTCTTTTTGGCTTCAGTCACCAAAGTGCTAAAAGATCAATAACCGGAGACGTTAAAGTAGCTACTTTAATACCTAGTAGAGAAACCAATGCTAGTGTCTGCTTTTTTAAAATGTCAGTCTTCTTTTATTTGTATAAAACTTCCTTTACTCTCCAGAAACTGTGTAGCCTAATGCTTTAGCCTAGACTAGGAGCCAGTCCGCCCTGTTTCTAGTTTCAGATTCTCTATGTACTGTGCTCTTGGATGCATCAGCTAATCTCTCCGCTTCATCATCTACAAAATGGGGCACGGGGTCACAGAATTACTTAAAATAGCTCCTGCTTTTTGTAATTTCCATAGACATAGTTAATATTATTATGATCATGGTCTTCTGCTAAACGCAGTAGTTTGTTTATTTTTGTTAGTTTTTGTGAGAATTCTTTCCTAAAGTGAAATTTAAAAATAGATGTTCAGTATGCATAAAAGAAATGAAGAAGTTCAATTTTTGCCCTGCTGAAACAGTGGTACAAATTCCTTCCTGCCTCATCTGAGTTCACCCTATACGAATTCCTTCAGGAAATGTTCTGTTCCATATTGTCCCAGAGAACTGTGCAGCAGCAGGATGGATTTTGGTAGCCTATTACATTGAGAGAATACATAGTTTTGAATATTAAAACAATAATAAAGAATATAGTTCTTGCTATGTAGTGGCACTATTTTTAGCGCCACTTACAAGCCATTTCTCTTCAGCTTAATAAAAATAAAAGACTAAAAGAGGAGGAACGTGTCTCTCAAACTGTTAATCTTTATATTTTCAACAATAAAAGTTATCGCCTATTGATCTTACATGTATGGTATGTAAGTCATATAGTAGGATGCAGGTGTGCCCCTTACAAGGGAATTTCTGCATTTCTCCTTTTAAATAAGGGCAGTAAACTAAAAGGACGGCCAGATATGTGTCCTGTGCCCCACCCTGACCCTGCCACTGGGTGTGGTGTGAAGTAGTTGGCCCTTTGAGGCCTGAATCCACTTTGTGTGCACATCTCGCTGTTGCTTTCATTTTTATGTGGCTGTGAATGTCTTTGAGTCAGAATATCTGGATTCAGATCCTGATTTTTCTCCTTTCTGCCAAGGTGTGCTGGGCAAGTTAGTGACCCTGCAATTCTTAGTGGCTTCATTTGCAAATTGGAGGGTGTGATTTGATATACATAGTATTTCTGTGGTGAGGACTAAACAAAGAAAAATTATTTTCTTATTGTTATTCCAAGACAAGAAATGAAACCCTCTAGGCCCGTGAAGTGTGCAAAACATTAACAAAACACTGCTCCTTTACCTCAATCTGGCCTCACAAAATGACGGTTAATAAAGAAAACAACTCATTATTCCATGGTCATGAATTGCGCCTGCTGGGAAAGCTGGCAGGGCACCTTGTATACATGTCAGCTGTGGCAAAAATTAGTCAGCATAGTTGGTCCGAGGCCTGTGATGTCTGGATTGCCAGCTGTCTGGAACAGAAGAACATAGCTTCCTTTGCTTGTTTAATGTGGCCTGCCAGCCAGCTGGCATCGAGAGGAGAGGAAGGGAGCTCTTGTGGGCTGAACGGTGCTCTGTGCCAAGTGTGTCGTGAGTGTTGTCTTGTTATGTGCTCCCAACCTGAAGGTGGGGTGATGTCATTTCCTTGGTACACTCATGGGAGAAGGAGGCTTTGCGAGGCCCTACAGCCCATCCCAAAACCTACAAGCATTGATGAGACTGACTCAAAGTTCAATCAGTCTGTAACATTGACTGCTACTCGCCTTTGACCAGATGGGGTTAGCAGTATAAAACGAAATTTTCATATACTATCACCTTTTCTGCCTAAATGATTAAAAATTGTACAGCTAATAAATCTTTGTTATAAATGGCTCTGGCTTTCCTCCGTCAATAATTTACCCCAAAAGCTTTGTGTGCCTGTCATTTTGTTTTTGTTCTATCCCTTTATAACATGTCATATATCTTCCTTGCTACAAGATAATGTTGGTAAAGGGAAAAATACTGGGTCACTAATCAAGAACTTTAAACGTGTGGAAACAGAAGGGGTGCACAGGATACGGAGAAAAGAATTTGTTCCTTGTAAGAGTTGAACTTGTGGCTAAGGGATGAGTTCCTTGTTATTTATACATTATTTGTAGAATATGCAGGTTGTAATTTGAGTGCTAGCAGTTGTCTTAAACTCCATGCAGTGTCAGATGGATGGCGCAGCCCCAGTTTCTACTTGGGTTAATAGTGCCAATGGAATGCCACGTGTTAGTTGGGTAGTTCTTATTGTATTTTTAATAACATAAAAGTAAATGAACAGGATTAAAAATGTTGTGTGAAGTGGAACACCTGCTTCCTAGTTCTGTGAACGTTCTCTCATTAACTGACATACTGGTAGTGAAAAGCTGCTTGCCTAGTTCATGGTGAAGCTAAGATCCACCCTCAGGGGGCAAGTGGTAGTGGAAGGAAAGGGAACTCACGAGAAGAAAACGTTGATAATAAAGGTATATTATTGTCCACTGTCTTTTTGATTCATTGACTTCAGATCAAAGACAGATTAATAATTTATGTGAGCAGGGCCTCACATCTAAAAGGATCTGTGAAAGTATATTGCTGTGTAAAGTCATGAAGATGGCAGTAAGTCAACAAAATCCACATAAGATAAGTTCTTCCTACCATAAGGAAAATATAATTTCATCAAAATAAAAAGTGCTATGAAATAGCTGAGGCACACGTTTAGTTACAGAGCAATAAACAAAAATTTTAAAACTTAGAACTCATAGCCAGATGTATAAAATTTTATCATTGGGATGTATTTGTATTAACTATAGAATAATCAAATTAAACGAATAATGCAAAAACCCTAAAGCATGATCACATGTTTTGAATTTGTCCTTGGAAATATAACAGCGTATCCTAATTATTTGATCTCATTATGAAAATATTAAATGATGGCTGGGGGTGTAGCTCAGAAGTAGGATAACTGTCAAGTGTGTGAAAGACTCTGGGCTCCGGTGCCATCAGAAAGAAGATTAAGTGATATAAGCTCCTCCCCAGGACAGATTATTCAATCTTACTGAATTTGTATTAGTAGTAGTATTAGTATTCTTAAAAAATTACTATACATCATGATGTAACATGGAAATTTTATAAAGTAGATTTAGGAGTGTGGGAGAAAAATACTCGCCGGGCAAGCAGTGACAGAAGACACTGAAGAGACATTTTACAGATTATCCCCTGGAATGTGCCACTGCAGGGTGGAGTCCCGGGCTGGACTGTAGTGACAGTGTCTTAGGCATCTGTCTCTGTACCCAACACAGTGTAAGTCATTCAGAAACACTTACTGCGTGAAGGTAGGAAACTTCTGTGCTTAATAATAAAATACTAATTTGGGTTACTTTTTGGCGATGTTCTGAATATATGAAGCTAAATAAGCATTCCGAAGCCTCCTTGCCTTCTTCCCAGTTGGTGGTTGTCTGTAACACGTAACACATGCCATCATCCCAGTGTCTGATAGCTTAAAAAGTTGTAATTTCTGTGTTTATCTAATGAAGTGGGCAGATAAAAGAATTTTACCTCACCTTTCCTAAGTAATGGCTTGCATGTGCCCCCTATAAATTGCAATGGCAGAAGTTCTTTCTGTTTAAAGTGTTGTTAATTGTTTAATTGTCATAAAGAAAGTGAGACATTTAAATTATTGTTAAAATAATTTACTTGGTCAAAGATGAAGAAAATTTTATTGGCGTAATGAGGTGGTTGGTGTTGCTCCTGATTTTTTGTTTTTTTGGCATAGTCATAGCAGCCTTCGAGTAGTTGTTATTGTCCTACTTTAAAGTTTAGAAAGCTGAAGCCGATGACTGCCGAGAGTCTGTCACACCACTAGGAAGTAGCAGAGCCCCGTTCTCACTCACCTTACTCCCACAGTGCATCACTTCCATGTGTGCCCTCGTATTTATCTCCGTATGCATTTTAGGATTTAAATACAGCATGGGTAGTGGCTTGCTGGGGATTTTTTCTGCCTTTTTTTTTAATCACCTCTCATTTGCACACAGATTGTGCTCATGGTCGTGACCTAGTGATGCTCCTAATCAGTGCCCCCCTCCCTCAGGAAAAAGGAACCTACACAACCGTGTGTAGGTTCAGTTAGTAATGAATTCAGAATTATGAATTAATCTGTGCTAATAGAGTTAAGCCAAGTGAAGTGTAGGAGTACAACTTACTACCGATGGCTATCGGCAGGGTTACTTAGGAATCATTTTTACCTGAATAGTAAAAATTTAAATGTCAATAGAAAAATAAAGAAAAGCTTATTTAACTACTAAGAATATGTAAAGATTTCTTGATGATTCTACTTTTTAATCTAAAAATATGATTTTTCACTACCTCTATTTGCCACTTCATTTTTATGGTTTTATTATCAATGTGGCGACAGGAAAAAAATAGAGCTGCCTTCTCCCAGGCGCCTTGCCTGCGTCTTCGGCTCTGCCTTCCATGGGGTAAGAGATGTGGCAACCCAGCAGTTCACTTTTATAAGTTGGAATTTTTAAAATTAAAGATGCTATTTTTGAGAGTAGCACCTTACTTTCTTATCTGTTACTACTGCTATAAAGTACATCAGGTAGCGCAACCAGAAGTCAGCTATGCCTGATCATGAGGACTAGAGAAGTGGCTTTCTGAAGTCAACACTTCAAGTTTCCTATTGGAATAATTATTAAGCAATCAATTTGTCTCCACCTAACGATAATAAGGTTATTCTCAGACATTATTTTGTGGCTATTAGCCAACTTTCACTCTGCCCTGTTTGTCTCAGATAAAGATATTTTGACAAGATTTCAATACTGTTTTCATTACCATGCTGTGGGTATCTCAGAAAAATTGATTTTTAACCTTTTAATTAGAAAAACAACAATGAAACAGATGTGTACAGTTTCTTTTCTAAAATATAGTTAAATAGTATGATCATATCATCATGTGACCACTTTTATAATGATTCATTATTTATATTCTAGGATCAAGTATTAAAGCAAGATATTTTTAATATCTAGAATTAAATTTTAATTTTAAAAATTCAATTTTACAAGAATTTTTTGTCAGTTGATAGTACAACTCTTACAAAGACTGGAATATAATTCAACCAAAGGAATGTAAATGGGTGCATGCTGACACACTTTGGGTGGTAGCTGGTTTCATAAACACAGTGAGGAATGTTAAAGGCCCAGAGCACTGTGGGCTAACTGGGGAATTTTGAACATTAGATTTCAGTGGTAACTTTTTCAAGAAGGTGCAAAAACCCTCAAATCAGTAGGTTTTGTAACACTGCTTCAACGTTTAGAGTTTATAATTCATTTGAAAATCTGCCTTGAATTTTCATAAAAAGGCCAGAGTGTCATCGGATTTTTTTCAACTTCTAGAAAATGTGATTTTTACATTCAATTTAACAAGTTTAAATTGATTTGTATTTTGTGGTAAGGACTATTAGGAGTTCTGAGAGTGTATCAGTGATGTAAACCTGATAAATTGTTTTCCTCAATGCCCCTACATGTGAACCACTAAAGGTATTTATTTGATAACAGTGTAAAAAATATATATATATATATATATGAAACATCAAACGGTCTCTCTGATATGAGAGCCCCAGATCACAACTCCTATGGAACTTAAGATGAAAAGCAAAGTGAAAGAGGGGAGTAGGGTGGGGCAGGAGGGAGGGATGGGTGGATAGAGGGAGGGACAAAAGGAGAGTGGGAAAGCCCTTGTCACCTTGACAAGATACGTATGTGCACAAAATGATCAACTACATTGGAAAGCTTAAATTTTGCGCTTATCCATATCAATGAAATGGGTGTGTGTGTGTGTGTGTGTGTGTGTGTGTGTGTGTGTGTGTGATGCTTAATAAAGTAAATGTAAAAACAGGAAATCAGTTATAAGGGGCCATAATATAGGGATGGCAGTGTACATGTAGTAGAAAAGAATGGGCAGCTTAAGGCTCTGTTTTTTGGAGGATACTGAAGGTACGCTGTTTAGAGTGAATTTTGGAATGAGCTTTCCAGACAAAGGAAATTGCAAATATAAAGATTCAGAAGTGAGATGAAATCTGGCTATTTTGAGGAATTTCACAGGCACCAGTTTGGCTGGAACAGAGGGAGCCAGAGCAGAGGAGGGACTTGGCCAGGTCAAGGATTAGGGCGTTATGTGTAATGTGAGGCATTGGAGACTAGGGCCAGGGTGGGGTTTTTTGTTGTTGTTTTTTAGGGGAGGAAGGATTTATTTTGGCTCACAGTTTCAGTAGGTCATGGTCAATTCAGGGCGGCTGGCAACAGTAGAAGTACATGGCACATGCAGAGGTGGAGGCAGCTTCTCAGGACATCACAAACAGGAAGCCGAGTCAAGGCAAGTTGAGACTAGTCCTCCAAGGAAGGCAGGAAGCAGCTTATATATCCTTCCAGGTCTCCACTCAGTGATCAGTCCCTCCTGGATCCAGGTGTGGAAGGTGTGGCCACTACATGCCTTTAATCTTGACTTACCTGCTGTCAATCCTAATTTACACTCCTGTAATCCACCCCTCCAGACTAGGCCCCAATCTACCAACAGCACATGGTTCCATAGACAATCCATAACATTTAAATACATGAAACTTTTGGGGGGCATTCCAGAGCCAAACCACAATATGGGGAAACAGTTCATCGTGAAAAGAGCAGATTGCTATGGGTGGTAGTACTGCCAAGGGCACAGTGATAAACTTGTCCTACACTTACAAATTGAAGGTGCTTTCAAACATTAGCTCTAAATCTTGACAGTCCTTCTCGAATGCTCTGAGACATCCTTTTCTTGCGTTTCATTTCCCCATCTCCCCTGAGCCTGGGAAGCACAGAACCCACCTAGTTTGTGGCTGTGTCTCGCATATCAACTTCTCTTCAAAAATGGAACTGGTTTTCATTCTAGGCCTGTGTGTGAGCTCAGTCTTCTTCTGTGACCCCAGGAGTACTGCCACTCAGAATGGCATTTGCAGGGATGACTTCACCGTGCAGGAAATAGACCCCCCAACCCATGCCTGTCATTATTGGTTCAGCACGTAGCAGGCAGCATTCCCAAGAGACAATGGCTTCATCCCAGCTCCTTAAAAAAAGAATGGTGCTGAGAAATCTATAAGTCTCCAGCTTGGCATATAAAATGTCCCCTGTAAAATCACATTCTGAATTGAGTTGTGCTCGTTTTAACTGCTGAAGTTTGGGCTACGGAGAACAAAACTTACTATTACTGTGAATAATTTGCTGGATGCACGTTTAACTTCATGAGAGCTCTTTTCCAAATTACTTTTACTATTTTAAATCCCCACCAGCATGTATAAGCATTCCAGTTGCTTCACAACCTTGTCACCACTTGGTACTGTCAGGCTTTTAATTTCAGCTATTTTACTGGGTGCTTAGTGATATTTTCTTGTTCAAATTTGCATTTCTCTGATGAATAATGATGTTGAGTATCTGTTCATGTGTATTTTGTTCACTAACATACCTTCCTTAAAAAGATGACGATTTACTGAAATGAAAATCTGGGCATTATTTAGTGGAAAATCTATTAACACGTTTGTAGAATGATCTTATTTTGGTAAAAGGTATCTTCATGTGTAGATACACAGAGATAAAAGTCAAACATTATGTTATTTTTTTAGTTTTGTCACTGCTTCTTAATTTTTACATTTTATGCTTATATGGTTAAAAAAGAGTTTTTCCAAAGAACATTATTTACAGTCAGAAGAGAAAGACTGCTCAAATTCTTCCACTTCAACTTATCCTTGGTAATAAGTACTCCTAACATTTTAGTACATTTTTATTGGCTGTTTTCAACTACACACATAGGTTTTTACAAAAAAAAAAAATTGGCTGTACTCTATTTGACAGCTTACTTTGCATTTTTGCGTAGCATATCATATATGTTTCATAAATATAGATACATTAGAATGTATTTATTTTTTCTTCATTGACAGATAACAGGTCGTGGCTATTTTTGCTACTGCTTTTGTAAGCAGTGGCTGAGGAAGAGTCCTGAAGTGAGTGCACACACTGAAAATCAGCACCCTCCAGTGTTTGCCGAGCACTCGTGCCTTGCTGTGCCCTGGAACATGGAGGACTCAGGACTCAATAACAGCTAGGCTCTTTAGGGACTCATGAGTACAAAGTACAGAGCCAAACTATTAACAAGAGCATAATTTCTTAATGTTTCAAGACTGTGAAGAAATCAGAATAAAATATGCTTTCATAAATATTTATTTACACTTTCCAAACTGCAACAAAAATATCATCATGCATATAAAAGAAAATTTATACTCCGGGAAGAATCGTGGGAAGCATTCCAATCAGCTGCTCTCTGCAAATATTGGGATGCATCACATATGCACTGCATCTTACCGCTAGTTGATTTAACAATAAAAAGGCCAAGGTGATAAATACTTATTGATCACGGTAAATTTTATGTTTTTTTCCAAATGCATTTTCTCGGACCCATAAGGCTTTGCTTTCCTATTTAGGATTCGACTCTGTGAAATGTTGGTGGTAATTATATTCCTACCATCTGGTGGTTGTAAGATTTTTAAGTTGTATCTTTTCTTTAAAAAGTGAAGACACTAGGATTTTATTTCCTCATCTACAGAGGCAGAAGGATTTATTTGGACTAATTTGTTCTTTCCCGGCTGTAAGATACACAGGAATAAGAAGTGGCTGTAAGCCACACAGTGCCGTAGTGGTCGCAGAGGAGCCAGTAGGTGCAGGTTAGTGACTGCAGTGGGCTGGTTACTGGGCTTCTGGAGGAGTCCCACTTTTCATTTTTACATAATTGTTTTTCTGGTTCCGTGGAGCTCTGAGGACTAGCCTGTAATTTCCACTTAACTCTGAGCCCATGACGTTTTCTATTAATTCTTCTGCTCAAAATGGTCACTTTTTAAATTTCGTTTGCTTGTAATGCAGAACTTTAAGTGAACAAATATTCCTTTTTGGACTTCTTCAGCACCAAAAAATAAGGGAGAGACTGGACTAGCATTTGTGAAACCAGAGCAAAGCACCGGCACACTCTGAGTTGGCCCTCGGAGTCCCTGAACTCATAACACCAGGTGGCCCTGGCACATGGCATTTGATTCCCATTCTGTCACTGTCTGTTTTGTCACACATATTCTTGTTCTCCATCATTCTGTTTTGAAAACCTTACATTTTCACTAACGGATACCCATAGGTGATGATATGACGTATTCGCTTCTTTCCTCTTTTGCAATGGCAGCATTTGCTTGAAAATAAGTAATTGCTTTCTGCAGCTAAGGTGCATTTTTCCACAGAGTGTGCAACAAACTAAAAAGTAGTTACATACATAAACATCAAAATAAAGCAACATCTGGCATGCTGTGGTTGCATACACTGCCTCTGCATCTGAAAGCACAATGATTCTAAGAAGCAGCATCATGGAGTAGAAGAAATGGGCCAGGAAGAGAGGCAGGGCAAGAGAAAGATGGATTTCCAGGGAGAAGGAAGGTGATGACTTTGTACAAGTGGTGCCGTGATTGGGGTTCTGCAAGGACTTGCGAGATTTTATGTCACGTAGATATGGGAAGAAAATGAGGCTGGTGAAATTTAAAGAAAAAATATGTGAATCTAGAGAGGTGTTCAGATGCCAGATATTGAGGCACCTTTCATACCAAGCTAAGCGTCATGTTCTTGGGGTGGGGGGAATGCCTGAGCCTTTTATACATAAGCACAATCTATACAGTTTCTACAACCCATAGTCTCCTGCCATTATGTGCTTGGACCCGACGGAAAGCGCTTTCCCGCCTTCACAGTGCTGCAGGCCTTTGAAGGCCAGTGTAACACGGCCTCCCAGCTGCATCTGAGGGAAAAGTGAGGCGTGCAGGCCTGATGTCCTCCTCATATACACACTCACACTTATACACATAAAAGCACTCAAGTTTGCACACATGTACCTGCATCATATGTGCACACCCATAAGTAAACACATAGACACACAATGCACACATTTCTCCATATGCCTGCATGTACATGCACATAAACACATGCATACATACATAGTTGCAAAAGCACATACCCGTGCACACACATACATTTGTGTATCCATGCACAGGGACATGCATATAATGCATGCATAAACATACAATCACAGTTGCAAAGTCACATATCTACTCATGCACATGCACACATGCATGTGTACACATACACACATGCACATAAACACACACATGCACAGTTGCACAAGCACACGTTCACATGAGTCTAGGCTTTCTAGCCTTCATGAGATCATCTTGATCTTTATGTATCACAGAAGCAGTGCCTAAGCTATTGAGGATTCTGAGAATTAAACATTCCTTTATAAATTGCTTAAGGCCAATGTTACGAAGCTTTGACGTCAGAGACAGATTTACTAAAATGCTATTTAGGCATGAAGCAAGGACAGAAAATGGCAAGAGTAATCCTGGCAGGTAAAAATAAAGCTCTTGATGAGTGCCAACATGTGGTAGTAATGGCCTTAACTGTTTAAATACACGATGAACTTGGCTGACAATGGCTTACAAACAAGCCTGCAGATTTTGTCTGTCCACATTTTCCTGGGAGATCCCACAGGGGGTGGCTTATGGTGGCTAATGAGGCTTCAGCACCGTCGCTACTATCATCTTCTTCGGTATGCAGATTATTTTTCCTCTCAGATTTTTCCACCTTGCTCTAGTCTAGAGTTTTAATTTCCTCTTCTTCGAAAGGCTTAGCCTGCTGGTGAGGTGGTTCTTTGGGAGGCAAGGGAGAGAAACAGACCACAACTTCTCCTCTTGAATGCCCCTAAGCACCTTGCGGTCTGTTATGGAGTCTTGTGCTTCACCCCCATTTCAATGTAGCAAATCCAAGTTTTTGGCAGCTCACAAATTTTAAATACACACACATTCTCATAGGAGTGAGGGTATCACTCTCCCCAACGTGAGCAGGCCAACCTTTCTGATAAAGATCGAACCCTCAGCAGCCTTTCATATTTTATACTAACATCATAGAGGCATTGACCTGAGAGTGAACCATAAATTATAAAAACACCCAGAAGCTCATGTCAAATGAATCAGAACAATTGATTTTCTTTTTAAACATGAGCTTGCCATGGGAAGTGCTTTAATATAGCAGAAATAGGGCCAAGAACTGAGACTGAGAATGAATGAGGCACGGAAGATGGACTACAGAGCAAGGCACTATTTACAGAGATTATAAAAAGCAAGAGTGTCGAGGTGGGGGAAGCAGGGTGACTTGTTGAAATATGGCGCCCCATGAAGGCACGATGATATATATTCCAGGGAAAACACTGAAGATGCCGGGAGGGAGCTGTGATTTACAGAGATAGTCTCTCCAAAGACTAAATATTAAGTACACGCGATATTTCTGTGACATCTCTTCATTGTGGTTCAGCGTTAAATCTGCCAGGCCTCTTGGCAAGGGACAACCCTCCAACTGTTTGCTGTGGGATCCATAATGGGGGATTCACCAGCCAAATCTTCGGGAAAGGCGCAAGGATTCACTGCCTGCGTCTCTGTGGAACCCGAGGGTGGCTCAGCATAGGCGGCTTCACTTTAAATGAAGTGCTGATTACTACAGGGAAGTAGACGTTAACAACAGCTGAAGTTTCCGAGGACAGGGTTACCATAAAGTGATGGATGGTGGGGGGGATTTAATATCTTACCCAGGGCGCAATACAGCATGATTTGTCATTCGCTTGCAGAATGAAGGTGAGCGCTATGGAAACCAACTGCTGACATCCATCTTATCTTTTCATTAGTTATAAAAATGAATAATGGCAGCCCTTCCCCTTCTCATCATTATTTTGTGAGCAGATTGCTTATTAATATTGTCTGATCTTTTCTTACCTTGAATAAAATGTTTGGGGAGGAATGCCTTATGTTTAATACTGTTTTTCTCGGGTCCATTTTCTCAGTATTTGATTTATGTGATTCCTCTATAATTTCGCAGTCCCTTATAGCAGTATGTATTATTATTCCATGTGTACACATGCACATACATGTGCTGAAACACACCATTTATCTACTTAACTACGTCAGTTGATTTCCTTTCATAGTCTTAGTTACTTTTTCCTGCCGGGATGAAATATCAGGCACCCGCAATTTAAGAGAGGAAAGATTTATTTAGCTCACTCTTTCGGAAGGTCTCACACAGTGTGCTCACAGGCAGCCAGCAATCGTCACCAGGCCGGCAGAAACCAAATGAAGTCGGAGCAAAGTGAAGTGAGGAGAGAACTGGCATGTGGAGGCTCAGAAAGGCCAGAGCCTTCCAAGGAAGAAGATGTACCAGTATTTCTTCTTCCTTCCTTTACTCTCTTCAAGTTTGGCCCTAGCTCCCAGCCTGGGTATCCCTCCCTTATTTCCTGGTCCGCAAGTCAACAACACACATCTGAAAATTATGCCTTAGACAACCCCCAGTCTCAGCACGTTGACACAATCCATTCTGGTCAACCCCAGGCAGCTGCCTCTTCAGCTAAGTCCCACACCTCTCAACAGCACACACACAGTTCCAGTTATCCCACTACATCCAAATAACAGGAGACCTTTGTGGGACACTCCCGATCAAAACCATAACAGATGATATAATCGAGCCACATGCTGTTTAACAGCAAGCAGGAACAGAAATGCCAAAACAGAATATGAAACATCTACTGATCTGCCTTGCTCAGCTAGCTCTTGAAGACAATTATTATTTGTCTACTTATTTATTTAGTGCTTTTAGGATGTTTAGGGATTGTGATCATACTATTCAAAGAGAAAGCCTTCTCTGTGGAACCAACCCCAAGTTTTCACCTTTGAGGAGGGTTTGGTTACAGCCAGGGTCCGGGTCATGGGAAAATCTTCACCTCCTGGTATCTGCCCTGAAGGCAAGAGCCGACCGTCCGTGCTGGGAGTGGACAAGGGTCTCACTGGAAGTTTTTATATTTTGATGTGTACATGTAATTCTTAGCTTTTAATGAGAAATTGCTCCTGAATTTAAATAAATGAAAAATTTTAAAAGAGGTTACATGCTATGCTGCACAGGCTGTATAGCACACACTTGCATGTTTCCGTGGTCAAAGCATGGATTTTAGGAATGTTCATCTTCTCCCTCAGCATTCCTTATCTCTGTTGGAACTTCTTTGGACTGATGCCAGCCCGCACTGGCTTGCAGGTAACTTCCTACCATCCAGAGGGAAGAAATCAGGGGTGCCCAGCCTAGGCACTGAGCCAACAGAGAGTTAAGAAACAAAACAAGCTGCCCTTGGTGACAGGGCCTATAATCTCCTAACTCTGGGAGGCTGAGGCAGGAGACTGTCAAGTTCAAGTCCATCCTGGGCAACTTAGTGGGTTTGAAAGACCTGTGTCAAAATCAAAGGTAAAAAATAGGATGCACGGCAGCGTGAAGACCGTATGTTCGGCCCCCAGTACCTCAAAAAGAACGAAGGAAGAGAGAGAATTTACCAAATTACTTCCTTTTATTTCCCCTGATGGCCATCCCTGACACCATATATGTATCACGCTTTTCGTCATCATGGTGTCCTGGTCTTCTCCTTTCTCTGTGGCCACCCTTGTTGCCCACGCTTGATCCATTTGCGCCACAGTTCTTTTCATTTTCATTATTTTTTTGAGACAGGGTCGTGCTCTGTAGCCCTCTTCAGACGCGTCAGCGTATCTTGACTGTGGTATGGATCCTATTCTTGGCAGCCAACACCTTCTCTTTCGAGCGTCCGCTTAAACCTTTCAGCGCTCTTGACCCACCACTCCAAGCAGCTCAGGCTACCCCCAACCATTATTTCCTGTCATGCAGCCATACTCATTTTCTTCATAACACTTACCACATTCTCTAGTTATTTGGTTGTTTATTCATCTGGATACAGTACCCTTTAAAAAAAATGGTGACACACACTGGGACGTAAGCTCAGTGAAATCCGAGGTGAGGTCGGCTTGTTTGTCCTGTGTCGACATCCGGCACATGGATAGCACTGTGCCCGGGCACGCGAGCTGCTCGGCGAGTGGGGCGTGAACGAGGACAGACTAATTTGGGGACTCGGACTAGCCAGTCGGTAGGACTATGATTTGTCTCTTTTGAGAGTTTGCTCTGTGATATTTTTCCCACTGCTTATAAAAGTGCATTTATTAAGATTTCAGTATTATCTTCAATTGTGGCGGTTAATGAAATCAGACCACTATCTTGTCAAATTTAGTGTACTAGATGAGGCTAGGGAAGGGGATATGTTGTTGAGGAAACAGCTTATTACTTCTTAAGTAAAAATCTGTTTGGTGGTAAGAAGCTTCGATTAAGACTTTCATAAATCCTTGCAAAAGAAAACAGTGCAGTCATGTAAGAAAACTCAAGCAACCACGTAAAGTTGAGTACAGATTTGCCTGGTTTTCAGACAGGAAGTGGGAGGGACTTGCACGGTGTTCTTCCCTGTTTGACTTCCCTTTTTATGTGTTAGAGGAGTTCACAGAGCTTGGCTGAGGGCTTCCACTATAATGTTTTCAAAATAAATAATTCCTAGTGATAGCTTGAGAATATGACTCCATTTGAAATGAGAACACCCTGTCACTTTGCGAGATTAAGTTCCAGGAGTGATACCCAACCCCTCCTGCATGCAGTATGCCCTGTGAGCCAGTGGCCCCAAGTACTACCTATACTCACGGGAAGAATTCCTGTGACTAGATGTGCAGAAAGGATTTGATGGAACTGGCTGGTTCTTCCAGTTTTCTCCGCTTGGCTTTCTTGTTAGGATTAGCAGAATGCTTATTCACTGTATCTGTCTGCAGTAATATTCTACTTCCTTTTTTGAGTAAGAGTTTTTTTTTTCAGTTAATTCTTTATTTTCTAGGTTAATGATTATTGTGGCCAAATTAAATACTAAGGTATTATGAGTTGGCAGATGAGGTGAAATCAATTGTTTACCTTCAAGAAATCACAAATTATGATTGGGAAGCAGAAGATATTTTATTTCTATTTTGGAATTAATTATATAATTTACCTTAGAACTATGTCTGGCATATTGAAAGCAAAGTATATAAAATAGGAAGAATTATGGATTTATGTTAAGAATTACTACTATTCAAAAATTTTTCACTTGGATTCTTCTATAGAAAGGATCTATAATACAGTCAAGATATGCTGAAGTTTTAAAATAGTTTAAATATTTGTATTAATGCATGGCTTATTATCTATGCATTTCTAAAGATATTAGATAATTTACAATGAAACACAAGACAAGGACGGTTCCCTTAGATAAAATGAGCAGACATTTACATTTTGATTTGCTGCTGGAGCCACCTGTTTTCCAGTGCATTTAGTACTTTCTGAATATAATATGTTTTCTTATTCATTGTATCAGCGATCCCCACAGCAACCACTTAGTAATTCTGTGTATTGGTTCATTCTGCGTTGATCAGATTCAAAGTCAATTTGATAAATAAATGCTCGTGTGTGTGTGTGTGTGCGCGCACGTGTGTGCGCGTGTACACCACATTAAGCCTAAGGAATTGTATAATGGTAGAGACAGAACAAAGAAACTTGAAATAACTTGTCATGTTTCAGAAGTGCTTTACCAACCAGAAGCCTCTTGCACCAGAGACTTCTGACTTAAGTGTGTGTACATGTGTGTGTGTGTGGGGGGGGGGGGGGCGTGTAGAACACTATAGGCACTACTTTCTCTTACTGTGTCAACAAGGAAAGGTTCTGGCCTGAGTATTTGACATTTTTATATGTTGATGTCATTTTCCACCTGAACAGACTCACCTTTGCTTCTGACACATTTAGAAAGACTCAGTGTGAAGGTCTTTGCTGTTGGTGTCCAAGGCTGTTTTGGGGATAATACATGCCCCTCATTGTGCTTACATGCTGTTTTCACACTCTGGCAAACAGAAGACACTCAGCATTTGCTGAGCTGGTCTACTGGTCTTGCTACACTGCCTCCACTCCCTTCTGGCCTCTGTTATGGGAAGCTGACCTTGAAGGACCCAGCCGCCTCACCTGGGCCCCCGGCCTTTGGGTGGAGTTGGCCATGGAGGTCCTCACCACAGCAACACATGGAAGGTGAAGGATAATGCCAAGTGTCCTTTCCTCTGACCCCCTCACTGTGGATGGAGGGAGGGTGAGTCACTGACTGGCTGCAGCCTTGGGGATGGTAGGACCTACTCAGACCCTGGAGTAGTGCCCTGTGGTTCCCTGTCTGCCCATGCCTCTGAATAGTCTTTTCAGTAAGTGCTCAATGAATGGTCACGTATTCATGTCTACGGGCTGCTTGCTGCTGAGATCTGCACCATGTACCTACCTACACACCGCGGGAGTGAGTTTGTATTCTGTATGAATTTCAACAAAACAGATGTCCGTATATTTGCATTTTTCTGTATGCCATTCTTGAGTCTTTGAATGTATTACTTAACCTTTATTTTTTATTTATTTATCTATTTACATGGTTTCTGTGGTTCCAGGGACCAAGCCCAGAGCCTTCACGCTGAGCTACATCTCCAACCCATTTTTTAATTTTGATTTTGAGCCAGGATCTCACTGTGTCACTTAAGTTGTCCAGGCTGGGCTTGAACTTGGCAGCCTTCCTACATCAGGCTCCCAGAGTGCTAGGATTATAGGCCTGAGTCACCAAGCTGGCTTAACCTTTCTTTTGAAAATAGGATTTAAGGAGCTTGGTTCAAGAGGCCTAACCAAGTGGATTAGGTGAAATATCTTAGGTTTATATAAAGCATTTGGCACCTCGCAGTAATTTTTGTATTAAACTAATTAATACTGGTTGAAGAGCAATTACTTTCTTCTAAAATATCATGGCCATTTAAATGTTGTATGTGCCATCTTGAACACGTGTGTGACTAGGGGTTTATTGTCATGGATTCTCTTGTATCTTTGCTTGATGCTAACATTAAGAAAATGTCAGATGTATGTTCATTAGCCAAATAACCAGTGCTGACAATATTCAAATTTCCAGATAGCCCGGGTGGAGAAGTGGTTTCATACCTATAGTTGGTCTGGGAATAAGCAAAAACACACATATGATTTTTCTTTTTATCTTATTCCAGGATGTCCTCTTTTCCTCAAAATAACACAGATTATTTGCATTATTCAGGATATTAATCAGTTTTTTATTTGAAAATGCAAATAGCTAGACAAAATCATTCTTAGTGGTTTTACTTCTTTTATTAGGATCTTTTATTTCCCACCAACTCAGTGCTCAGTGCTGTTATCAAGCAATCAGGATCTAGAGAGTCTGAAAGTCTGTTATTTAGCCCAGTTAGAGTCTGTATGAGGATGCAACACACTGCAACGTGGTATTATGACTCAACACTTTTGACCCTTCCCCAGAGTTCATACAGGGCGTGGAAATGTACAGCTTGGTGTTAGTGTGCGAAGGGAGATGAAAATTCCAGTAATAGGGTTTTCTTTCCTGTTGTGGCCTTTTTAAAAACCTTGTTGTCTATGCAACTGGCAAATGTAAGTTGCAGGAAATCTGCACTTTTTCCACTGACTATGAAGGAAAAAGTCAGTGGTCATTTGAAGAGATTGTAAAACTGAGATATTACAGAAGAAGAAGCAGGAATGTGCTATGTGGGAAGAATGTGAACCATGGGAAGCTGAGCAGAACTTACACTTAGCAAAAGATTTAAATGAAAAAGAACTTTCTGTCTTTAAAACTATGCACAAAGCTCCAGGCCTTGGTTTCTAATAGAGTATCTCCAACAAAAGGCAGTAGAGCTCCTTGGAGAGACCGCTGAGTCTAGACCGGGGCAGGAATTGCACAGAGCAGCCTGGAGTGCTTTGTAGTACCAGAAGGTAAAGGACTGCTGTTGAAGCAAAAGGAAGAGGAGATAAAGCAGCCAATGGAAAGAGCTCCCAGCAGAGGAAGCCGGAACAACGGGAGCAACAGAAAAGGAATACTGGCTTATAATCTAACTTGTGAGATTAATTAATTAAAATACTCAAAACATGAAGAAAAACCCAAGATAATTAATGCAGATATCATGCTCTTGACAAGTGGAGTGTAAGTTCCTACTATTTAAATGTAACTTCTTTACAAGTACAGAAAGACAGATGAACAATTCAGAGGGAGAAACCTGGTCAATTCTACCTCAGTCAAGTGACCAAAATTAGCATCAATAGTGAAAGTCGCGTGAGGTGTATTCCCTTGGTTGGATGTGATGAGAAGTGGGCCCCCTTCCAGTAACCCTCGCTTGCCGTCTGGTCAGGATGCAAGCATCAGAGAAGTCCTGATGAGTGCTGTTCTACAGATACCTGGTCTGATATATCTCAAAACTGTCATCAAACATAAGAGAGTTTTGGGACACTGTCACAGCAACTGGGAGCCAGTGAGACACGGTAACTACATGCAATATGGAGTCAGAGAGGAGGGCTAGAGTAGACAGCAATCGAGTAAAGCCTGAAGAAGGCAGGGACTTTAGTTAAGAAAGTACGGACTTTCCTTCCTTCCCTTCCTCCCTCCCTTCCTTCCTTCCTTTATTTTTTCTGTTCATCTGTCTGTCATTTTTCTTTCTTGGTGGATCAAGAGCAGGACCTTTACACCGAGCTGCATCCCCAGCCCATTACTTACATTTGGTTTCAAGACAAAGTCTAGCTAAGTTGCTGAGTTATTCCGGCGGTGCTAGAACTTGAATCCTCCTGCCTCAGCCTCCCCGGAGTGCCAGAACTACAGGCCTGCACCCCTGAGCCTGGCTCTTCGGTTTTTTTATGACGAATGTACCATCTTAGTGTAATGCTCATGTAAGATGTTAACCAGGGAAGCACATTAGAATTATAGGGGTTGCTAACACTGTATTATTTTTGTAACTTTTCTATAAACCTAAACTTAGTATAAAATCATATTTCAATCAGCCCTAATCTTGCCACTTTAAAAGAGACAACTTCTTATTTCTATGCATCTTTCCAACAAGGCCAGGAAACCTTCCTCTAAATACAAATGTGAAAGCACCCTTGTTTCACTTAGTCCCTGCTGTCTGCGGGTGATACTTTACCAAGCCAACTGGCCCTTACAGTCTCTTCTTTCCCCGCGTCTGTCTGCACAGTTACCGACAAATAAGCGAACCTGCAACCACAATGCCCAGTAGCCTAGCAGTTACTGTAGCTAAGGAACCGGAAGCCTGGAGGCTGCCTGCTCATTTTGTCTTGGCTTCTCCTATTCAGGGTACTGCCTCTGAGATGCTGCTACCTTTTCTCCCCAAATAAAGCACAAAAGGGTGTGCCAGCTTCAAACAGGGCAGGAGAGAGATGGCAGCAACAGCTCGCCTTTCCCCTCTTCGTGCCAGTCTGCCCTGTGTTGCTGTGTCTCAGTGCCCAGGGCCTGGCCACTTGGCAGCAAGGAGGTCCTTCCTTCTTAGTCTTTAGAAAGGCCCAGAAAGAGGTGGAGGTTGGAGGTGGTCCACCCAGCACTCTGTATTTGTCACTTTGAGAATGTCATGCTATTCAGTGGTTCCATGGAGACACTGATTTTTTAGGATTTGCTTTTAGCTGACTCTGAGATGCTTCTAGCCACATTTGATGGATGTCTTCTAAGATTATCTGAATTTCTTCAAGTTGCTGTAACACTGGCCTGCAGGTGTAGAGGTGGAGTGACTACGAAGCTGAGAACATTTCACCGAAAAGCTCACTGATTTGAAACGCACCTATCAACAGAAAAAGAGAGTACTTTTTACACCTATATGTAAAAACAGGGAAACTTTTTATTTTTTAATGTGTTTTCACAATCATTGGTTTTCCTGTTAGAGATTACTGGATGCATCTTGTCACACTGGAGTAGTGAGGACTCTCCTCTGAAGCTGAAGTTAGTGCCTGTGTCATCTAGACAGGACACTTTTCCTCAAGACTGGGTTATACAGTTGGCTCCTGGAGTTCTGCCAAGCCAGCCTGGAAACTGGCCTATTGCACATGGATGAAAGCCAAGGGGCTTGGGTCTGTCATACTTGATTGAAACTTTGCTCTGTCGGTATGGTGGCTCTGTTTCTTAGACGAATGCCTCCATATCTCTGTACCTTAATTTCATTATCTGTAAACTGGAGGATGATGGTTGTAGCTACAAGATCTTGTGTGGGTTGAATTAGTGCATTTGTTGTTTATAATGAAATGCCTCCAAAAAGTCTCATGCGTTTGGAAAGTGATTGGATTGTAGGGATACAGTACTCATTGGTGATTGGATTATGGGTGGTACAGCCGTTAGTGATTGGATTATGCGAGCACTATACTCACCAGCTGAAAGTGCTGCTAGTCTCTGTGCCCTGGTTGGCGTTGTATCACTTGGTGGGCGCTGGGGGGCTTGAAACGGTATATTCTTGTTTCCACTTCTTCCTGTGTCTCTGTTTCCTGTCCACCATGCTCCGAACAGCTTTCCGTGCCATACCATTATGGTGTGGAGGCAGTCAGCTGTGGGCTGAAACTGTAAACAAAGTAAGTCTCTCCTTTGCTAAGTTGTGGATGTCAAACACTGTCCCAGTGATGGAACAGGAATGAGACGATGACTATACAGCTCATCAGGCTTCTGGGTTTAAAAATAAAATTGGCTGGGGATGTTGCTCAGGGTAAGGGCTTCACATTCAATCCCCAGTTCCACAAAAATAAAAAAGAAAAAGGTACCAGACACATAGAAAGCACTTAATACATGTTAGTTATGGTTGCCATTAGTAATGCCAGTAGAACTGCATGGCAATAAAGGGTCCTCACAGCTCAGCGTGTTATATACTACACATTATTTATGTTTCTTCTTTCTCTAGTCTCAAATGTTGCTTACCAATTGTGTCTAGAAGTGTAAATCTTCTTTCTGCCTCTTCATGCCTGGACTATTGATGCTTTTGATGTGATAGAGCTGCACTTTCAAAGATGAAATGTTGAGTAGCACAGCCCCTCCACTAGGTATGGCTATGAAGCACGTTGACCTCAGCTGCTGCCTTTATTCTCAAGGAAGCGATGTAAGCTCACCCCGGTGTGTTCCACGCACCATACCTCACAGGTCCGTGAGTCCTCTGGTTTGTGTGCCTGACTATGTTCGGCAGCTCAGCATTCATATTGCATCTACATTTAGGAGTCAGTCTTTTCAGAATTAAACTCCACTAACGAATGGAGAGTTTCTCTTAGTGACTGACCTGGTTTGGAGTGAGAGCGTGTGAACCTGTAATTACATGGATGTTGCAGATGTTTTGTGAGTAGGCACACCTAGTGGGCAGGATGCCATAAAGACCACTTTGGCTATATCATAATGTTTAATTATTTAGTGAGGATTTTCGGTTCTTTTCCTTTGATACTAGGTGTGTACAATGGAAATGTTTTTCAGACATATCAGAAAGGAGAATTGGGAATAGGAAGAAATAATGCTTCCTTTGTTTTAAAGGTGGTGGTGTTCTCTGCTTTTTGTTTACTATATCATAAGTTTATTTCAAGTTTCCTCATACTGCATAGGACCCAGTAAATGATACAATTGTATTTCTGTTTGCTGTCCAGTGTGATGCTGAAATAAAAGGAGTATTATCAAGTAAATATGAGATTACACTTGTTATTCCCATTTACTCTCTTCTTTGAATAAAGATTTCTTTAATAGTTCCTGTTTGGGTGAAAGACTGTTGGTTTCTAATCAGTTTTAAGGAATGTTTATAAATGTATTACATAGTCTTTGGGTTTTTACTCCTGCTATTAATTGCACATTATTTTCTAGGGGTAGGAGAGCGCTGGGCTTTGAGGGGCCTGGACCTCATATAATCTAGGAGTTTTACTCAAGAGAAAATACAGAATTATAAATAAAAATTTCAACAACTGTTTCAGAATTTAAAAGAATTTTATAAGAAATTGAAACTTTATCAAGGTTGGCAAATATGCATAAACATATAAATCCAGAAATTTATAATAGCTTTTAATTTATAAAATGCTGAATGCACTTTTTTCTTACCTGAATTGACTGCGTATTACTTGATCACTTCATTAATTGACAGCTATTTTGTAATGTCACTTTCTACAAAATAAAATAAAGATAATTCAGCCTTTTCTTTCACATGTGCTTATATTCCACCAAACCTAAGCTAAATGTTTCCCCACTACAACTTCTTTCCTGGATATCAAAATGCCAGTGCCTACTCTAGCTTACCTGTCCAAGAAAAAAGTATAATGGTTGGTCAGTTGCAATGTGAAAAGATATGTAATGGAATGTGGCTGAAATATGAGAGCACGCTAAGGCAGGGCCTTGGACCCTTCGGTGTCATGAGCCTAAAGTTACATTTGCTGTATCATTTGCTCCCCTGGAGGGATGAATCAACAGTGGCACAATGACACTTCCTGTCCTTGCAGAGACATATTGTGTTATCCATCAGTTTTCCTCCCTCGTGAACTCCCAATTATTGAATGACGTTAGTATGCTAAGATAAAGATGAGAATAAATTGTTTCTATTTAAAAATAACAGCTGTATCCAAGACATTAGAAAGTCTGTTTGCTCTTTAAGTGAGGCATTTAACCTAAGTCTAGAATGCATCATATGAAGCAATCATATGAAGCAATCAACAGGTTAATACAGAAGTCACTCTGAGCCTTAATAGCGTAGCATAAATAACTAAAATGGATTCATAGTTCCTGAACTATAAAAGGCAACTATTTATTGAGGCTGACTTTCCTAATTGGGAAATCAGAGTTAACATATTGCTTTGACACTGTGGTCTTAAAGGAATCCTTGGCTGACGTCAGTATTACATCCCCAAGCGTCTGTGATTGGAGGACCCCCGACAGCATCTGCACCTGATTGACAACTGGAATGAGCCCATTCTGTGGACTCCTGAGTCAAGGCCAAGTGCAATTTCGGGCCCAGCTCGTTGCTCACGGTGTCAATTTTGGGTGGATAACTCAACTTCTGAACTTCAACTTTCTCTCTGTAAATGGAAATACGTAGTTCACAGGACACATGAAGGATACGTGGACTACTAACGTACCTGGTGTCCTCTGGCACAACAGGGCCCGTGAAACACTCTGATTCTCTTCTGTTGCTCTTACTTCCTTTCCAAGTGAGCTTAACAGTTCACTTTATCCATTCATCAGATACTTAGGGCATTCACTATACCCCAGGGCATTTGCCAAGTGCGGAATTTTGGGAAAGCTGACTGAAGCCAGGGGTCTGAGGAGCTCACACAGGATGGAGGCCAGGTAGATAAAACCAACTTAAGCGTAATCAGATCCGCGCTGCCACGGGGTTCAGAATGTTCGGAATGAGTAGCCCTTTCCTGTCTGCCTCATGACCAGCAGCCGCCTTGTTTTATTTCCAAGTGTCCCATTTCAGGAGGCATCGCTTCATACATTTCTATTTCCGTATGTTCATCTTGTGTTTCTGTGACCCGACCTATGGAGTGTTTCCCCACCTCACGGCTTCAGGCTGAAGAGTTGTCTGCATCTGCCGTTCGTCCCCCCACCCCCCCCACCCCAGTGGACTCATGTAGTCAGATTAGGGACCTCATGATGTTTTTAAATGTTGTTTTCTCTCAATGAAAAAAAAATTAACCAGATCATCCAATATAGATACAATTATTTACTCTTACTCACGGGTTTTTATTAAAGCAAAAAAATCTCTAGCTTCATAATATCCGACAGATCCATCACTGTACCTAAGAAACCTGTGGTAACAAGTGATTGTACTTGGAAAGGTTCATTGTCCTAAACCTCCAATTATGCACACAGATGGACAGACATATGTGTATGTGTGTTTCTGTGCTTTTCAAATTTGAATCATTGTGAGTTTGGAGCATGGTATGCCATAGAATGGGGTGAATCTTCCACAGTCAGTTTCCTGAAAATGACACGAGTTATCACGTTCGTTCTGGAAGGCCTGTCTCATGCTGATGGATGCTGTTCAGAGAAGAGATGCTTTGTCAATTTTTTGGTTAGAAATCATATCAGTTACTATTGGTTTTATCACACTTAAAGATGGAGAATAAAAACTCTTTGTCAAGACCCTTTTTACAAAAGCAACAATTATCATAAATGAAGGTCATGGATGAAGATCAAGCTCAGGATCAAAAAATATTTTTATCTAGTCTTGAAGTGGAAAACACTCAAAATCAAAGACCCACTTAAATGTTCAGCATCTTTAGCCATTAGAGAAATGCAAATCAAAACATCACTAAGATACCATCATACCCCAGTGAGAATGGCTTACACTAAGAACTTGAGTAGCAATAGATGCTGGATATGTCATGTGGTGTTTGTACACATGGAATACTCTTACATAAAGACTGAGAGATTCCAGGCATTTGTAGGTAAATGACCCAATTTGAGACCATCATTCTTAGTGAGTCAGACTCAGAAGGTTTCTCTATTATGAGAAAACCAGGCTATAGGCAATTTGTAGAATAAAGTGGGTGAGATATTGCGAGTCAGAGTGGAGGAGGGATTATCTTGATGTCACAATACGTATGTACATAAAATTCTCAAGTATAGTGGAACCATTGTGTATCACATATATACACCAATAAAATGAGGGAAATGATTCTATCTTCATGGTGTTTGCATCTTGCCATGGAATAACAGGTGCAGGACTTGTTTCTGAGAGTACACAGTCTGTTTCATTCTCAAAGTCCCTACCATTTGTTGTCTGTGAGTATCCCAGCTTAAAGCTCCTCCCGTTACGACCTTGAAGAGGTTAATAAAAACAATTTTCAAGTGCTTTCTCCCATGTACAGTATAGCATTTCTCCTACATTATGGCTATTTTCTCCACAACCTTGAATTTTCCTCCTTTGGCCAACCATGTGATTTAAAGTGTCACTATTGTGGAGGCATTGAAGGAACTGTGTAAAATCGCGCAAAGCAACTCGACACCGGCCAGGCTCCACGGGTAGTTCAGCTACTCACACCTCCTGGTGTTTCTGGGCTTGTTGAAATGTCATAGAGGCGGCTGCTGGGGACAGGAGTTGGGATTTTCAGAAAGAACATTAAGAAATAGAGCATTTGTATACACTTTGCTAGGATGTACTGTGTCCACCAATGGGAGAGTTTCTTGTGTGGCTTTTTTGCATGAAATTTCAGTACCATCACCTTGTGTACATTTTTCAAAACCACAGAGTAAGGAAAATCCTTATACCTGGTGTAACAAAATTACTCTTTTTGACTTTTGGGGCATTGTGTATAGTATGATACAGTTTCTTTCAGTACAACAGATTATCTGCCTGTATGCGTCCTGGGGATTTGCTGTGATGCACACATGCTTACTTCTGTAGATACAACAGGTGACCCCAGCCTAGGAAAAATGTTACTTTGTAGGTCACATTAAGGGAGTTATTATCATGTTGAATTTTTAAAATAATATATAAATTTTAAGCACAAAAATTATTTTGGTTGTCTTCTTTTTTCTTAAAGTTGTTAGTGGCACTCCTTAAGTGAAATTATACAATCTGTCTTGTATTAATCATGTAAATAGCTATTTCCAAATGTACATATTAATTATAATAGCAGTTAAAATTACATTAATTGTTATTTATGCCAGGATATTAACTCAAATTTCAAAAACACTGTGAATACTTATATGGTGTGTTGGCATAATGGGTGTTTACAAAGCTTATTCATTTTATAGTCATTACCTTTGCCATGGTGTGGATCTGTAACAGTGAGAAAAAAAGGGACACCTGGAAGAAGAATAGATTGTCCAGGATTTCTTTTCAACATGATTTAAGCTGATCTATGGGATAAATTTTCTTCTGTCTCCCCAAGTACATATGATTCCACAGACAGATGGTGAATTCAAAGAGTTGTTAGTTTAGTCCAACCTAAGTCATGCCCGCACCAGGTCTGTCCTCTGCCTGAGGGATGAGACCCTCAGAGCCATGGCCTGAGCCTGCTGGGAGTCTTGTGGGCTCTGATTCTGGTTCTCTACTGGGAGGTCCAGCTTCTGGTTTGTGATGTAGGTAATACAATAGGAGCCAACGTGTGGCTGCAAATCATTTGCTCCCTTTGATCCCTGTTCCAGTGCATCTTACACTCTAGTGAAGGAAAAAGAAAATGAATTAATGTTTCAAATGTAGTAGTACAAATTCTGGAGCCTGCTGAATAAAATATAGTGAATGCAATTCAGAGAAATAGCGAGGGTAATGGCTCACGCTGTAAGACTGCATATTTTGTTATATTTAAACATTCCGTCTAGTAAAGGAAGATGTCCCAAGAGATTTATGTGCATTAGCATTTTGAATTTGATGGGCAAATTAAAACTCAGAGTTCATTTCAAGATTTATATTTGGTGAAAGTTTTAGTTCAACTGAAAATTCTTATGAGATTCTTCCTAACCCTCTGATTGGGTTAGCAGTGCAACATCCACAGTCCTGGGAATAGGTAGATTTCAGGTCAAAATATGCATCTACTGTGTGTCAGTGTGTGAGTTTGGGGGAAATGTTTATGTTTGTTGATTTTCAGGTTCATCTTCATTAAAGCACACAGGGATTCCAGAATGCAGCTCAGCAGTAGATTAGATTGTCTACCCATACGAGGCCCAAGATTCAAACCCCAGTAGTCCTCAGTAAGTGGACATGATAGATGGGAAGGTAGGTAGGTAGATAGAGAGGTAGACGGAGAGGGAACAAATATTATCATTGATTTCTTGAGAGGTTAGATGATGCAACACGTTTAAAATTTTAGTGTCTAGTAGATACTTAAGAAAAATTTTCGCTTTTTTCATTGTATGGCAATCTGTTCATTGTTGGGCCCTCATGATACTTACGGTGAGATCATTAGTGGTCAGGGCCTCTAGCTTCCTTCTCTGCTATTAATGTGTCGCAGGACCTTGTCTAGTCCTTGAGCCTTCCTGTGCTCTCATCCTGCTCTGTGAAATGAGGAACATGGACACCGTAAACTTTACAATCCGCCTGTATCGTATTGTTTAAATTCTTTGTGTTGAGAGATTTGAATGAAATGAGCCAGAGAGAGATTAGGGGAAAAAAAAAAAAACTCTCAGCTATTTTGAATTCAATGTTTTAATTTAATTTGAAAACTTTTGGATTTGCATATTTGATACTTTTTTTCTATGCCAGGGATTATATTAAGGGCCATCACATTAAATTGCATTGTTAGTCTTTTTGATATTTTATTTTGAGGAAGTGCCTCGTTAAGTCACTAAATGTCTCAGGCTGAATTCAAACGTGGGAACTTCCTGGGGTTACGGTCCCCCTGGGATTACAAGCATGCACTAAGCAAGCTTTTTATATTTAAAAAAATTAACAACCTAACTTGAGCACTGTGCTAGATAATTCATGATACTTCACAAGAAAGACCAGTAAGATGCAGTAGATGCAGTTTTACTTACATTAGGGCCAACGTTTCCCATCTGAAAGTTTCTGTCAGCCAAAACACATTAGAGAGCAGAGGGCAGATTTGAGAGCAGACATAATTCTTGGAACTACTGAAGTCATGCAAGGCCAGGAGGACAGGCCCAGCCGACCACAAGCTTAGAGAGAGAGCCCGTCAAAGTGCAATGTTCACATGGCAAAAAAAGTTCAGGGAGGATTTAGCAAAGGTTTCGTGGGAGTTCTGCTGAAGTGTGTACAGTGTAGCTGCAGGGAGTATGAAGGGATAATGCTGGCTTTAGTTCATGTTCATACAGATCACAGGGATTGGACTGAGGGCCTACTGTAAAACTGGCATCTCTAACAAAAGCCAGGCGGCAAGTAGAGCAGGGATTTCCCAAGCTGACTAGAGGCCAACACGGGGCCAGACGACTAAGGATCACCCGATACGTACCCTGGTGGTGGTGCCCAGGAAGAAGGAGAAATAGTTGCTGGACTGATGCAGAGTGGTGAGAGAAGGCTGAGGATAACTGAATACTTTGTGACTTGTGTTTACATGATCTCAGCCAAGCATATTAGCAAGGTTACTTCTGGAAAAGAGAGCAAAAACAAAGTGGCAGAGGGGAGCGTCACCAGCACTCTTCCTGGCTTACCATTGGGTAGGAGGAAGTCTAGGAGAAATCTGTGTGTAACCAAGAATTTGGGAAGGTTTGTTAGACGTTTGCAAGGAAAAAAAAGAACTTTAAAAGTACAAAGGATACATCTGGTTGAAAGGGCATATGAACAGTTTGAAGAGATGGGGAAGTTTTTTGATAAGTGTTCATGGTTTTTAAACCTAGCTGAAATCAACTGATCACCTGATTACTGAATTGCTTGTAAAACATGTTCTGGAAAAGTTCCTGTCCTTTCTTGGGGATTCTGATAAGCAACTGAGGGGACTATGACTTTACTATTAGAAATGGCAGGGAAAAAGACCCAAAGGTGAAAAAGACCCTTATTTAGGGAAGGGTATTGATCTCATCCTGCTGATACGGAGTTCATGTGTCAGGGTGTTGACTCAGGGAGGGAAAACTGTGCATCATTATACAAAGAGGGCCAATGACAAAGCTTTGGCAAAACTGCTAACCAGGGAGGAATTGAGACATCAAAATAGGACTGTACTAGGACTCAAGGATGGTGAGAGTTTCTGGTGAAACAGTACGGTTGTGCAGCACAAAGTCCAGACACACAAATAGAAATCAGCAGCATGTAGCAGAAATTGAGAAACTGGGCAATCCTTGTATTTCCTTGCATTTTGATCTTACGTTTTGATCTTATATAATTAATTATATTGGCTACTCATTCTCATTTGCTTCCATGTTGACCTATAGTTCTTCATGCATCTTTAGTGAAAAACACCTTATGCCTGAATTTTTTTATTCAGAAACTAGAGCTTTGTAGCCAAAAAACCCAAAAACAAAACAAAACAAACAAACAAACAAACAAACAAAAAAACTCTTTGCCCAGTACAGCCCCCATGGTGTTTTTAGGAAAAGTGTGTGAAAATTCTACTTGTAGTATCTATTCTCAGAAGAAAAGTAGCAAGTGTTGAAATTTTGTTTAAGAACATGTAGGTTAAGTTGTAATTGGTAATGACATAAAACATTTAACACTCTTACTGTCCTTGTTATTAACTAAGTGCAGTGGTAAAACTGCAGTTTAATTTATGCACCCAGCCTTCAAAACATTTTGCTGAAACTTTCCCGAACACATCCCTTTTAGGCACCATCTGACCTCAGGAGGTTGCATAAACAAGAAGATGCTGAAAAGTTAATGAAGGGGGGGAAAAGACCTTGTTGCCCACTTTGACGTTAAAGACCACTAGGACAGTAAACCACTTCAAAGCCGTCTTTTAATCTTCTCATTGTTGAGCCCTTTGTGGTAAGGGGTCACGGGGCGTGATTTTTATCCTGGTGATCAGTTTCTGTCAAGACTAGTTTTCTAAACATTTGTTAAAGGGAGCTGCAGAAGTATTGAGTGTGGTCACTGGTCTCTCACCTCAGTTAATAAAGGCGAGAGGAGCGGGAGGCAGCCCCAGCCTGGGCTCCTCTCCACCCCGCATGCTGCACGAACGCACCTATGATAAAGGAAGTTTGAACCTGGAACCATCAAGTAGTGAAATGCTTGACTTTCTTCCAGAAAACATGAAAGGTAAAAACGCGGATATATTTTCCTTGTTTCTGGAATGTTTGGAAGTTTCGATAAAGAATTGTTGAAATTGGAGTTGGGGGCTTTGAATGCAGAGAGAAATGGTTGCATTGACCACAGTTGTTATTTTGAAGTCTTGTCACCATATTCACTGCTGTGTCCACACAGTATGTCAATAAATATCATCTTTGGAATTTACTACTTTCACACAGGTTTAGGGGTTGAAAAAGAATTGGGATAAATTGTCATTGTGACAGTTTTTGTGACAGGCTGTATGTGTGCCTGTGAGGAAACACAACCAAACTCCAAGACTGACCTGAAGTCTTCCTTAGGAGCAAAGAAGGGAAGGAGGAAGGCTTGAGAGCACTTCTGCTGTTGACTGCAAGAGCTTCCTCCATGTTGAAATTAACTCCTTCTTAGCCAGCACATTTCAGGACTTGGTTTCCTTATCTTACATATTAAAGTCATCATGATTCCATTTTATAGAGTTGAGCTTTTGTTTGTGTCTAGCTTATAGTATTTTAAATTTAAGTAAGTCTGCTAGCTTTTAGTTTTGTAACCCACATGGATAGCCTAATTTAGGTTTATTTTTGTTTCTGGAATTTTGGTGTCTATGTGTAGGTTTTACCAATATGTTTTTATTTGCCTTTCCAAGTCAAGATCATTTTTACAAATTCCAATTTATATCCTATAGGAATCAGTAAGTATCTGTTAACTCTTATCCACTTTAGAAGTTTACCGATTTTTCTAGAATCTTCAAGGTTATCGTTTTAGAGGTTTCAGTCAGTTCAGTCAGTGCCTGGAATTTAGTAACTTGAAATATAACAAAATAACATTTAATCATATATTGTGTATTTAGATTGCATTGTAATGCAATTGACAGTATGATGGATTTTTATATATATTCATATCTTTCTGAGTTATCTTTAGTAAGTTGAGGAAATATAACTCTTTTGGTGTTTGCTTTTAACAGTATCATACATGTGAAACCATGTGGGAAACTAAAATAGTGTGTTATTATGGTAAATAATGTTGTCACTTAGCCTCTAATGTTGTGGATTTTTAAGTCGAGAATTAGAGGAACTGGGTTATATTGACTTTTATTGGGTTGTGTATCTTTTTTAAATAAGAAAATAAAACTGCATTAGATATGTGCTGCATGGTGTAAGAATCCCACACATAGAAATTGGAAACATAGCTTACCACCATTTTTATTGTTGTACTTTTCAAATAAATTAAAGATAAATATCAACTGAAGTCATAGTGTCAGTATTCTAGTACTGTGAAGAATTTTGAATCATCTTGTGCTATTTCAAGCCACTTTTAAGGCCTTATGTTTATCTTTAGTTTAGCAGGGCTAAACTCATTCCTTGCCCAAGAGCCCAAGAGAATTTTTTTAGCAAACCATGTGATTAGCCAAAGTTTAATGAGTACCAATGTGTTTATCTGACAACAAAATCTACCTACTATGATAGGATAAAGTTCAAAGGATAAGCAGTAACATTTGTAACTAGCGAAATAGAAATTGTAACTTGGGTTGCTCCACTGATTCATATACAGTAGTAAACTGTCCCTAGGCTGGAAGTTACCTGTCATTTGCAGTTTTCATCCAGACTCCAGATTAGCGTTTTAGTGGCAGGAGAAGGTAAGTGCTTGGTAGACAACAGTGCATCAGGAGGTGGTCCTGGGCGGTCCAAACCTTATCTCCTAGACCAAGGTTCTCCTTTCTTTGGACTCCCTGAAAAAAAAAAAATACTCTTGAGACTATGCTGCTCACAGTGAGTGACACGGACAGAAGATCAACATTGGGTGTTTATTTTCTGACTAGCACATATAATTAAGGCAGATTTCTTATGTTGGAATTACCTATTATATATCATCTGCTATTAAAAAGTGAATACATTGAAATTGTATTGTAACATGGTCCGAATTTTGAGGCTACAGCACATCTGTTTTTCTCCTGGTTGCTTATCATTTATTTACAAGTGATAAAGCACATTAGATTAAGGCCTGCATTCACACAGGTAGGAAGAAAAGGCCCCTGTGTTGCTGTGTCCCACATTGTTTAAACAGGAGGGTTAGCGTGGGCAGTATGCCGACCCGTGGTCATTCCAGGGGACAGCTGATTTTGTCCTATGTGAACTGTCACCTTGGTCACTTCTTTTGTTCTCACCATCAGCTGGGTCATTGTTTAACTGATTAGAGTTGGTATTGTTAACAGTAGCTCACCTAAATAATTATATGTGATGTTGTGATGTGGCAAGTATAATTTTTGATGTTTCAAGAAACATTTTTTTTTGGGGGGGGGGTGTTACTGGGAATCAAATCCAGAGCCTTCAGAGTGAGCTACATCCCACTTTTTTTTTAAATTTTTTTAGATAACGCAGTTTGGGGTTGAGCTTGTGATCCTTCTGCCTCAGCCTCCCATAGTGCTGAAATTAGGGGCCTATACCCCAAAATTGTTAAAAGCCAATTTGGTAACCAATATTCAAGAAATCATTTGTATCATCTGCTTATATGAAAGATGATGTTTGGAATGTTTATCATTAATAGCATCAAGCGTTTATGTAATTATTGTATCATACCTTAAAAAGAAGCCGTTTATATTTATCTAAAAGAATCTTGGCTGAAAAAAAGTCAATGATCCAGATTCATTAATTATATTCAAGATGCCCATTAAAAATTATTAATGAAAAGATAAGTAGGCTCAATTTTAAGAAAATTCCATGGTAACAAATGAAGATCTCTTCTCAAAACAGTAGGGCACAACAGAGGGACGGGGAGAGGACTGCATGTCCCACCTTAAAACCAGAAGGACACAGCAATGTGACCCGTGTCTGTGTGCTACACTTCTAACACTGCAAGGTCACTTTAAGCACACTGAGGAAAAGATTTGAAGTTTCCTGCATATTTTTAAAATGTTTCGTTATTGAAGTTACTTGCCTTTCTACTGTCATACGCTATTTCCAGCTCTCAGAGCTGATGCTAGGGTGAATTTTTATCTAAAATATTTCTAAAAAGATCCAATGATGACTTGGACTTTTAAAGCTGAGGTCATATACTAGATGCTTTTTTTTTCAAAATGTTTTGTAATTTACCTTTTTTCTAATTGGCTATATTTTACCACAAAGTGGCAGAGAATGGTCTATGTCTTTACCTATCATAAGTCACTGGCAAAAACACAAACCGATTGGATATTCTGAGTCATATACAGGTCGTCGTTGACCTTGCATGACACAGTACCTGTGGGCAAATCTGTGTGGTGCTTTTTATAGACACTGTTTCATTCTTAGAGATTCTTAGTGATCAGTTTTATGTAGGACACAAAGGTTATCCCTCCCTTGCCCCCAAACTTTTTTCTTGTACACAACCACTGTCTCTCCATCCTTTATTGCTTTTCTTGGCCTTCTGCCTCCCAAAGCCCCCCTTTTGGCAAAGGCACAAGATTTGCTGTGCTTTATAATTTTATGTATCTTGTGAAAAGTGATGTATCCTATTCTTGATTTAAATATTGACATGTAGAATGGTTCTTAAAGTATTCTCTTTAAGTACTATAAAGGGAATCCCATTTTGTGGCCTTTGGCCTCTGAAGTCCTCATTGGCATTTCTTTGTGGGGTCTTAGTGACTTCTGATTAAAAAGAAGTCTGTCTGTACAAGAGTAATATTTGGTTTCACTTGCATTTTATTATATTAATTGTTCTGAGAAGTGGTTGTTGCATCCATCAAAACTACCAAAGTTCTGCCTTTGAAACTTCCTGAGTAGTTGTTTCAAGAGGATACCCCAAGTCATGCATACAGGAAAATGCCAGAATTTTAGATTAAAATTTGTATGGCCAGAGTAATACGAGTAGTATGCTAGAGGTGGCATTATTATGTTAAATGCAAACTAGGTTTTATGTTTGTTTTGCTTGCCTGCTTCGTGTTTTGAGACAAGGCCACAGTAGTTGCTAGGTTGCCCAGGTGGGCTCACATTTGCCGATTCTACAGAGAAGTAACCTGCAAGGTGGAGAGAGATCAAATTCTTTAATTTCCTGAATGCGTCAACTAATCGTTAAACACAGATAAGCTGTAGCTTTGCAAGCCTTCTTAATTGGCAAAAACCGTAATTAACATTGACGTGCATGCACACACTAATGTGCTTAGGGAAAAAACTCCAATGCGTGAAATATCGTTACTTCTTTTTATATGAGAACTCAGGACCTGGTCAAGGTCGGCACTGTAGTCTGTGGGGCTTGGCCACATGCGGCGGTGTGCACGGAGGTTCTGTGCGTGAAGTCAGCAGCTGCCGACCCCTGCTCTCTCGCAGGTGTCCAGTGGCTTGTCTGCGGGTGGGTGCCACGCAGGGAGCTCAGGGCACCGTGTTGGTGAGAGCACCTCCCGGAGTTTCTCCTGGGCCTTACAGACCCATGGAAATGGCCCCTTCTGTAAATAATGCCCTGCTCCTCGGAATGGAGCTCCGCCGCCGACAGTGGCCCAGGAGCAGGGGCGTGGCGTTTCCTCCAGCCTCTGCCCAGTGCCATACCTCCTTGTGAATCACCTGAGTCCTGCCACCATCTTTCAGTGAGCCTGTAAGACTTCTATTATCATTTTGCTCCATATTGATGGCCTCAGACTTTTTTCTTATTTTATTTTTAAATTCCTAAATCCAGGGGGTTGCAGTTTTCATTTTGAGGTGCCTGATGTGTATATAGTCCCCTTCCCCACCACAGTCAGGGTTGTGGGACGGGCAGCACGAGTCCTGGTGTGGAAAGCCACCTAGGAAAAGAGCCAGGAGACCGGTAAGAGCCTGCGGGGGGCGGGAGGGTCTGTCCTCTTCACTGAGCTCAGAATAAAGATCTTTGACTATTGTGCCAGTGGGGTCTTGATCCCTGATGACTTCCTGGTCCCGAACTTCTGTTCATTCTTCTCTTCCTCCTCCTTGTGTCTGTCTGTCTGTCTGCCTGCCTGCCTGCTTGCCTGCTTCCTTCCTTCCTCCCTCCCTCCCTTCCTTCCTGTCTTTCTCATTACACAAATCCTTCCTGCATCGTGGGGGAGTTTCTCCTCAGGGCTCAGACGACTGCATCAGTTTTCTGCAAGTAAGAAACTGACAGTTGCTAGGGAAGCTGACAGATGAGAACGAATGATGGCACTCTGTGACTGTGAGGAAGGCCACGAGAGGAAGGTCAGGAAGGTAGTAAGCTAGAACTGGAGCGATCTTATGGAAGGTGGCAATTCAAGGTCTTAAACGTTGAATAGAAATTTTCAAGGAAGTGAAGAGGTAGCAGAGAGAGTGTGTGAATACAGACCTGCCCCAGCCCTGCCAGGGCAGCAAGGGGAGATCAGAGAGTGAGATGACGGTTGGTGGGAGAACCGCCAAAGCCTTTGAAGGCAGATTGTCTCGGCCTTGTATTCGCCAATGATGGGTTGCTATCAAAGACCCCCTCCCCATTTTGTTGATATGTATAAGCACAAAGTTTAAGGTTTACAATGAAGGTGAGTATTTTGTGCACCTACGTATCTTGTCAAGGTGACAAGGGCTTTCGCACTCTCCTTTTGTCCCTCTCCCTACCGGCCCCTCCCTCCCTCCCTTCCCTACCCCCCTGGTTCACTTTGTTTTTCATTTTAAGTTCAGTAAGAGTTGTATTGTGTCTTGGTACTAGGCCTTTCTTTTGTTTGCTTCTAAATCCTTCAAACGGCATGAGCATCACTAAATATTTAATAAGTGTATATTCTGAAGATTGCATGAGGTCCACGTAGCAAAGGGGGAATTGCTGATGGGGGACACCCAAAATGCTGGGTGGCACCAAGAGTTACAGTAATCTGGCTGAGACATTTGACATCCTGGCTCGGGCAGTGAACTCCATGCTGGCCACAGATTTATTGTACTGATATGTTTGGAGCATAGAACTAATAAGGATAAATGACTGACTAGATCTGGGACTTAAGGGTGAAATTATAATTTCTACAATGAGACTCCAACAACTTTCTGAACAGATAAGAAGGCGAGAGAAAGTGCAGTGGGGGTGAGGAGTAATGCTCTTTACTGGGCCAAGTCTATATTTCAAATAAACAGCACACCTGAATGGTGAGAGAGGTGAGACGTAGAGTTAAAAAACTAGGAACCAAGATTCCAGGGTCAGTAGCCTAGCTTCCAGGGGAAATGACAGTCCTCAGAAGAAGATGCACACAGGAAGAAGGGCACGGTACGTGGCGATGATAGACAAATGTGTACCAAAGAAACAGGTAAGTACATAACAGCCACAGAAGTAAGGAGAAGTCGAGGAAAATGACATCTCTCTCTCTCCTTCTCTTTGACTTACATTCTGTGAAAGTACGTCACAGTCATCCAGAGCAAGCAGGATTGATGGTGGAAACTGTATTTGTTTTTATCAACAGTGGGTACAGCTGATTCGCTGCTCTTGACCAAACTCCCCGTCGTCCGTTAAAATATTTAGCAAGCACAAAATGAAACACAAAATTAGTGAAAGGAACCGAAATATAAAATGAGTTTGTCACTGACTGCTGTCAGTTTCCACAGCCCTTCAGGGGGAGTTTCACACTAAGGAGTACAGAATCAGAAACAGCACTGCCCACAAAGTTGATCTATGCCATTGCTGGTTTCTTGGATCAGAAGCATTTGTCCCAAAGTAAACTGCCTGAGCGCCTTCCAGAGCGACTCTCATGACACACATGCAGATAACAGAAGACTTCATCCTAAAAGTCTGAGCATCTGGTCTTGCCATCTTTTTGTAATTGTTCGTTTGTTTCCTGAAGAAAAAATTGGGGATGGGAGGGTGAGGAGAGCTCTCTTTTATTTTTATTTTTATGGCTGTTAATTTGGCATTGTCCACATTAACACTAGTTTAGGGTAAAATTCATAATTCTAATTGTAAATACAAAATTCTCACAATAAATTATCTAGTATGATTTCTACCTGGACTAGTTTTGAAATTAAAGGTTAGTCTAAACACAAATGAAATAGTACACAGATGAAGAATATTTTATAGGAATTTTTGCTGAACTAGCATATAGAAAGAACATTACTAAACCCCACACTCACTTCAATAAAGTTAACACTAGGCCACGGACATGTGACTTCTTAGTTTTTTGACATTGTTTCTAGGCTGTCTACCTGATAATACGGCAATTTAATGCCACTTCCCAAAAGCTCTCTGAAAGGCCATAATATGTCATTTTTTCTCAAGCAGAGGTTGTTTTTATATCACACAGTTGGTTCATTCCCTGGTAGAGAGTACTTAAATGTAAACTGAATGGCTTCCAGAACTCAGATACATAGGAGTAATTACTTTGTACAAACAAAGGCGCAGGGTCCTGCTCCTTGGCAGGTTTGTGCTTTTCCGTATTAGATACCAATAGACAAAGAATATTCCGTGTGGTACTTAAGTCACACCTGAAAGTCCCTGTGGAAGGACGCAGCTGAACAGAAGGAAAGATCTGCTACAGTTGACGTCGTTGAGTTTTAGGTAGTGAACATCATGTTGCAACCATGACTCAGGTGTTGTCAGGTAAATTCTAATCAGTTCTTAATTTAGCTTCTTAGCATCTTTTTAAAAGGAATCTTTCTCTCAATCTTAAAGATTTGTTTTGTGTATATCTCCTGCCGAGAAAACAGTATTTCTCTTGTCTTCGATCCTTTCCTTCACCCATGCTGGGATTTCTAGCCTCCTCATATCTCTTCTTATGGCATTACCAAACTTCCTTATGGAAGTGGCTCGTTCCTCTTTTATATTTTATGAGAGATTTCTAAAGGGAGTTGTCTCAAAAAATATTAAATTACTACTATTTTTGAGATGCCTTCTTATTACTTGTTATTGTTACACTTAAGCTAATGGTTTTCCTCCTGTTTGAAGAAAAACCCATAGGAAATAAGAGTGAGCTCCATCTCACCCAGGGGGAGGTTGGCTCAAGGGAGTTTCAGCAGCCTATTGGCGCAGAGGGCCGCTAGAAGCAGGACTGCCTAACAAAGCTTCAGCATGATTCGCATAACTTGATGACAGAGCTTTCTTTCTGTCCCCCTTGCATGGAGCCCTTGCAGCTCCGTGCACACGTGTGGCCACACACCTCTCCGAGATGCACTGTTATCCACAGGGCCGCACAATCTCCCTTTATTAAGGGCCAGGGGAGCTGCCTCAGGCTGGTACTGAGGAAACCTTCATTCTAGAACTGGTCTAGGATATATTTCTTTTAAGATTAAAAAAAAAGACCTGGTGAATTATTTCAAAATAAGAAAGTCAGACTGTTGACATGAATAAAGACTGACATATTTTCAAAAAAGGAATAGGCAGACAGCTAACAAGTTGAACTCATTTGAGTCGCTCCTTCTTGTAAACAAATATAAACACCTGGGAATAAACTGAAGCGCTATTCTGACCAAAGCCAGAGAGATTTAACGTGCAGATGCTGCTTGATTTCTAGAGATATATCTGTGGAATTCTGCAATTAAAAATAATTAACCAAATAGCTTTTTCTTTCTGAGAGTTTCAGTGGAAGTATTTTGGTAACCTACATACAGTCCAAACTTCTCTTTACTCACTTTTGGAAATCTCAATTTTGAAAGAAAAAGAAATCTGAGAAAATAAGATACACGGTAAACAGGTAAAGTAAAATGAATTTGTAAAATGCAAATAGGAAACTAACAAAACCGTATTGGTGGCTCCTTCCATTGCACTGGGGACAAGTTTGGTTAATGAGTTAGCAGTGTCCAGCAGTGAGGTCCTGTCCTTGGCATGTCCACACTCCCCAGAGGGCACTGCTGCTGGGCTTGGCTGCTTATGCAGGTATTTCCATGTTGGAGAAAAAGAAAAAGATAGAGAAATAATTTTAAAAATCAAAGAGTATTAAGTGAGAAAGAGTATATAGTATATTAAGTGATCAAAGAGTATATAGTGATAAAGAAATAAGATTATTGCTATGTAGCAAAAATAAGAATCTGTAAAATTAAAATACGCTTTGAGATACTGTGTGGTCAGCTCGCAGGTAAACCTAAATCTAAACCAAACAGTAAATGTGTACATCTAGCTTCTTCACTGTTTTAGATCCCAGAATATCCTTGAAATTCACTATTTTCACTTGTAATATACATATTACAAGTGAAAATAGTGAGTATATCTTCACTATTTATTTTATGTATATATATATATATATATATATATATACACACACACACACACACATACACACATGTACACATATTTCATAGTTAGGAAGGTAGTATAAAGTATGATGACCTCAGGCGTTCACAGTTAATTAAAATTATAAAGATACTATTGAAAAAATAGCAAGGTGCACAACATTAAAATGACATAACTAAGAAACCAGTGAACAAAAAATAGTAGGTACATTAAAATACATTGCCAGTGTATGTCATAATGTACAATTGGAATAATCACAAAAGTTATCGAATAAATGATGTTTGCTGTGTCCACCTGTTCATATCTATATCCACCTATTGATATTCTTAATGCCATGCATTTCCTTCCTTTCTTAAGAGTATTTCCTCCTCACTCTGAATAGCAAACATTTCTTTCCTTTTCCAAAAAGTATCTGATTCCAAGAAGTCCTGGCAGCGGTTTCATCTGACAGCTCAGAAGGAGTAGCGTGGACAGCAAACAGACGCAGCATCAATTTACATGGAAAACGAAGCAATGCACAGAATTTAAAGCGGTCGTAGCCTGCAATTCGTATTCAGTCCCCACACCATCTTCAAACAGTGTCCCCCTCATCCTGAGGCTGAGAGATTCTCCCAGGGACCAGAAGTGCTGAGCCTGGGCTTCTAAGGCTGGTGCCCCTGCCTGAACGAAGTCGAGCTTTCAAATCCCACTCGGGTTTGCGCTCCATGCTATTAATTTTTCTCTTGCAATAGCAGGAAAGGCAGCTCCTTTAGAAGGAGAAGCTTATATATCCTCTAACGCATCCAGCTGAAGCCATGTTAACCATTGCATCTGGATGGGTCCACTTAAAAAATTAGTTAAAATTGAAGAAATATAAAACTACATATTTACATAATGGAAATAACTTAATATCCTCTTTGCCACTTATCTAAAACAATGTAAAAATTTTTTTGAACTCACTAATCTTCAGTCATGGAGAAATGAAACATACTGTGTTGATAAATTATATAACGTGTCTAAACCTTATCTATCTCATATAAAAATGGAGATTACAAAATGCACCTTACAGGATTATTACGAAGAATAAAATAAAACGAAGTAAAATAACATATGGGGAGCTCCCACCGCAATGACTGGCATCCTGTGAGCACACAGTGAACACCGCCTTCCCGCCTTTGCTCCCCAACCTTCCCTGTCACGTACCAACGTGGCCTGTCCTGGCCCCTCGAAAGAAAGACAACTCTTGGCTACTATGTATGCATTCATCTGATAAGTAAGTTGCTTCAATTTTTCTCAGGTAAAAGGAATCATTTTAGGGCCGATTATCTTAATTTACTTCTAGGAAGATTATACTTTTTAGCTTTTAGTTTTTATACTGTAAAAAATAAGCTCAATCAAATATTTACCAGTCAAAATTGCAGACTAATCAAAGGTAATTATTTATACCACAAGAGACTTGCTTGAACAAAATTATCTGTTATTCCATATATTGGAAGACTGGAAGTAGTCAGAGGGCTAAAGTGATTTCTGTCATGTCAGCATCCATGATGGGAGCCCAAGGAGCAAAAAGCAACTGACACGAACTGTAAAATCATGATAAATTCATTTACTCACGTTCCTAGCAGGGCATTTGATTGACAGCCAGATCTTTATGTGGTATTTTAGAATTCAAATGTAACAACATTTCAAAAACTTCATAGGATCAGTAACATTTGTTAGGCTATCTGACAGATGCATTTTACTTACTCGGCAAGGAACTGGAGATTGCACAGGGGAGGCTTATTGAGCCAAATAACTTATCAATGGCCATGAAGAATTTATTGCAGAAATGCTCCTCCAGGAATGGCCTGGAGCTTGCAGCCAAGGGGCAATTGATTTGCTAAAAAGAAAGTAAATATTTATGGTAACTTCACTAATCAGAAGAAATGTTTCCCCCTGTTGGTGATCATCTCTTCAAGTGTATAAAGGGAGTTTGGGATGTATTGAATGAACCCTATTCTCTAGAGCAGGCAGAACCCCCTAAGTTGTTCAAAATCTCTGTAAAGCTTGGACAGCGAGTGCATAGGGTTAACAACTGTGGCCTCCTGCTCTGCCTAATTTGGGGATGATGGTATTTTCTTTGCCAGGAAGCTTTGTTTCCAAACTGTCCCGTTGAGAGGCCCAAAGGCATATGCACTTCCACATTTCAGGGTAGGCTGATACAACACTATGGTTCCCTGTCTCAAATCGCCTTCCAGCTTTTAACTGGCCACTCATTTGTAAGGCTGGCTGAGAGAAGAAAGTAAAGCCTCCATGGTCTGGTAACCCTGGCCCGGGAAATTATGCCGTGTCTTTATTTGCGACATGTTCTGCTTGGGCTAGAGCAAAAATCTGTTTTCCAAGAGGTCATCAGCGCTGCCTGAAATAGAAGGCAAGTGAAGCCAATCAGATGTGACAAAAGTTTTGAAATTTGATGAAAAACTTCAGGTTGAAATTGAACTTGAGTTCGGTAAAGGATTCAGTTGTTCTGTCTTATATCTAAGTTTTCTTTTTGTATTTTTCTCCAACAAACAGGTGAAACTAAGGGGTTCTTCAGGGTTTCTCTTTTAAATTATTTTTAAGATAAAAAAACACTATTTAGTAATATTCCTAAATGAGAATTTTGTATACTTTTATATTCCATATTCACAGGAAAGCTAGATCAGTTATTATTAATTTTTCTAATTAACTGAGCACTTTTATCTCTGGTCAAAAACATTTGAAATGTAAAAGTCTCCTGATACATGCTGGACCTATGGCAAAGCTTACAGCAATGATTTGTATTAGATATGATTTTATTGCAATGTGGCTATTACATTGTAAGACTGAGCTCTTAATTTTTGTTTTTATTAAAAATCTTACATTTTCTTCACCCTACTGCTCTTAAGGGTATAGTTGTTGTTTTTCCCTATGTTATTATCATAATACAGTGGCACTGATGGCCTAATTTAATAGGTATACAATTACCCTGAATTAACCATATAAACAGATGTGCTTTGAATTTTCCACTGCTGGTACTACGAAGCTGCTGCAATGTGTAACTTTGTCTTAAAACCATTTATAACATGAATCATTCTTTAAAATATAAAAAACAAAGACAAGGAGTATAAAACACTAAATTTATCAAATTTTTAAAACTATAAGTCTGTGCCCTTAGACAACCTGGCTCTCTTGATCTGAGCTTGATCAGATACCTCACTATTGAAAACCCTCTCAGGTCATTATTTGGGCACCTTGGAGGTTGGTAGAGTAGATTGGCTGGAGTAGATATGCATACTTCTCAAAGCATATTTGAGAAATCTCTCGAGACGATTTGAGAAAACTTACGTAAGGGATCTTCAAAGCCAGGCCTGGTGGTGCAGACCTGTAATACCAATAGTCTGGGGAACAGAGGCAGGAGAATCCCAAGTTTAATCCCAGCTTGCCCCCTTTAGTTAGTAAAACCCTGTTTCAAAATAAAAACTAAAAGTGGGCTGGGCATGTGGCTTAGTTTATGGGTGCTGGCTCGGTCTCCTTTACCACACACACACACACACACACAATCTTTTCTTGGTGTGGCCACTAATTGAGATATGTCCACTTGATTGGATTAAGAAACTGCTAGTGGATTAGCATGTGTGGGTGAGTCATGGAGGCTTGACCTATGGGACTAGATAGGCTCCCTGGCTCCTTCCTCTCTGAGCTGCTTTCCTGGTCTGCTGGCCTGAGCCATGAAGTGAGCAGCCTTCCCTACCATTCTGTTCCACCCTCCTTCGCCATGGTCTTCCTGCCTTGGGGTGGCCTCACGGTGGGCTGAATCTCCCGAGTATGAGAGCCACAGGAAGCACTGAACTGGGCGTTCTTCTTTAAGTCTTGAATGCCAAGTATTATATCCTGGTGATGGGAAAGCTGATGATATGCTTGGAGTTTTATAGAACATTTCTGAATAAGACTGCTGCGTTCTACAGGGAAAACAAAAGCTGTTACCTTGTAGCCTCTATTTTCTCAGATGTATTTGATTCTGGACAACCTTTTCTCATATGTAATCTCTAACTAAAATTTTACCAAGAATGGCCTTCGAGAAATACTACTAAGTGAAATTTGACAAGATTTAAATTGTTATTTACATCAGAACTAATTTTTAATGCAATATAATATCTTTAAGGATATACAACTTTCAAGGCTGAGAATTATTTTTTCCTTTTTGAGACCCATAAATGAAATATTGCTGTTGCTCAGCATGACGTCTAAATTAAATGTTAGATATTCATGTTATTTTATATGGTTGATTTTCTCAGTGCATAAAATAGGAAGAAAGCAAAACAACTCAAAATAAGTGATTTATTTCAGTGATTTAAGTGTCAGTTCCCTGGCATGAATAATGATTCTGTTTGTCGCGTTGTTATTAAGTATCTGATGAATTAAAATTTGAAAAAAATTGCACTTATTGGTGGTGATCCTCTACACCACACGTCTCAAAAACAGAGTAGTGGGGGAAAAAATCAAATTACAAGTGCCTTATTATTGGCCTTGATTGCAAAACCAAACCTAAAATTTTGCTCAAGGGACAGAAGACCTTCCAAAATCATTTGCATGATTTTTATTTAATTTAATATGCCCAAAGTCATTTGAGTTATAGTTAATCTGCTTCCTTTCCTTCCATTAGAAAAACTTGTAGAGAAATTTTGGTGATGGAGTCAGAGACAGGGCTGGAATTCAAAGAAAGCATTTTCATAAAATTTGAAGACACTTTCTAGAAAAGGAAGGCAAAGGATATAGTTTTAACTTATGAGATGAGGGGGTAAAGAGAATGGGTGTAACTTCTGTCTTTCTAAGGTCATATGGGCAGGGCACGTAATATAAACGGTCATTTAGGTAGAAGAGATTTTCTTCAGATCCTCAGATACTTGCAGAAAGGAGAATCTGATGTTTTGAGTTACTTTAAAAACAGGAACTATGTTGTTGACTTTCACAAAGGTGTGTCTGTGTTGACACCCGTGAGTCCCCTTACACCCTCTTCCTCCTTCACCTCCTCCTCTCCTCTTCCTCTTCTTGCCACTTAGACTCCACCCCCGGGCCACTCACTCACTCAGTCTGGCTAAGAGCCATACATGTGTGCATTCTCTGTGGAAGGGAGACTGTCTGCGTCGGGTCCACTGAACGTCAGTCTTCCCCCGAGCTCCTGTCGCGCATTAGTTTAACACTGCATGTTACTTCCAAATACATGCAGAATATTTTTACCTTAAAGTGTATTAAATTATGAAAGCAAGACCAGCAGAATCAATCACTCCGCCCCTCAACACACATACTTATATGGCAAAGCAAACAAAAACTTCCCACGCCTCATTTCACGTGTGCAGACCATCCAAAATCGAGGGCACACATGGGTCACTTTGCCCTGGTTGCTTTCACGGCACTGTCACCTGAGTGCTAATTAGTACACTGGCCATCTGCCAAGAAGGAGCTGAAATTAGGTCACCAACTCAGTTCATCTGGCGCCAAGGTCATTGCTAAGCTGTATTTAACCTGGTGCTACAAGCCGGCCACATGGTGCAGTTAAAAAACTCTACTACATAAAGGAGCCTTTTGAGAAAGAGAGAATATGCTGGATTTCTTTTATTTTCACTCTTTCCACGAAAGAAAGATAAAAAAGCCACATCTCAATTATTTCAGAATTATGGCAACAACTACAGCATGGAAAGCACGCATTATAGATTTTTCCAGCGTAATGAATCTCATCACTCATGCACGAAAGCTACTCATAGCACTCCTTATTGTTTATACTCAAAACAATGACAGCCGTGCGCAGGGCAGGAGGTGGTTTGCTTGGTGAGCAGAAATGGGGTTTAGAAAGAAGGTACCAGTTAGTTTTGATGATAATCCCACAAACAGAGCCACAGTCAGTGTCGGAAACATCAGAGCACACAGCAGGAGCACGCAGTACCAGTGACCCTATCTTTATTTTGATACTTCGTTCTTTATGGATTTTTTAGGTTAACTTTTTAAAAATCTGTTATTAAGATGCCGTTTGTCTTGCTTCCTGGGTATTTGGAGGCTCCCTAAATTCTGCACCACCCGAGCCTTAGCTCCTGAACTGACATAAATGAGAAAAAGAGTGGAAAATTAAATCTGATTTGCATGAAATCCTGCTTAGTCAGACATCTAGCTCTAAAATAAGGACTCGGCTTTGACGGACCTCTGAGCTCCTTTATTGGATTTTCAAATTGCTGTTCTCCTCTTTTGTACTTGTGAATATACGCCCGGTGTTAATATATGCCAAGGTTCCAAGGGAAAGAAAATCCTCCTGTGACTCTTCCGGCTGGGTGTTCCTGCAGCCGCCAACTAAAAATAGATGGGCAAACGGATCTGCTGCATTTTCTTTTACATTTTACATCTATTTAATTTTCAGCGTATTTTCTCACCAGAATTGCTCCATGAAACCTAAGTAGACACAGCCACCAAAAAAAAAGAAAAAAAAAATCACTGCCTCGAGATTTAACAAGCCTTTGTGTACTTTATTGTTTTCCTGAAACTGACTTCCTGAACTTCAGCTTTATGAATTTTCTTTTGGATTAGATCACCCACATGTGGACTCCTGTGTGATGTGCAATAAATGGCCCACTGTGTGTGTTTGCTCGCCCGCTGATGAGCACTTGTGTGTGTGTAAACACTCCTCCTGAACATGCTTCTTCTTGTTAGGATTAGAAACCGGCATTTTGTGAACTTGCTGATGTGCTTCCCCTAGAAGACAGCACCTGCTATGAACCATAATTGTGTCTTAACCGTTTTTGTACCTGGGGTTCTTAATTTCTGTGGTTCTCACCTTTCACAGTTGTCTTTTATCTGCAGTTCCATTTTGCATGGTTTCAGTTACCTGTGGTCAGCTTCCATCCAAAAATATTAATAGGAAAATTCCAGAAATAATTCATAAGTTTTAAACTGCATGCCACTCTGAGTAGTGTGATGAAATCTCCAACAGTTTCAGTTTATCCTGCCCAGGCTGTGTCACTCCCACACCTGGTCACTTAATATATCCGATAGCTGTCCCTATATCACAGTTCTCCCCTTCAAGTCGCTCTGGTTTTATTTAATCATGGGCCCCGAAGTGCAAGAGTTGTGATACCGGCAAACCAGAATATCAAAGAGAAGCCGTAAAGTGCTTCCTTTAAGTGAAAATGTACGCTAAGTGAGTGCGCCTAGGAAAAGGCCATGTGGCATTCAATACCACACATGGCTTCAGGTTGGTGCATGGGGTCTTGGGATGTTGCCCCAACCCCAGTGAAGGGGGATCCTGTGATGTCAGAGTGAACTCACTTGTTTCAGAAGTGGTGTTTTCTGTTTGTTTGGTTTTTTTTTTTTTTTTTTTTGCTACAGTCTCTGCCTTGAGGATCTTCCCCCAATGGAGCAGTTATTTGTGAACAACGAGCTGGGAAAGGGTAGAAAGACATAGGAAGAGCACAGAGAATTTCAGAAGAGTGGGAGAACTCAGCCCTAGGGGAGGAGCAAGGGAAGGAACCTCTGGGAATTTGGACACAAGCTGGAGGAGATCCTGAACAGGTGGGACCCAGCGCAGCTGAGAAAGAGGCTCTGAGCCAGGTCTGCAGTCACAGGAAGCCCACGAGTACCTAGAGTCCTCTCCCCACCACAGGACCACCTTTGCTCTGAGACTACTAAGTTTGTTTTCTTACAGAGCATCCTATGTGGTCATAAGTCAATATTGATGTCTTATTAAATTTACATGTACATAACAACATAAAATCTATATAAATCTGAGGGGTACCATGTGGTGTTTCTTCTTTCGCCAGCAAGTGAACCTGTTTCTGTCTGTACCACAAATGGCTATACCCAGCAGTCTTCTGGTTCTCTTTATCACATCCTCATTCCATGCTTTGACTGTGATGTCCTCGGGGGACAGAGAGCGTCACAGATTCTCCCTGCGCTTGGGACAGTGTTATGACAAGCCTGACAGAATGGAAAGTGTAGTGGATACAACATTAGTAAGACTATTGCTAAGTATATCATGTTTTCTCTTGAGGTGAATTTGCTAGAGATCTTGGATTTTAGGAATGAAAAGGACATTGGGACACAAAGGGTACAAAATGTATCACTTTTGTAAACTGAACTAGATTTGAGTCCGACCTGAAAAATGATGACAGACCCAAAGCAGGATAATGTAAATAGGGCTTCTATAGGAAAAGATTACTTAAGGGTAGGCCTTCTAGTTGAGACCCGTGAGTTAGCACTGTGGGAAGTTGGAGCAAGAGGATCACAAGTTCGGACCCAGCCTGGGCAACTTAGGAACTTAGTGAGACCCTGTCCAAAAAAAAAAAAAAAAAAAAAAAAAAGGAAAAAGAAAGATCTAGCTCAGAGCGAAGGACTTGAGTTTAATCCTCAGTGTCATAAAAAGAGAAAGACAAAGAAAAAAAGAGAACTGTGTTCAGAAATGTGGGTTGGGTACTAGGGAATCACCAAGAATGGTGAAACACGACTGGTTTCATTCACAGTGCATGAGCATTTCCAGGTGGAGAGGCAATGCCAGGGAATTCTTCATGAAACTGAACCCAAGTTGGGTAGGACGATCATCTGAAGAGAAGTGAGTTCTCCTGAAGATACAGAGCCAGCCATAGTGAGGGCACCAGGGGAGTGAGAGCAGATAGCACTGAGGAGTGTCTGACTAACAAGAAACCTCCTAAGTTAATTAAAAACCGCAACAACCTTTATCAGCACATTTAATGCTCGGTTGCAAACCGTTGGTATGTATTTCCTACGTGAGTTTAATATATTGCTTGTGACCCTAATAAAGAATAATAAATAGTGAGTTTCAGTAAGGAAAACAAGTAATTCTTTCAATTCTCTACTCATGTGAGAATTATCTTTAAAATATCAGTATACCTGACTGTGTTTCTGGATTTCATTTGAAAGTTAAAGGTTTAAATATTGCTTCCTTCAGATAATCTGAATAAGCTCTATTTTTTCTAAATTAGTGAGTTTTATGACTTCAAGGCACATATGAAATTTACTGAAGAGAAATCCACTGACCTTGATGTATTTTTGCTTCCTACAACACAACATTTCTCGGTGTATGGCTTTTCCAACATGAAGGGTGTAGGGGTGTGTGTGTGTGTGTGCATGTGTGTGTGTGTGCGTGAGCGCACGCGCACAGGCTCCCCTCCAAGATAATGTTCAAAAATATAGTACATATTTATTACCCTTAGCTGCTTTTCAAAAATACTCTGATACTTCTTGTTGGTTATTTTGAAGGACTGTTACCTTCACTTTAACAATATACCTGTCTGTCTGTCACTCTGGATTCCAGATTAGCCAGATTTAGGTTGATGATTTTCAGTAAATCAAGTGAGATGCTTCAAACATAGCTGGGTTGCTGACTTCCAGCCTGACGCACTTATTCATGGCTGTTCATTAAATGTTAATTAACAGTTGTATGCTGGGTTGGATTGTTATGGATTTGGGCTGATTACTCTTCGGTTTAAATTTATGAGGTGCACAGCATCAATCTATCACTGGGGAGGATCAAATTTTAATTTACTGCCAGTGCCTAGGAAATTGTAGAGCTTCAGGAACTCAGGGAAGTATTTAATTGTGCTAGAAATGACAGGTTACTCGTGACAGTAAATGAAGACAATGTAAAAATTCTAGGACAATCTCCTAGTTTTTTCCCGCCTTTGTTTCTTTTAATTTTAAGGTGTTCTGATTTGAATTGAGTTACCCAAAGTTCACGTAAAAACTAGATGACTTTTTAAATTTGCTGATAGATGGGTAACTGTGGGGATTTTGAGGACTGTTGTTCTTAGTAAGTTCTCTCCCTTACTTTGCTAAGGACAGTCAGCATTTCTGAAGGATTTAGATGTAGTTGCAGAGATGGGAGAATCATCTGTGATTAGGAAAATACTTTCAGATGCCTTAATAGGGATGGCGATACTCGCCCCGAACCATCAATGGCCTTGTCCATGATAGGTTTGGATGTGTTCCACAAGTGCTGTGTGCTCTGCAAAGTAGTGCACCTTTACCTGCACCCCTGAGCTCACGTCCCAGGTCCCGACGGCAAGCTGCACATCCTGCCTTCCTAAAACTATATACCAAAGCTCAAGAAATCCACAGCGTCACATGTGAAAGGCGCGGGCCAACCACAATGGACAGTGACGATGCTCTGATTGTGAAACTATTTTTAGTTGCATGAGAGAACAAAATTCGAACTGAAATCAGATTTTTTTTCTTCACTTCAAACCATTGCAATAATCACTGTCACTTGTTAAGTGAAGGAAATAAATGTTGAGGTATATACTATTTTTATTTCAACATCCGTTTTCTGTTTACCCAAACACAGTTTATAGAGCTGCCGTTATGTGAAATTGGATAAATAGCACCTGTGGCAATTAAGACTAAGAGATGTTGCAGAAAGAAAATCATTCCCATTAAATCCAGTCACCAAAATCCCTTGTTGAACAGATCCTCAATAAACATGATGCTTAAAGAAAAATTAGAAGATTTAATTTTTTAAAGTGATTTGTGTATTTAATTCTTTTCCATTTTTATTTTGCTCCCAGACAGAGCTCAGTGGTTATTTTTCTTTCAGTGGCTTCCCCATAGGTACTTTTAATACTTTTTTTTTTTTTACATTTGAAGGCAGCAATCTTTGAGTAGAAATAAATTACCTTAATTGTCAAATCTTGTTGACAATTCTGAGGAGAGTGAGAAATGTTATGTGTGGCTTTAAAGAAATCTGCTCTGTCTTGAAGCCCCTGTCCCTTACCTTATTAGCTTCTCTCTTTCTGGCATAAGCATATGAGTATTCTAATATTTCTTACTTCGCATGCCTCACCTCAACTCACCCATTCTTGCCCCCAGTGTCTGCTACATATGGAAGTGCCGAGGTGAGCTGGTTATACTGGCTGCTTCTGTTTTCTCTTCTTTCTAAGCTTCTGAATGCCTTCCCATGGGAATTGTGTGTGTGCTGGCCTGGAATTTGAAAACAGCTCTTTCAGAGTCCTCAGTAATCGCTGTGGGGCTAATCTGGTAATCTATGTACTGGGTCCTGTAGTGACCACTTTCTTTCTGATGTCGTGGTCCCTACGATCACGGAGTGCTCAGCTGACCTCACCTCGGTAGACCTGACTCAGCATCATCACGTCTTCATTCATACTCACCTACTTCTTTCCCCAATTTTCTGTGTTAGAGCGACAGTGTTCCCTGGGAGCTTCATTAAAGTCACTGATGAAATATTGTCCCGTTCTCTTCCAAACAAAAATGTCCCGTCCGTACCTTGTCCTGAATTGTATCCTTTGCTCAAAGCCTAGAAGAATAATGTAACAGCAGCAAGTGCTCCACAGGTGTGTTCAGTAGATGAGCAGGGCTCTGCTTGTCCACTGAGGGCTACTGTAGAAACCAGTAGATCAGGAGCGTGAGGTTAGTTTGTGGGCTGAAAATTGCCCTCCCATTGATAAGTGATAGTAGTACTGGCCTTGCAGCTTGATAATATTCAGAAACAAAGGAATGCGTTCGGAGAGAATTTTAAATATGAATTTTAGCATTTTCATATGGATCATCACGTGTGGCATGTTTCTAAATTCAGTGTTTTGTTTGATTCGTCAGACTGTGAGTACCAGGGCTACAGGAACACTGAAACTATAATCACATGCAAAACGAAACACCTCAGTGTTTGGTTCGATAGAGGTAAAGGTATATTTAATGCATGAGCCTCACACACTGGCCAGACTCGTTAATGCCAAGTGGAACGGCAAGGCCTTGAAAGACTAGTTACAGAGTGTTAATCTCCCACACTGCAAGTAAGCAGTTGGGTAAGTTGGCCTCTGCCTTCTACACTGTAGCATATTCTCTTCCAGTAGTGTTGGTTCTCAAGTTCCACGGTGCATCAGAACCATTTGGCAGAAAGGTGAAAGCCCGGATGCCTGGGTTTCCTCCCAGATTTTGTGTCAGTCTGTCTGCAGTAGGACCCAAGAATTTGCGTTTTCAGCAAGCTCTCAGGGACTGTTCAGCCTGTTTTCTCTTCTCCTGGACATGCATAGTTCTCAACACACTTGGAGAATTACTGCTGTAGAAAGTTTAGCACTGTGTTTATGGGTAACACAAATTTCAGTATAATTACAGAACATTTCTTCCCATATATGAAGGATCTTTTGTCCCTTTGTCAACTTTTTCAGGGATTCCTATTTTTTCTGTCTTGGCCCAGTAGGAGTTCCCGTGTCCCTTAGTGATTTTCCTCATGTTCATGTCGTCATTGTTACCCTTAACCTACTGATGGAAAAATGCTTTTTATTTCAAATTCATGCTAGTCAACCAACTCTCTGCCTTACCTTTGTGACTACAAAAGCTAATCCATATGCTGCAAGTTGTAGACCATCGCATCAGGGCTTCCTGTGTTGCTTCAGACTGCTGCAGAGCTGCTGGGGTGACGCTGCCTGAGTATAAATGCCATCTCCCCTCTTCCTTCTACCCCAAGCAGGTGTTTTGAATTCCTGGGTCTCCCAACTTAGCTAAGCTAAATTAGAGGAGGGCATACATTCTATGTTTTCACATTGCCAAGGAAATGTTGCACCTTTATTCCTTGAAAATTTTAATTTGAATAATTTAATGAGATAATGAGAAGGCAGTAACTAGATTCTAAACTTCTGACATAGTGAAAGTCAAAATATATTGTTGGACAAATTGAGATCCATAGCTTTCCAGCAAAATCTGGGAAATAATTATCCACAACATAATAAAAAATACTATTTTTACCATTGGGACACTTGGCACAGACATTGTAGTTTTTGAAATTCTGAATTCAAGATATCTAAAAATTAGTACGAACTTTAACTTAGCCTAATTTAAAATTTTTAAAGTTTCATTAATCCCTTAAAAGTAAATTTATCAAAAAGTAAAATAAAAGTTTATCACAATTACAGTTTGTAAAATGTCACCAGTGTAAAAGCCAGTATGTACTTGAAAAATAAATGCGTTAGTTGCTTCTTATTTCTCTTTACAAACATTTTCAGAATAATATTTCTCTAAAAGTAAACTACCTTTCTACATTTTAAAGTAAAATTTATAGATGCTTGCTTTTTTTTTTTAAAGCTGTTTTTAAACTGTGCAAGACAATAACAAAATCACAGGTCCTATTCAAAGCACGGTATTGTGCCAAGCCCAGCACTGTTTTTTTTTTTTTTAAGGGTCTTGTAATCTTCAGAATTCTTGCTATAAATCATATAATATTTATGTTTACCAAACAAAATTTTACAACTCTCTGTTGATGAAATGCATTGAAACTTTGCCCTCCTGCTCTTTAAATGTCTTTTTTGGGGAAAAAAATACTTGATGAAAATTAATCAGGATGTATCAAAACTTTTAATTTTTATCTGATAAAATCTATCGTATATAAAACAATATAAAATAATATTTGTGAGCCTTATTCTGGCTTGTGAATTCTGTGCTGTCATTATTACTGTTATTATTAGTAGTAGCAATAGTATTTTGTGGACCTGAGGATTAAACCCAGGACCTCCACACTAAGTTACATCCGTAGCCTATTTTTATTTTCTATTTTAAGACAAAGTCTTGCTAAGTTGCCCAGGCTAGACTTGAACTTGTGTTCCGCCTGCCTCAGCCTCCCCCAGTGCTAGGATTGTAAGCCTGAGCCAGTAAGAGGTGTCAACATCCACAAAAGCTCATAATTTGATGTTTGTAGTTCACATAACTAGTGTTTTCCAAGTATAAATTTTCATAAAAGAGAAGAAATGTCTTTCTAACTCGATTTTGCACTGATATGCTTCAGAAATATGTTAAATCTTGCGATTTAACATTAGAATTCCATCACCAATAAAGAGATTTTTGAGGAAAGTAATGTAAAAAAAAACCACAAACAAAACAAACCAAAAAGCCCTACAGTCGTAAGAATAGGAATAAATAACCCTACTTGTAAGCTATAATAAAAGGAATAGTCTAATATCCTAGATTTTGGGCTAATTTGAATTAGGAATGAGGAAACATTTCATCCTTGATATTATCCCTAGCATTAGAGGAGTTGCCTGAAATGTCCTCCAGTCTGTACCAGGCTTGTCTTGGAAATTGACTCAAATGTTTGTGACGGCAGTTTCCTGTGGGCAATTTGTTTTGAAATTCTTTTAAAAAGAATTCACTGAGTGTCTTTCAAAATGTATTTAATGGGAAGACATTCATATGAATGTATCATTCCTGAGTTGTTTTACTTTGTTGTTCACAATCTCAATGGCAACTTTCAATTATTTTACTCCAAGGAAAAAATAGTAAAAGCTTACTTGGGCGAACAAGCCGTTGTCACTGTGACAAAGGACCTGAGACAGGTTGTAAAGGAGGGACATCGATTCTGGTTCGTGGTTCCAGTTCAGGTCTCTTGTTCCTGCACTGAGGGCCTGTGGTGACACAACCAAGGCAGAAGCCCGAGGTGGAGGAACTGCATGCCTTGTAGATGTCAGAAAGTAAAAATAGTGACAGAAAGGGTAAATAAATCCCCTAAAAGGTCTGTCCCCCTGAATGAACCTCCTTCCACTAGGCCCCACCTCCTAAAGAAGGCTTCAGTCTCCTAAGAGTGCTACAGCGGGCAGGTAAGCATTTAACACAGAGCCTGTAAGAGTCATGAGTCATTTACGATCCAAATCATAACAGTGATGGTTTTAGCAACTTTCCACAGAATAAGGTCAGTAAAATTATCTTCGCTGTTTACATTTAGAAAAGTTTGCACAAAATAGTAACGGTCCCTTTTGTCACTAAGAAAGTCCGGGCAGGGTGACGTTACATGGACTTTTAGTCATGCTGGTCTCTTGTCCCAAATTTCCCCTTCAGCGTGTATAAACAGATTTTCTTTTTAAGTTGGAGTTTCTGAACGTCCTTATGCAGAAGGCATGATTAGCTGCACCCTCCCCCGTCAGTAAGTTTCCTTCCATAAGGAATATTCACAGGCTGGCCCTGAACGTCACAATCATGTTTCCTTCCCACAGAGGCTCAGGTAGCGGAGGGGCAGCGAGGCAGGCTGAGGAGTTCGTGTCCTACTGTCCCATTGCCTTGCTCCCCTGTTTCCTCACTGTGAAATTCCTGCACACCTGAGCACTGTGAGATGGTGGCTGAGACAGGAGAGAGGCTGCCTCCGCTTCCGCTTTAGATAAAGCCTTCTTCCTCCTTAACCAGGGGTCGGTCTTGTGCTGTGTCCTGAGGAGTGCCAGGCAGCGCACTCCTGAGCAGCTGCTAGCACAGGCGCTCAGGGATCCCATCTGGGGGAAGAGAAAGATGTCGCAAGTAAACACATGAGAATTTACATGGAACAACCTCCAGCAGCGCTGATGAGCGATCATGACCTTCCCGCTCGCTGGCTTTTTAAATGTCTTCATTAGAAATTGTATCATCTGTTCAGTGATTTTCTTTTCTGATCCTGAAAGAGCACATGCCAGAACTATGGCAACAATAAAATGTCCTCTTGGTGGGTGCAAAGCTGATAATCAGGAGATACAATGTTAAAAAATTTTTATTTCCTGCAAATAAGGAGAGCACTGGAGACAGTTCTCAGAGGTCCATTCAAGTAAACAGCAAGAGGCTGTATTGGAGAAACTCACGCAGGATTATACAGAAAGATTCTTCATCACAGGTAGGGCACAGGCAGGGTCCTGCGCATGCTGGGGTCCCACCGTGAAAAACAGAAAACAGGTGCCCCTGGGCAGAATATTTAGTGTTATAATGAGCAAAGTCCACTCAACCTCACCTGAAAGAACAGGGTTAGAATGACTCAGTGATTTTGGTTGGTTGCTTATAAATTTCTCTTAGTTGCTAACTGTACACATAGAATAAGACGAGTATCATTAAACTGTGTGCGATTGAACAACTGGACAATATAAGTGTACCAAAGGGGACAAGAAAATAATCTCAATCCAAGCATTCAGAGATAACCATAGTGCTGTGAAAATTACCATGTACTTCAATCTTTTCTTTTTACCTATATGAAAATTGAGATTCCATATAAAATTGGTATATTTACTTATGTATAATGAGACTCATATTAAGAGACTTCAAAAACCTATTTTAGTCGTAAAACAAGAAATGTTATCCATATTCCTAAACTAAAAAGCACATATATCTGGGCATACCATTTCCAGTATTTGTTTGTATAAAATTCTTTGCAAATTGTTTAAAACGCATCATCTTTTAAATTATTATTTTGTAATTACTAAATGAGTTTTGAATTTCATATATTTATTGGCTATTTGACTTTTTTGAATGAGTTTTTCTTTAAGTATATTTCTTTAACTTCCCTTTTAATTTCAGATTGAGTTTCTTAGTCTGTTACATTCACTAGGCTTTTCTTACTCCACCTTTTTAATTTTTGCAAATGTTAATCATATCAGTTACCAACTTGAGCAAATGTTTTATACAAAAATCTAGAAAAGAAAATCAAATGCAAAGATAGAAATGCAAAATCAAATGCATATCTAATACAAATGTATGCAAGATTGCAAAAGAATACAAATACTTTTGAATTATCTATAAATAATTGAGATGAAATGGTTTAACCTACTTAGTTTACTTAAAATTGCAAATTGAAGTTTTATTATTGTCACTGAAGCATTACAACTGGCAGGCATAACCATCAATAGTAGTGAAGTGTGTCCTTCAAACTCTGTGTAAATCCATCGTCATTTAGAGTAGTATTTTTTAAAAATTCAAATTGCATAGGTAATTTATGTTCAAGCAAAATCAAAGAATGGAGAATGTATACTAGCTTATATAATATGTAATGCGCATGTACACACTCTCGTGCACACACGCATGGATTAAAGACGACTACAAAACCAACCCTAGTGATAGTTAAAGCTCAGTGGTTTTTCTTAATTTTTTTTAACTCTTGGGAGAATTTTTTGATTCTAACGTGGTGAAGTAAAGTATTGGTTCCCATAAAACTCTAACAAAAGAAAAGGTGATATGTAACCTTCGAAGTTAAAATTCTGAGTTTATTCATTTACAAAGTCATATAAACATTTGCTAAATTGTCTTCCAGTGTTAGAACTGGGGGATTAATCTTCAGAACAGATAGTATATTCAGTAAATCATCCTTTTTTGTAGTGTAGTGTAGCTGTTTTTAATCTACCCAGTGGTTCCTTTATCCCCAGCAGATGCATTCCAAGACACTCCAGACTTTATATACACTAAGATTTTTCCCTATTTATACATACCTATGATGAATTTTAATTTATAAATTGGGCACAGTAAGAGATTTACAAAAATGTGAAAATGTACAATAGAATATAGCAACAGTCATTTAAAATTTATAAATTGGTTTTTTCTGGAATTTCCCGCTTCATATTTTCAGACCTCAGTTGACTATGACTGGAACGTCAAAGCTCAGCTGTGGCCAGGGGATCCTGCTCTATCAGTCTGTGTTGTTGTTTTAATCTTATTCTTAGTAGTGAGTTTGTATCTCCACCTAGATTCACAGGAAGTGCCTTTACTAAATCTTTTTCTCAGGAGTCCGCTAAAGAGCCAAGGTCTGTATCCACGGGTGTAAGTCCACACTGGGATTTCACGTCTGTGATTGGCAGGCCACGTGAGATTCAGAGTCAGACACGCTGTATAGTTGGCAAAGTTAAAGACTCAAGTGGAAAGCCAGCAGACAATGGCCTGTTGTACTTACCATTCTTTTTCCTCTGCTTTCAAGCAGAAATGAAATGCCCACCACGCTCTGGCAGGCCCTGTCGTGCATTCTCATGACTGGGGCTGTTTCTGCCCAAGCGGGGAGTGACAGGGCAGGATATTGCTGTCTGAATTGCTAAGCATCCTTTAGGCAAATGATTAAAATATTTTGATTTCAAGTGGTAATTTTCTTTTTTGGCTCAGGACTGCAGCATAAATGGGTCAGAATACAGAAAAGATTCTAAGTACTGTGTAGACCAAGTGAAGCATTTTTTAAAAACTTTGCCATTTAGTTATTTCTGCCACTTGCATGATACACAGCCATGCATATGCATATTAACATGTGCTATATTTGCATATATGGGCAGTACATAATTTTAATGTACCTTTTATGTATATGTATATTAAAGAAATAAAACTTTTAAAGACAACCCTGTGCTACCATTGACTAATTCTTTCCAAGCACTTAGTTCATGCAGTATCTCTGAGGTCAGGTTAGTGTTTTATTTCCTTCACGCATTGGTAAAAGTAGGAGATAATTAAATAGATATAATTAATATTTGCAGAATTTCTAGCCAAACATAGCAGTAGTATTTTTTACATGCTTAATTTCTTTGAATTGTCAGAAAATTTGACTGTTGTAGATATTATTACTTGGAGAATATGACTGAAGACACTGACTTAAGGAGAATTATGTAGGTCCCCAAAAATCAGAGGTCAGATATGAGAAAGAATTGCTTTGCAGGATTTTTTTTTTTTCTCTGCTTTACCAGATGCAACTTACTTGAAGGAATGATTACCCTAGAGGTATATACAAATCATTGTTTCTCTCAGTGAGATATTCATGATATCATATGAGAACGTTGGCCTTGTTTATTCAAGAGATTCCTCAGCATTAGGAAACCTATTTGATGCAGTCCTTTGGATTAACTCCCCATCTATTTGTATTAAAATATAAAACAGTAATTCGTATTGCTTACCTGTTTGGCTTCCAGTGGTTGCCCTTCTCAGACCCTCTCAACTGAGCAATGTTAAGTCCAGAAGGCCTTATAGGAGCACTGTCCCCCGTCTCTCACTTTCAAAGCAACGTGTGCGTTGGGATGGGAGCGAGAAGGTACAGAACAAGGATGTTTATCCTAAGTGCAGGCTGCACGTGCCTCAGAGAGGCATTCGGATCCTCTAACAAGCAATGTCAGAACCAAGCGCAACATTTGAATATGAGTTAATTCATCCCAAGTCCGCAAATTTACAACAGTTAACTGAAAATCAAATATTGATAGGTATTTGAGCACATGAGAAGTCAGTATAATATTTTTTGAGACAGAGTCTTTCTTTGTAGCCCAGTCAGTATAATATTTACATACTGTCAGAATTCAGTGAGCTCCTATTTCATTTCTTTAATTCTTCTCTGTATGGGCAATACTAATTATTTTCAAAGAGAAGGTAAAAGCACAGTGGCTGATACATCCCTTCAGAAATACTCTTTTAAATATGAAAGGAGATGTAAGGATCACCGTGTCTCAAGGGCTGTATTTTAAGGTCAGGTATGGTTGTCCTTGTTTTGTAAATGAGAAGGTTCAGTCACCAGAGAAACTTTAATTTTCTATAAATTTTTTCGAAAAAATTAAGTCATAGGCTTGGGAAGTCTTGCACTTCCACGTTGATGTAGAGATAATCAAGGCTTTTAAGTGTGGAGGCTGTTTGGGGGGGGGGGGGGTGGTAAATGTAAGGGAACCCACTAACCTTTGTAGGAAGGCATACCTGGGATTTCCAAAGTCTTATGTCTAGTGGTCAGGCCTGTCTGAGTGTGGACTAGGCCTTCATGGCCCAACATGCATATGTCCTCTTTCCCGCTTCCTTTTATTGTCCTTTTGAAGCTGTGACATGAGGGATGAGTTTTCTCATCCTGAGTCCGAACTCAGGGAAGAAACTCTGGGCAAAAAGTGTCCCGTATGATGGTCTCCCCTCCCCCATACTCAGCTGTGACATCCTGTTGGCCTGGCTGTGTCCACACTAAGCAGCACACAACGCTTGCTTCCAGTGAAAATCCAAGCTCTGTGGACCGACCACAGCTCCACCTGCCCAGACTTTCATTTTGTCTCTGCTGTTTCTGCCTATTCAGCAGCTGTGCATGAATAGGCTGGATTATGTGTTAATGCAGGCCTATGGGTTGTTCCTAAGACAAAATCAAAAACAAAACAAGGAAAGAAAAAAAAGAAACCAGGCTTTGTTTGGGGAGTGACATTTGGTATGCAGCTTTCTCTCAGAAGCAGAAAGGAGCCTTTCCCTTTTTAAGCAGTTTTCCTCTTCAGGAGCCCTAGTATTTCTGATTAATTGGGCAGGACCTCGTGCTGATTGCAGTTAGCCAAATCTGTCTCCAGGGTCTCCGGGGGGCTCTGATGGTGAGGAATCCGGGTGAACCTTCTGCTCAGTGTGCCAATGTGTCGTTCCAGGAGGAGACCGAGATCGGATGACAGCGAATCATGAGAGCTATCTCCTCATGGCGAGCTCCCAGAATGACATGGAAGACTGGGTGAAGTCCATCCGCCGAGTCATCTGGGGCCCTTTTGGAGGAGGTATGTCTTAAGATCTCAGGAGAGCAGGAGGGTGGAACACGCCCGCTCATTCCTTTTTCCAGCTGATGTTGCTTCTTCTAGCAGATGTAGGCTGTGTCAGTTCCTGTACTCAACTGGTGAAGTTAAATAGTACACTGTTCGACACTGCTAGACACATATCTAAGGAACTCCTACATGGTTAATTTACATGTCATATCATTAATGACCAAATTTCTTCTGTGAATGTGTTAAATTACAAAAATGAATGTTTTTCTTTTAGTTTGAATTTTCCATTTTACTAAAAATAAAGTTATAGGAAGCCTACTCTAAATGTAGATTGATTGAAAATACCTAGGTATATAGCAACAAAATTTTGACTGGTAGGCTTGGAAAGGATCCGAGTCTTCAAAAGCTCAGTGGTATTAAAAATGCCAAAACTTTTTGTGAGATTTTGATCAGTATTTGAGTTTTAAAACAAATGCATTGGATCCAGCAAATATATGTATATTTGATAGTACTTTTTTTTAGGTCTTAGTCAATTCAGTGTTGAAAATGTACTACAAAAAGAATAAGCCAAAAGCAGTATGAATAGGACCAAGTGGAGAAAGATTTTAATTTAGTAAGAAAGATGCACTAGAATGACATCATCAGAAAAAAAATTAAAAATATATATGAAATGGCGCCAAAGAGTATATGAAAACATTTATCTACAGCCAACATATATTTACAAACCTAATAAAGCCTAATTCTTTCAAATTGATGTAAGTAAAATAATTATGTTCTTTTAGGGCTGGGAGCATCGCTCATGGTTAGAACACTTAAGGCCCTGAGTTCAGTTCCCCAGGACCACATAAATTGGGCATGGTGGCACACAGTTGTAATCCCAGTACTTGGGAGATTGTGACAAGAGGATTGTTGAATGTTCAAGGACAGCGTGGGCTGCATGATGAGCTCAGGACTGGCCTGGACTACAAAATGAGACCCTATTTCTTTAAAAAAAAAAATCATGTTCTCTTTTGTGTGTTGTCAGTACCCTGAATTCACAAAGTAAACCTTCTCCCTAAGCATATCAAGTGCTTCTTAAGCTGACTGATCATTTATATTTTAGAGTAGTTTTGAGCACCGTTTAAAAAAACTTGTAAAGTTGGGTTAAGTTAAAATAGCTAATGTCTGGCTTGAGATAGTAGTTCAATGGTAGAGGACCTGCTTAACACTCAAGAGGCCCCTGACCCCATCCCCAGAAGTCTAATGGGGAAAACAGCATGCATAGAGGACTAAAGTAGTGAAACTTCATTGGAGACATATTGATATCATGCTAGATTAATAATAGATGTATGTAAATCATCTGCTTTTTAACTGTATCTTCTATTAGGTAAGAGTGGGGTTACCTGGGCAGGTGACCATTCATTCCAGCTGGTCTGGTAACAGCCATGGTTTACTGTCAATATGGTGTTACCAACTTAATTATCATGATCGTGAACCTCCACGTGTATAGTGTGGTTGTTTGTATCGCAGTCTCATCACAACCTCAAATGATAAGTATGGAAAAACCTTAGAAAAGCAGACAAGCCAGGAGTCCCACCTTAGGGCGTTAGGAGAGGATTCCTCCTGGGAGAAACAAGACATGTACTCAACAGGGCCAGACTCTTGTACCGCTGAGAATGTATCTTTCAAAGTTCCTATTGTTTCTGAAGAGCCTCTTTTCTCCTGAGTCATCAGATTCCTGGGGCTCCTGGATTCAGGAGGAGCCTTCATATCTGCTGAAGCATGTATTTTTGTTGTGGGATTATTTCCATTAAGTGTGTTCTTATCTCCCTTTCCTCCTCTTCCATCTGTTCTTTCCTCAAGAAAAGTGTATGAGATTTGGTTAGCTTCCCTCAAGTCAGCAGCTGCAGGCCATTCCACCAGCCCCAAATTCCCAGAAATAATCCCAGTGGGATTTAACAAAGGTTAAGTGCAAATCTTCAAATCTGTGAACCTGTAAGAGATGCTCTAGTCATTGGTTAATTTATGTACATAATCCTATGGAATATGCTTTCAGGGTTCCTGATAAATACACAATTCTGGTTTATTTTTAAAGAGAGCTATTTTAGCACAGAGCACTCCAAAGAAAACTAATGCTCCAAGGAATAAACCTTCCCCTGCCCTTTTCATTTAATTGCAAAGTGTCACAAGATGGCGAGACAAGCTTTTAAAGTACTCATTTAATTTGCAAGGAAGCTTTGTGATTCTTCTAAGTATCAAAATTTGCTGAAGTTACTGTGGATACAAAACAAACCTGTCAGCTGTAGCAGATTAAAACTCATCCAGAACATTGAGTGTCATATACTCATATTAGCATAATTCTGTGCTCATTGACGAAATTTTAGAGAAATGTTATAAATTTCAGTTTTAAACAATAAATTTATATGACTGAGAAGTTTTATCTCGTAGATTAAATTTTTATTTAAGATTTCATTTAAAGTAAGTTTTCTACTGATAGAATATTTTAAAACCACTATTTTTGACCAACCCATATTTTGTGATTAAGTCATTAAGTCCTGGAGTAGAAGAATACAAGTGTAATAATGCAAATACAAGAAACAGGAAGAAACCCATGTCTTTTATAATGTTTTGTAGCATAGTAATGTGACCCATCACTTCTACTGGTTAGTAAGAGTGCATACTTGTGTGTACATCCTGTGTTGACAGTGTATTTTTCAGTATATGGAAATCAAAAGTTTTTGAAGTATGATATGAAAATTAGTACAGTTTTTGAGTCTTTCAAAAATGTATGAGTTGATAACATCAAGAAAATAAGCAAAACCAAACAGTGGAAGCCACCTAGATGTCCCCCCATGGATGAATGGGCAAGGAGAATGCAGGAGAGCTGTGCTCTGCCTGACAGTCCTTCCGGTCCACAGTGAGCCTCAGTATGGTGTGAGTCCCACAAGACTGTGTCCCCTGCTGACATCATAGCCAGTGCTCAGTGTGACAGCTGAGTGACAAAATTGTTCAATTCACACTGCTTACTACATGCCTCTATTGTCGGTCAAGGTATGCCTGTACCTTCACAGAATGTATTTTTATTCACCACAGAAAGAAATGAAGCACTAATACAACCTTACCACACCAATGAATCTCAAAAATACTATTATAAGTGAAAAAAAAACCTACTCACGAAAGATCACATATTAGATGATTCCATTCAAATGGAAGGACAGAACAAGAACATTGGTATAGATGGAAGATAAATAGAGAATTGTTTAGGGCTAAGAAACAGAGGACTGGGGGTGGGAGAGATGGGCAGAAGGCACAGTTTCCTTTTATGAGAAGGTGAGAATGGCCCAACACAGTCTGTGGAAATGAGTGCACATGACTGTGACTGGTACACTGAAAACCTTTGAGTTACATGTTTCAAATGTGTAGATGCTATGGCATTTGAATCATGCTTCAAAAAAGCTTTTAAAATATTGTGGTAACTGTACTTCATAAAGAACATATTTCCTTTCCCATCTTAGTTATGGATTCCAGACCTTGTTAATCAAAAATAAAGATTTCCTGGCATCCACCCACCATCCCCACATTCAGATATTGTTATGGTTATTGATTAGGCAGAACCTGTGAAGCCATTTGGAGGAGAAGGTGCCACATCACCTGCCTTACACAGTCTGCCACCTTTGGAGGCAGTTTGGGTGCTTCTCGTAAGAACCCGCTTGTCACGATGGCAGTTTCATGAGTTATGTTTTTATAAAGTTAAAGTCCTTTGTAAAGCACTGAAGCCTGTCTTTGCTTTGTTTGCATATGTATGTAAAATGTTCCCTCCAACAGTATAATAATGAGTGTTAAAATACAGGAGACACCAGAGGAAAGTGCTTAGTTTATTATTTTAAAGTGAAGTGAAAATTTTATGCAGAACTTTAGAATGATAGGGCTTTTTAGCTGATAAAGTAATTATATAATAAACATTCAGCTTAGAGACCAGAACCAGTGGAAATGTGAAAAGTGGACATGCCTTTTAACTCTCTAGGCTGATAACAGAATTCAATATTGAACCTAGATCCTTAACTTTGTGAAACTGTTTATATCCACCCATTAAAAAATGCTTCTCTGTTAACAATGCTGAGAGGCCCATAGTGTCTGTTTAAAAGTAAACCCAAAATTTGTGATGTCAAAGCCTTTATTTACCTTTGGAAACGTTAGTGTTTTTCCTTTTCTTTCTTCTTTAATTTTTTTTTTCTTTTACGCTGGGTCTCTTTCCAATTGATTTTGAATCAGTGTTCGGGCAGGTGGCTAACCCAGGATCAGAGGAAGGTGAACCTGTTGATTTCTCATTACATCAGAGTACTAGGCTTGCTTTAGTTCTTCACAAAATTAGGTTTCTGCTGCATATTTCTGTTTCTTTATAAAAAGAATGTGAGACCCGGGAAAACAGTGAACTACTGCATGTGACGCGGGCCCTGGACGCAGGCCCAGAGGCCAGCTCAGAGACCGTGTGGTGTTGCCTTGGACATGCGATATTAGCTGTTTGGTTTTACTTCCCTTATCTTTGCTCTCCTCGCTGAAAAAAAATGGATAAATTTGTTTTAACTTTATAGCTCCAAAATTCTCTGAATACAAGTGACCCTACCAAACCCGGGCAGAGGCCAGAGACTCTTCTAGTTGGCTCCAGTCCTTCCTCAGGAGCACAGCATCTGTCTCCGTGGTGTTGAGGGTCCCAGAGGGAGCCTTCATCTTCCTAGTAGCAGCTGGGCCACGTAGGCACCACTGGGCAGAACTGGCTAGTGATGTTCCTTCTTGCCTGCCTGGGCCTGTGGTGAGTGCGTAAACATCTCAGCACGCCTTGAATTTTGTGGTGTTTCTCTGGAAGGGCTGGGCAGCATGGCAGGAGCCTTGGGGGTCACCTAGGGTTGAAGTACTAGCATTCCAGATCTGCTAATGGAACAGCCTGGTGGATGAATGATTAACTGGTGAGTAAATTAATCAGTGAGTGGGACTGAAAGGGTTGGTGGCCATGGGCCTGGGTTGGAGAAGCTGTGTACAGGAACATGGGAGAATTCTGAAAAACAAATTGGTTTTTAAACTATGGCAGAGGAGTATTATGTATGGCCCAATATACAAATGTTCATGAGTTGGTCTGTTTTGCAATAGTGACTGCAGACTCTTTGCCGTGGGATTCAATTTTTAACTTCAGACGCATTCATCCATACACGTAACATGCGTGTTTTAGGGGCATTCACATTAAATTAGCACTCACAAATGGATTGAACTGCGCTAGATCTAAAAACAACAACAAAGTCAATCTTGTGTAGCAGGAGGCTGAAGGTAGGAATGAGGGAGCCCAAGGTTGTGGTGGTGCTCTGTGGCTGCCGAAGGGCTGAGCTGGCCAGCTGTGCAGGTGCCGCTGCGGACGCGAGCAGCAAGGTCAACGCAAAGTCAAAAGGAGCCGGGAAGGGTTCCCACGCAGCAGCGCAGCTCTGCCTCCTCCCCTCGTGCGGCGACTGCACCTGCTGCGTGTGACCAGCGGGCCCCACAGGCAGCCGCCACCACAGCTGTGACAGGCAGCCGCAGCCTTGCCAGCTCCGGGGCTGTCCTTGAGTAGGGAGCCGAGCCGGAGTGGGGAGCGGGACGAGGAGCTCCTGCAGAGCGCCCTCCCTCCTGGCACAGCCCGGAAGCCGCAGAGATGGGTCCCGGACCTTCTGAGCCGTGGTGGCTCCCGGCGGAAGAAGCCTGAAGGGAAGAGGGCGCAACCGGGATGCGGGGCGCTGTGGAAGCCCAGGGGGACCCTCGGCCAGGAGCCTGCCCCGCCCTGAACGCTGCCTGGAGAAGGGCCGCGGAGGTTCCTCCTCGCCTCTGGCTCAGATGGAGGAGCCGGCAAGGACTGCCCCGCCGAGTTCCCAAGGCGCCGTCCCTGTCGCTGTGCCTCTGCCCTCCGGCCCAGGGCTGTGTGCCCACCTTCTCAGAGGCCTCTCAGCCCAGCTGAGAAGGTAGTTCTTAATAAAACAGAGCAGGTCCCGCCGCTTGGACGGGAGGTGCAGCTTGCTCGCTGCAGTTCTTTTCCTGAGACATTTTGGAATGTCCGCAGAAACTTATAAACGATTACCCCGGATTAGGGCAAAGGAAAGGACGTTTTCTGCCAAAAAGGAGTGAAACAGAGTTGCTAACTTATCTTTAAGTCAGGACCTGGAAGATCAAAGTCTTGGCGGTCTAGGAATCAGCACTTCAAAGCTCACACACACACACACAAACATGAGGAGGAGCGGCTGTGGGGATCTGCACAGAGCCAGGTTTTAAAGAAGCCTGAGCCGGTGAGGCAAACTAGGGCCTGTATGATGCCCGAAGACCGGACTTCCGTGGGGCGCCCCTCCGGGGCCTCGGCTTCCGCTCCCTTCATCCCTAAAACAACATACAGAAGAATCAAAAGATGTTTTAGTTTTCGGAAAGGTAGGTAGACCATATAGTCCTATCCTGTATGTACATATAGCTGTGTTTTCTCATGCTTCCCCGTTTGTTTATGTTCAGATAAGATGGAATTCTGAAAACCAGGGGCCTGAGCTGTGGGAGAGTTGTGTTGCGGGTTCTTGCCTGCCTGTATTCATGTTGAGAGGTTTATCTACCTGGGGATGGGCAGAGCAGGTGGGGTTTTTTTAAATGGAGGTTTTATTTGTGTCAGCTGGATAGACAGGGAACCCAGGTAGCTGCACGGACCAGCTTGAGAGGCCAAGTGGCTCTGGGCCCTCCCAGGTCCGTGTCCAGCAGCCACGCTCTGACAGGTCTCCGGCCTGTATTTGCTCTGCATCCCATCCCTCTGGCTGGCGCCTGGCCTCCTGCGCTCACCTCACCCCTCCTGCCGAGACCCAGGTTGTGCGCCCTGACCTCTTTCCCGGAGACTTTCCACCATAATGAGTGACATTGGCTGGAAATGGGGATTACCCTGGCCTTACAAATATATCCAAAGTGGCTTTGAGGGGGTACAAAGATGTGAACTAGCAGGAATACACAGTGGGGAAATACGACTTCTGACCAATAAAAGAAGCTAACATTTTTTAATTGACTTATTTGGAGGAGCTTGAAGATACAGTACACACAGGATGCCATGTTTTCAGAAAAGACTTCTGTATAAATCATGTGAAAGTTTCCTTTTGCTTCAAAAATGAGAATGATTAAGTGAAATGTCAATTTAAATAGAAATTAGGTATTTAGAATCTCAATGCCTTACATGATAAGCCAATAATTTAGTCAGGAGCTGAGCTGAATGACAGCCGGTATTGTGTGTTCTCCTGTTTTCCTTTGATCTACCACTTCTAGGTAACCTTCCCTACTCAGTCAGCAACAAAAAAGATTATAAAAAATAAGAGAAATCAATTTATGCACAAAACACGGAGGGATTTGTTTAATGACACTTGTGATTTTTTTAATGACACTTCTCTCTAAGAAATTAAGAACTTGCTGTGATCTGTTGCCATGTTATCAGCTAAAATTTCGGTATTGACTTACATTCCTGTCTCATTCACAAAGGAAATTTAAGCGAGAGATACATATTTTATATCTTATGCTTTATGGATCTTTGGGGATTTCCTGTATGCTGACAGATTATGTCATAGATAGAGAAATTGACAATGACAACAATTAAAAAAGACTCAAGCAGTATTTACTCAAAGCACACTCTCCTTTCCTGGTGGGTCCCTAGTGGCGTGAGATGTTTGGGGGATTATGAATGAGTGGATTCCTGAAGGACATAGCGCGGTGTGTTGTGCCTGTTTTTCTTCTGCCTCCCATGTGAGGACATGTGAATAGACTGCTGCCCTTTGCCTCCTCCTTTCTTTCTCTAATACCAAGACGGCAAGGCGCTGCCTGGGCAACCCTCCCACTCCCTCCGCCTCCCCGCCATCCCCGTTGCCTGGCCCTGCAGAGCTCCCATCTCTGACCTCCTGGGAGCTACCTTGAAAGTGTTGCCCTTTCTCAGCCAAGTCTTAGTCATTTGGAGTACGCTCAGGATTTGAGTTAAGGATTAAGACGTGTTTCCTTTACAAAGCTGTGTTCTGCTTTGTGTCAGAAGTAGACTAGAGAAAAGGTGCAAGATGCACCCAGCCTCCCTCTGCCTGGTCCCCTGGCTGCAGCCCTGGGAGTGCAGAACGTGCCCAGCTGCAGCGCCCCACATGGCTGGCTGCTGGGCCCTTCTGTCTGCATTCCTCAGCTGGGGCAGCTGGCAGTGGGGCAGGAGGCCCCAGCTCCAGGGATCTCCTTTTTAAAAGATGTTTGGCACTGAAAGCAAACTTCTCTCACAATCCTGGGTTTCGAAATCATGTCACTCTAAGGAAAATGTCCTTTGTACCCTCTTTAATCTCCTGGGTGCTGTGCATTTCTGGGAGTGGATGTGGGTTTCTGAGTCCTGCTGGCAACAGCTGGGGTCACTTAAGGCCAAGCAGCAAGGAGGGCGCCTGCAGCTAGGACGAGTGCCTGGGAGGAAAAACTCTTGGTGTGGTTCTTTGTCCTGATCCACATTTAAAATACCTATGTGTGGACTTATTTATTGCTGCCAGGGATAGGCTGGCACAAAAGGAGAGGCTAGTCTATGGACTCAAAATTCTCCACCATGCAGGGTGGGGTTGGGTAAGAGGGCAGATGTTGGAGCCCAGATCGGGCATGCTGGGGCGCTGCAGCTCCCTCCTCCGGTGCCTTCTCTTCCAGACCTCTTCTGCCCTTTCATCTTTCTTTGTCCAGGTACTAACTGAGGTCACTGAAAATGTTTTGCAACTGGTTTAAGAAACTTAGGAACTAGAAGCAGGCTATGAAGAAGGAGGCTGGGGCATGCGATGCATTGATTTACATTCTGGTGAAAAAAAAAAGATTCCAGTGCACTTTTACCTTGCTGATTTGAAAGTGTGGCTTTTCGTTTCTTCCACAATGCTGGTATCGGGAGTATACCCTTGCTTTGATTACCAGGAATAGGGAGCATGTTTGTCTTGAGGACCTGGGCCTAACTGGAGTAGGCTGGGTTGCTTGATGGCTATGTCCCAGGAGGAAAAAAAAAATACATTTTTAAACTCTGATGTGATCTCCCTATTTCCTGAGTGTCTCTCTTGGAGGTGGTTTGGTTGCTCACTGCACTCACCAAGGGCTCAGACACCCCTTCCTTGCCCTTTCTTGCATGCTTTGAACTACACATCTATTTCTGCTGCCCTAGTTCTCTTGCCTTTATTGCTTCTCGTGTGCAACTTACTTAAACTCAAGCAGTGGATATTCACGACAGCATCTGCCTTCACCTGTCCACCACGCACATTCTTCACGCGTTCCTACAATGCACAATTCACTTTGTAACGCAAAGCTCCGTATGTATTTCCTAAAACATGCTGTCAAGCGAGGTTTCACAGCTCGAAATGTTGTTAGGAGCCCTGTTGCCCACATGAAAAAGTCGTTCTTTGCATAACTTAAAGTGCCATTACCTGGTATGTTAACTCCCAGATGTTCCAGGCTGATCTTCTTTCCCTCTCTGAACACGTGTCCTTCGCTGACCACTCTGCGTGTGTCCATTTTGTCGCCTCTCTATGATTCTTGCTCCTCCACTCCCCACCTGGATTTCACCCTATGTCTAGATTCTGTTGGCTGGCACGTCTTCATCAAGCCGGTGGTGCTCCTTCTCTGGCCCTGGTGTTTCATCTACACTGCTTCTTGGGCACTGTATCCTCGAAGCCTCTTGAGTGAAGCCACTGTGCAAACCAGTACACACCCACACGGACACCCACATGCACACTTACACACACGCATGGTTTTCTCCAAAGTGAAGCTTAGCAATAGGTCTGTCCAATCAATAACTCAAGATTGATCATAAGCAGTCAGAGTGCATATTACTATCTAGCTTTTCATGCTAGTATGCAGGCAACAAATAATAAAATAGAACAGCTTCATAATAGTGGATAAGACCAGACACAGAAGCTGAAATCCTAGGCTCAAAATATAAACAAGTAAAAGAACAAAATAAAAGAGTGCTGGTAGGAAACATAAAGATGGATGTTGTGCTCTTGGAACTTATGTGGAAAATAATGGGAACTGGGGGTGTGGCTGGAGGGAAGGCCCAAAGGAGAGAGGGGAAGGTCTTGTAACTTTGCCATGATATGTATGTGCACAAAACGCTCAAGTTCAATCTAAATTTTAAATTTTGCACTTATACGTATTAATAAAATGGGGCGGGGGGAGATGGAGGTTGTGGAGAGGCAATGAGATGGCAGGAAGTGAGACAGAAGTCCACATAGGAGAGGTATTACATGTATATGCACCGGTTCCTCCCATTGAATGCAATCTCCATGTGTCTCAAATACGTGGTAATAAAAAGAGTAATTTTCAAGAACAAAAAAGACCAACATTCTCTTTAAAATCTGAAGAGAAAGGTTAGCGTGGTTTTGGAAAAAATGGCTGAGTCAAGTTAACCTAATACAATGAAAAGAGAGAGAGAGAGAGAGAGAGAGAGAGAGAGAGAGAGAGAAGACTTAGAATGACATGTACCTGTATGTGTAACTCAGATCTGCTACTTTGTGACGTGTAGACTCAGAAAGCTCACTCAGAAGCTGTGAACCTGTTTCTCTTTCGATTTTTGTACAAAAGTCTGCCTTGAAGTGGGTCTCTGGGTTTCAAATATGGAAATACGCCAATGGTAGCCTGGTGCCTGAATGTAAGTGGCATCTGTGATTGCCACATTGTCTGAGACATACACTACAGGGTCACTGTGTTCACCATGTAACAATTTCTTCATTTTCTCAAGTCTTTATTTTTCTCCTTTCTTCCTCATTCTAAGTAAGAGAAGATTCAAGTTTCTGTTAACCATTAACTACATATTAGGATTTAGATCCCAGACTAAAGGTTTTATAGTTACATATGATATTTTGGCCACTTAGAGAGTTAGTGACAGATAGAAGTAAGTTCTGGCTGGCTTTATTTCTTCATTCTGTACTGAAGTGGACATCTTTTATTTTGATTTGTCGTTTTAGCAAAGGCAGAAACTCATTGAGAATTCTCCCATTCTTGGTGATGCTGGGATATATCTTGTCAGCAGAGCTGCAGTGAGTAGCAGGAAGGAAGAAGCAAATTTCCTTGATAGGATCTGTAGACAAGATGAGACCGAAAACACTGTAGTCATGGACAACAAAATTTAAATTTCTACTAAGACTTTTAACTTCTGGCCTTTTCATCACCCAGACCAAGGCCTCCTTTGTGAAATAATGTTACAACCTAAGAACTACAGAAGAGTTTCATTTTATGATGGAATTATTCATTTATTTTTCTTAATTGGGGAGTTTCAGTGTTTAGTTGTCAGACATGAGTTTATTCCAAGTGTGTTTACAGAGGTCTCCTGTCTTACCGGTTTTGAGGCTTCATTCTCAGGATGTACAAAAGAAGGATTCCCCGTGGCAGAGTACTGCGTGAACATCCCTAATCTGAAAATCCAAAATCCAAACATCAGATACTTTTTGAGTGCTGATATGATGTCCTATGTGGAAAATTCAAACCACAAAATTTTGTTTTGTGCACAAAATTATTAAAACTGTTGTATAAGATTATGGATAGGCTATGTGTATAGGATATATTAAAACTATTGTATAAAACTGCCCACAGGTTATGTGCATAAGATGTATGTGAATATATAAGAAATATAAGTATATTTTAATTTTAGACTTGGGTCTCTTTGCCAAGCTATATTATTATGTATACTTAAATATTCCAAAATTCAAAACAGAAAAAAAATCTGAAACATGTCTGTTTTCATGCATTTTAGATAACAGAGACTCAGCCTGTGAGAACTTTGGGATCCTTTAGATTTGAGACCAATGACAGTTTTGTCATTGTATCTGTATCTTTTTTCTGATGGCTGAGACCTTCTGCAGTCCAGATGGGCATTTAAATAAATAATTGCAATGCAAATGCGTCAAGGAATGAAAGAAGAAACTTCAGGCTTTGAGTCATGGCCGGGGGTTGAGGGCATGTTGGTAAAAGACATACCACAGGATGTGATGTGAGTTGAACCTTAGAATAAGGCTTCCTGGTCTGACCCCTGAAGACAGAATCTGCCTACCAGAGGTGGGTATGAGAACATGAACTATTGTCCACTGAGGAAACAATCAAAGGCTCACTATGGCTGGGAAGTTTGGTGTCTACGAGGACTCCACAGACGCGAGAGGAGAGATAGTGTGGCACAATGGGTGTTTCTTCATCATTTGTTGATTGAGTAGTGGATAAAAAGGCAGAGATCAGATTGTGAGGACTTTACTTTGTGAAAAGAAGTTTGGTTATGAAGATAAGCTAGTGGGAACTGTTGGAAGACAGGAACCAAAAGAGTGGTGTAATCTGATTGAAGCATTCTAATTGCTAGGGCAGCGATTGCTTAAATTGGGAACTCTCCTCTTCTAAACATCACGTGAGTAATCTGAGGCTGCCTTGGAGTTGGCAGGCAGCTGGTGTGGCTGGGAAACGAGGGGCACAAAGGAAGGAGGAAGTGCGGACCTGTGTGCAGTATGGACGGCATTCCCGCCACGGGAGATGGTCATGCCACGATGCGCAACGAAGGCCACGGGAAGCAGGAGGGGTTTGTGGACAGATGATGTATCTCATTTTAAAACGTTGGCCTTTGGGAATGTTTCAGTATCATCCTTGTTGAAGATGTAACAGGTACTTGGAAATCTAATGTGGCATCATAGCAATACCTAAAAGTCAGACAGGTTCTGAGAGTGATGGATGTGCTGTGAGATCAGAGGGAGTCCTGCGGTGAAGTTGTGTCACGGAAAGTGAAGAGGGACTGAGGGCAGAATGCAAACCTGCATTAATCTAGGAGAAAGCCATGTGGACAAGAAGGAGACTGAGGCTTCCCAAGAGGTAAGAATCACCCGTGGCAACAGGAAGAACCAGGAAGAAGAGCAGATTGAAGTTTTAAAGGAAATGAGGCATAAAGTAATACAGAAACAAACATGGCTGTCAGACTTGGTGATGGTAAGCAGATGTCATTTTAGTGGAATGATAGGCTCAGAGGTCAAATAGCAAAAAGTTGGCAGGTGTGTAGAAAATTATGGAATGGAGCTGGAGTTACACTTAGCTAGAATCAAGGAGCCAAGAGGATAAACAGTTACCGGACACAGAGAGTTCAAAAAGGCTTCATTTTGTATTATTTTTAAGAGTGACTGGATTTGGACATACTATCAGAACATACTAACTTGTCTGGCTCCCTCTCCCCATAGAGAGTGCAAGCCATCTGTAAAGAAACTCTCACAGACCCCGAAGGGTGTTTAGACTTTTCTAGCACACATGCCATTAGAAAGAGCCCTCCTCACATGTAATAAATCCATGTGTGTCATTAACTCTCCTGTCCCAGTGAAAAGTCCCCTCCTGGGTGAAGTGTTAGTGTACTATCCATATACTTTTGGGGAAGTAAATGTGACATACCACTGTCACCTGGAAATGCCAGGGACAGTATTGTCATGGAATGTGCCCCCTTGCTGAGAATTAAATGAGCATGACCGAGATTGTCTGCATAACCCACAGTGCAGGCATGGTTCTTGTTAATAATCGACTCATCCGTGTTGGTGCCAGCTGTGGGTGGAACAGGAACTTAGGGCTCTTGTCATTCTTTTCTTATTTTTGTTTTATTTATTATAATGGGGATCAAGCCCAGGGCCTTCACACTGAGCTACATCCCCAACCTGTTTTTTAGTTTTTGAGATCAGGTCTCACTAAGTTCCTTAGTGCCTAGGATGAGCTTAAACTTGCAATCGTCCTGCCTCAGTCTCCCAAAGTACTGGAATTATAGGCCTGCATTTATTATTTTCTAAAATTTGAGATTTCATTGTACCCTCAAAGTAACTTTTAAATAAAACCATTTTAACTCAATTTTACCCCATCAGTAATTTACCTCAAAATGAACTTTGCTTCGCAGAAGGTAGGTAACCCAAACTTTCTTTGAGATTTTTGCACACTCCTCTTTCCAGTACCATAGATTGGCAAGTATCCTTCTGTTAGAAGGCTGTGCCAATTCTTTGGAAGACAACAGGAGAAAACTCTATAGTGCCACAGGAATTGCTAATAAAATATACATGATGTCCACAAGCATCATCTCTCTTATGCACTGTATTGATAAACAACCATCAGCTTTATATTAAGAAAAAAAATGACCTCTTTGGACAGCATGCTCACTGAAGTGCTAAAGTTTTCTCCTCCTCTGTCCTTCTGTCCTGGCATTCCCCTCATGTCAGCATCACCCCACAGTGGGAGAGGAGGATTGAGTTCAGAAAGCCAGTACTGGCGGGGTTCTTCCTTCACCTCTGCTTTCGGCCTGTGTGTGTACCACCTACTATTGCATAATAGGAAAAGTAACTGAAATCTCATAGCCATGAGCGGAATTTACTAGCTGTGTGATCCTTAGTGAGTCGTTTATCCTGTGCGGCCTCAAGCATCTCATATAGAAAATAAGAGTTGAAAGGGTGTGTACCTTGTTGGGATCCTGTGATTTGGTGAGGACAGAGGTGGGGACGAACATCTGCTAGTATCACATTGGAAACCTAAGAAAGTGCACTATTTATTCTTAGAATTGACTAATATTTTAAGTTACTAGAAAAAGAGGACTTGTGACAATTGGGGTTGAATAAAAGGAAGAGGACAGGCAATGAGGAAAGAGCAAAGGTTCTCAGGCTGAACATGGACGTGTCTGCCTCCCCCTGTGCTGGGTAGATAGCCTTAGACAACTTGTTCTATCCCTTTAAGCCCCAGGTTTCTCAGGTATGAATAGGGAAGTTGGTAGCTGCCTTGTGTATGTTTTAAGAAAATGAAAGAACCTACGTCAGGAACTTAGAATATAATGAATACCTAGTAAATTTATGTTTAGTGCTATGCTTTTTAGGTAAGTTCTTATTTTATCACAAAGGCAAACTGCACATAGAAAGAACACAAAAGACTACCAAAAAAACCTCCCCAGAGGCAAATCTATTCACTGTCAGAATTGTTTGCCAAAAAGAAATCCCAAGAGTTTGAAGAAAAGAATGTTTGACTGCTTTCTTTTCATTATTATATAAAATGAAGCCCTGGATGGTTAGCCCTAATTCAGACAATCCACGTTCCTAGCATTTCCAAATTCCAAAGACTCCACTGCACCTTAAGCTTCTCCTTTGTAACTCCATGCATTGCCCTCACAGGACCACACTGCCTGAGCTCAAAAACCTTCTTCTAAAACTGGAATGGAACCTCTAAGACCCCACGACTCTTGCAGCGGCATGCCGGGGAAGCCAGCACCACATGGTTGACACCAAGATCTGCCACGAAATCAAGCAATAGTCTGGCCCTCTAGGACCATGACAACCACAGTGGCCTCCAAGTTCTTAGTTTACCGTCCTAGGTTGCCCTGTAGTGTGCTCTGGGAATCTCTTTCCTTTGCTAAGCTACCAGTTACGACTATATTTCAGAAGCACTGCCTCTGGTCAGTGGGGTGCTGTGGGTAGAGGAGTTGGAGTATTCAGTCCCTGGTGCATACACCAAGGGAGACATGGTTGATAGATATTTTAATGTTGGAAATAAAACTAACTAGTCTTATCCTGCCCTTTTTTACCAAGCAATTCTAGCTGGTGTAAGTGCTAGAATATCTTCACTACCGAGGCAAACCACCATGATTCCACCTCCTTATTCTGAGCAGTCGTCACTTCATAATTTTAATTTCTCCCTTTCAAGTAAATGTGTAGTTTAAAGTTTTAAAGGGGAATTGTTTTAAGTATTTTATACGGAAGAAAACTAAGGTCTTTCCCCCCTTGGCTTTATCACTTCAATTACATGCATGGTATCAAAATTTGATTGAAAAAAAGATAAAAGAGAAATGAACAAAATTTAAATTAACTGTTAATTGTACATAAAGAAAAAACTATAAGAAAAGTAAAATTTGGCTGTTGTTTCCAGAATACTTCTGCCTTAATCTTTTAAATGCGATTCAATTCCCTTCCTAGAAAAAGTGAAAATGTAAAACTCAAATTACATATTATCATGTGTTTCATTTTTATTTTCCATTGAAGTGAATGCCTCAAGCTCAGCATTTCTGCTTTGAGTTTGAGCTGAGCACAGAACCTGGAGAGAGGGTTATCATAAGGTAAATCCTTCCCATTTGGAGAATTACTTAGAATGAATTGGACTGTATGAGGATGTGAAATACTGAATGTCAGGTACTTGCTACCATTTCATATCTTTTTCTTTTAAATTGGGTTTAAAAACTAAACAGTGAAGTTGGGAGAGATGAGCTTCTCATATTTCCTGTGACCTCTTACCTTCACAGGTATTTTTGGACAGAAACTAGAAGACACTGTCCGTTATGAGAAGAGATACGGGAACCGCCTGGCACCGATGCTGGTGGAGCAGTGCGTGGACTTCATCCGGCAACGGGGGCTGAGGGAGGAGGGCCTCTTCCGGCTGCCTGGCCAGGCCAACCTGGTCAAGGAGCTCCAGGATGCTTTTGACTGCGGAGAGAAGCCCTCGTTTGATAGGTATGTGCTCAGGTTTTGCTAACAGCCTGAAAAGTGGGTGAACTAAAGTAACCTGACTTTTGGTTAATGTTGTAACAGCTTAGAAGATGCATTCTTTGGCTACTGGATTTCAGGTTGTTTTAAGTTACAAAGTCAAAAATCTGGCATTTTGGATGTTGTTCTATCCCATACATTTTTTTTTCTCTATCTTAAAGGGTTGTTATTACTGGTATGTTTTCTTTGTTTTTAAAGTAAAACTATAATTAACCTTTAATTAAAAAAGAACTTCTAAAATAGATGTAATTCTACTGATGGATTTTAAAAGGTTATTTCAGATAAATTACACTAATAGGAGAGATTGAGGTTATCTGCAATGTATTTTAAAATAAATGCTTTAATAATAGTAAAAGCATAGTGGCTTGTACATCTGGGTTCACAAATATGCCTGTACTTTGAAGCGATTAATTCATGTAAAGTTGAGTTTTGTACTGCAGGTCAAAAAAAAAAAGATATGAAGCATATACTCTAAGTTTCGGGGGGGACTGAAAATACACATCTCAGTTTTTAAAGAAAATATCAAACATTTTCTGATCTTCTTTTATTATGTCAAATGTTATTTTTCTAATTCTAAAGTTAAAGTTGGAAACATCTCTATATGTGTGACTTGCTGTCTCCACATGATGGGTTTCCACTGACTCTGGGACCAAAATAAATGTTGTGAGCCAGAGTGTCTCAGTGTCCTGAATTAATTTTTATCTTATCAGTGACCATTGATTGTTTTAAAAAAAAAAAAACAAGTAAAAACGTACCATACTTTCTAAACATTTCCGTCCCCATTCTTTATATTTAGGAGTGAAAACAAATTCAAGTCCTGCACTTCCTATTAAACTTCCTCACTTTTGAAGTGACAGAAATGAAACATGGGAGATGTAACATTAAATTAGAAACTGAGAGCTGTTTGTTCCAAAGCTGTCCAGATGGTGTCAGCTGTTGGAAAGGACACATTTTGGAAGACTGGAGAGGGGGTCAAGCGCGGCACGGAAGGTGTCACCATCACAGCATCAATTGCCCAGCAGCAAAATAGTGCTGCGCTTAAGCACAGCTCAGGAGCAAGTACAGAGGCTTTTGAAGCCACCGGTTTTACACATTCTGTCCAAAAATCCGGTAAAACAGTTGCTGTCCAAGGTACCCCAGATGACCCTTCACCCCCGATGTGCAGTTCACCATTCCCTTGTTCCTCTTCCCTGTGTCCTTTTTCAATTTTGTGATTTCTTTTAACTTGTTTTGGTGACTAAACACACTACAGGTACACAGAGATAAAAAGACCAAAAAAAAAATTCTAAAGTTTGGAAGAGAGAAAAATGACAGACATTTTAATTTGATCTTCTGGGAAGCATTACAGCTCTGGGCTCTGCTGTCATGAGGGGTAAGAGGTGCCCTTGAGCGTGGACAGGACTATGGGCAGAGTGCGCATTCTCAAGTGTCAGTTTGTATAAGAACATCTTTATGTTCGCTTGCACAGCCCCCATCACTAGCGTTCTAACTTCAAGGCTGGAGAATGCCTAGGAATCTGCATTTTAAACAAAGACCCAGGTGATTTTTTTGAATGTTCATAGTCCTAAAATCATAACTTGGGAAATACTACCCAAACTTCAGGCTGCAGGAGTATAGGATCAAGGGACATTATTCATTAGCCCCCTGAGAAATGGGGGAACCAACCTCACAGCATTACTGGGAACATGGTATTATTTTTCACTGGGCTGGGCAGTACTTACCACTGCTGTAAAAGGTAATTCTGAATATCTAATTGATAAGAAAAATAGGTACTTTTCTGTCTGTTGAAAATGGCCTGAATTGTCAGGACAGTACAGTCTGGGTGACATGCCTTTGCTCCTGTAGGCTTCCATCCCTGCGAGAGCTCAAACCCTAACAAGTTCCATAACAGACTTAAGTTATAAAGCCTTTGTGTCCCAGGATGACTAAGGACCCAGGCTTGATGGAGGGAAGGTAGAGAAGGCCAGTGGCACCTTGTGGTTAAGTAGGAGGAGGCATGTACATCCCTGAGCACCGGGAAAGCAAAGTGCAGACCCCTGGTCCCTTGCCTAAGGCAAGCCTGACCGTGCACAATGGAATTAGCTACCTGTAGTAGGCACCCTGAGTACTTCTCTACAATCAGGCAGGGCCCAGCACTCCGAAATCGCAAACACCTGTCTCATTATGGGAACTCTTAACCCTCCTGCTTTTATGTGGATTTTACCATTGCATAAATATGTCTCAAGCTTCTGTCCTTTATATTCTACCATCATTTTAGCCATGTTTGTGTAGCACTTAGACTAGACTTGTTGATGTTTTATCTTAAGTGTATTCACTGTTTTCTATTTGGTCCGTTTGGGGAGTACAGGGAGTCTTATATTGTTATATTAGTTGAAAAGCAGTACCAATGCTTAATACAAAGTTGTTCTAGTATCGATGAAATGACAACAAAGCCATGTTACTAAATGCCCCTGGGCCCAGCTGCCTTCCCAGATGCGCCCCCTGAGGCTCTGCATTTATTTGGTGCACATGGAGGCTGTACTTGCTGGTACCGCTTTGCTATATCTTCCATTCTCTACTGGTACTTCTTTTCTCGTGTATTCAGAAGACTTCGAGAGAATCCAAAAAGGACTGATGCTCCTCTGTGTGATTTGATGGTAACATCCCTTTTCTGTAGCCCATCAAATTGCTTGGAAGAGCCACACTTTGAGAAATATAGCGGATTGCTATTTGTAGAACTAACAGTACTAAGAACTGCCCATGCTCAGCCTCTGTATTAGCCAGGTGTCCTGTTGCCAGGCCTGCATACCTGAGGCCATCACTTTAAGGATGGGAGGCTTAGTGTAGCTCATGACTTCAGGCGCTTCAGTCCATGGCTGGCTGACTCTGAGGCTGAAATATCACGGCAGAAGGGTGTGGCGGAGGGCAGTTCACGCAACCTGGGAGCAGAGTAGGGGAAGAATGGTGGCCCAAGATGCATCCACCAAAGACACACCGCCAGTGAGCCAACCCCACCTGAGCCCACCTGCTCGCAGCACATTGGCCTGTGAACATTAGCAGACTCACTCATTGATTGCTATAGCACTTCATGATCTGATCACCTCTCCGGGCTATTTAAGATTACCTGGTACAGCTTCTTACCACACTTGAACAATGGTGGTGTCTTACAGTTATTCCGTGATATCCTCTTACAAAAGCACCAAGGTCTGAAATATTAATGTGTTTTCAGGGGAAATATCTTGTAGATGAAAAACACCCACATGAATGGGTATTCATTAAATAATTTACGTGGTGCCAGCTGTAATCTAAAAGTCCATCATGCTTTGTTGAGTTTTGTCCTCTTGTCATGTATTTTGAAAGATTGTGCATTGAAAATGGGGAGAAAGGTTTCATTTTTTTAATTTTGGTTCATTTTTTGCAGAATTTAGGCTTATCTCATTGGCACCCAACAGAGTAATGAATAAAAAATGCCTAGTTAATTAAAGAGTTTCTCTGTATTTGGCCTCTCTACCTGCAGAACATGTGTAGAAGTTAAGAGGTCAGCCTTGGGAGAGGGCAGGTGTGGTACCAAAGTCTGTGCCCGCTGTTTCCAACCCACATTCATGACTTGGTATTGGTTACTTCTTAGAACTCTCAGTTTCCTCATAAAAAATGGAAATAAACCCCAGTGTTGCTGTGTTCAACTTAAAAAATGCAATGGAATAAAACATCAAAAGTAAACTGTGCAATGTGCGGAGACCTCTTACCACATCTCCTGGCACATGAGAGGCACTTTTTAACGCCTCTATAACAGGTACACATTTATTCCCATTGTAACCACGATTATGGTGATTACCACAATAATTTGGGTTGACGTTTTATGTAATAATGATAAGTAGTATATTTAAATCTATGCAAGACAGAAACTAGTGCTTAACCGTAAACTTTGTTGTTTTAAACCCAGGAAGCCTTTATTTCTGTCTTGAAATCTCCTGTCAGCTCCTACTAAAAGAAAGAAGATACCTATAACTTTTTATGTTCTCGAAGCATGTATTTTTGTGTTTTATAATTCAGGTTGTAAATTTTTTATATGAAAGCGCATCCCTTAAGTCATGTTTTTCATGTGATTTTACTGAGTCATATTTTATATCTCTCACTAGCATTCTATTTCAAGGTACAATTCAAGGATTTTTTTCAATGAATTTACCAACTCATGCAATCATTACCATTAAGTTTGGAACGTGTTTTGCCATCCCAATAAGATAACCTCTGCCCATATACTATTATCTCCTGTCCTCCCCCCTCCAAGGGTAACAGTTAATCTAATTTGTAGCTGTGTAGACTTTCCCTTTCCTGGGCATTTCATATAGGGAGAATTATTCAATACTCTCTTGCATCCGGCATTTTCTGTTCATGTAATGCTTTTTATGTTTAGGCCATGTCATAGTATATATCAGTAAAGTTTGTTCCTTTGTATTGATAAGTAGAATTTTATTTAGTGGAGATACTACAGTTTGTTACATCCATTCATCAGTTTGTAGACATTTATGTGATTTTTATTTTCTGGCTATTATGAATAACATTTCTAAAAACATTGTTGTACAAGTTTTTGCATAAACGTCTTTTCATTTTGCTTAGATATGTGAGTAAATATGGAAATGCTGGTCACATCCATGTTTACTATTTGAGAAATTGCTAAGCTCTTTTCTGAAGTAGCTGCATTAATTCATATTTCTACTAGCAGTGTCTGGATGCCCTAACTTTTCATTCTAGCTTTCTTACTAACTGAAAAAGCCACTCACTTTGCTTTTAAGATGCTTTTCCTTAATGACTACTGATGTTGAGTATCTTTTCACGTCCTTGTACCCTATTTGGAAGGTATGTGGTTTTGGAATGTTTGATTTCTCTGATTATCTTGGTTATTTCTGGTAAGGAAATGGTTTCAGAATCTCTAAAGAATTACTAACAACATCCTGAAAATACTTGTTGGCAGTTGAGATAATATACGTAGTATCATAGAAACACACATCTTCACAGCCATGCTGGGATCACAGTAGCTTTTGATTTAAAATTCTGTAGTCACTTAGCCAAATTTACATGTAGAACTAGAATACAAACCCAAAGAAGGTAGACAACTCTGTGAATCTTGGTGACACTTTTCATCCTGGTCATCTGTAACAATGCCTGGCACAATAACAATACTCAATAAACTCTTTTGAATAAATGAATGTAAAGAATACTAATATATTTAAGTATGTTTGCTGAATGAAAGACTACCAGTATTTCTGATGTCTTATAAAGTGGAAAAGTCATATGCTTGCTGTCATAAATCAGAATTTAGGAAACTGTTAGGGTACAGAATTGCCTCTGAAATTCTGTTGGAACATTATTTTTTCAACTAATGCAAATGTTTACCTAAGTCAGTGCTCAACTCATAATCTTATGAATTAATTTGTAGCTCTAACCTAGCACCAGTGGCCTTATTTTCTATTCCTAAATTGTTCTCATAAATCATAAATATGGATACATTATACTCCCAAAGTAAACTAGCTTTTGACTTACAATAAAACAATAACCACAGACCAAATCAAACCAAGCCAAAACCAAACAAATAACTTGCTTAACTCAATCAAATGTCTCATCGCTTTCTCTCCTTTACTTTAACTTCCCCTAAGAAAAAATTAGAGAAGAAAACACATAATAAACAGTCTGTATGTATGTTGACATGATATCTCACCTAACAAAGATCTTGCCAGCATTTAATGTAAAAGTAACAATAAAAAGTTCATTGAACTTTTTCTTAAAGATTTAAATTCATATTAAGAAACTGGAGTGCTATCATTCTTTCAGAACATATATTGAGATTATTTTTATGCTGTACTAAAAGACTTGAAACTCTTCATACAAGAGACATGTTTTGCATGGACTTAAATGTTTTTGGCGTTAACTTGTTGAAATCACCTGGGAAGCAAGAGTGTCTCTTTGAATTTCATTTGATATTGAGTTAGAGATTTGAAAATGTAAAATAAAGCATCTGTTTACATATTCCCTGTGTAAAGCACAAAGCTTTGTTTCTGTATTGTGGATATTATTGGAAGAAAGTACATTTTAATGAAAAGAAATGCTTCATGCTTACCCATAACCCGGTAATTACAATTCGCTAAACTCATGATCATTATGGAAGAAATGGGCAACATGTCACTGTTGGGGATGCATTAATAAGAATATGTATAAAACTCCAATTGCTGACTTTCAAATAATTCCTCATGTCAGTGTTTATTCTAAGTGATAATATATGTAAGCAATCGAAATAGGATCTTAGTTTAATAAGAAAATCTTTATATCTTTGTTAACTTCAGACTTAATTTTTATGGGATTTTATGTTTATGGATTTTTTTCAAAATAACTTTTTTAAGAGTTCAGAAGCTATCAATGTCATTTGTGGCAGAGAACATACCATGCATACTTGGGTGTTACTTTCAAGTTAAATTTGGGCAGCGCTAAACCTTGAGTCCAAAATCACCAGACATGACAAGAACTCTTGATTCTTTTTAATAGCTGTTGTTTCCTGATTTCATAACTGACAGCATTTAGGGTCTTGGTTTTTATTTTGCAAATGATCTTACTCCAGTTTTGATTACGTTTGTCAGTGGTACGTATTGGTGGGTATATTGGTCTGCTATCTCAACGTGGGCAGCTCGTCCTGATCAAGTCCAGCTTCCCTTTGTCTGCTCCCTTGCCCCCCACACACTCTTCTCGGCCTCTGGCTATGCCCGTTGCGCCTTCTAGATGACTTTCGTAGCCTCCATAGATGAGAAAGAATACGTGGTAGCTCTTGTTCTGTGCCTGGTGCTCACTCAATGACTGAGTACCCTCCAGATCCGCCTGTTCTGTGGCACATGATAGGATTCCACGCTTCCTTGGGGCAGGACTAATATTCCACTGTGGACGTGTACACATTTATCCGCTGATGGCAGACACCTAGGCTGACCTTTACCTTCACTGTTGGGGGCCAGACCACCATAAACCACAGCTTTAGGTGTACTAATTTCATTTCCTTTGGATATATACCCAGTAGAGGGATAGTTGCATCATGCAGTAGGCCTATTCTAGGTTTCTTGAGAAATCATCATACATTCATTTTTCAATAATGTACCAGTGACATTCCCCACCCAACAGTATGTAAAATTCCTTTTCTTGATTCCTTGCTGGCATTTTTTTTTTTTAATAAAAGCCATTCCACCTGGGACTAAATATTTTCTTAGTCTACTTTCGATTTACATTTCCTTGAAGATTATTAATACTGAAAACTTTTTTTCACAATATTAATGGCTATGTCTATTTATATTTCTTGTTTTAAGGAATGTCTGTTCAAATCATGTGCCCTTTTTAGTTGGATTGCGTATTGCTAATCGTGTTTAGTGTCTTCAGCGTTTCGGTTATTCATCCTTTGTGAGATCAATAGTTGCCAAATATTTCCTCCCATGTTGGAGGTTTTCTCTTCACTCTGTTGATTATTTCCTTCTCTGTACAGAGTTTTGAGTTTAAAGTAATCCCATTCATCAATTTTTGCGTCTCAGTCCTATCCCAAAAAATCACTACCCAGAACCAATGTCTTCTTCCAGTAATTTTGATATTTCAGGACTTATATCTAGAGCCCACACGGTCTTAGTTAGGTTGTGTTGTTTTTCTTGCAATTGAATGCACGTGAATGTGCAAGGAAGACTGTTTAGAGTAGTTACGCTGGTGTCATACTGCTTTACAGAAACCGTCCTGAACACTCTACACCAAGATTCACAAGTACTGCAATCTTGTTAGCCTTTCGTATTTCATGAAATCACCATGGTGATATAAGAGGAAAAGTAAGAATTCGTTTTTATTCTTTAAGTCTAATTTTTTTAAATTTACCAAAGTAGGACACAACTACTTCTAAAACGAGTCAGTGCCATTAATGTTTCATGCCTGAACTATGTGACAACAACTCCAGTGACTAGTTATAAAACAAGTGTGCATGTGTGTGTGTGTGAGATCTATATTTATCTGTGTAAAGGTACACAATTACCTTGTGTATTCCGACTGTGACATACAACAGCTGTACAACAGGGCATTTTACTTGTATGTAGCTATTTGTTCCAGATGTTTACCACCCGAAGGTGCTCATTAGAAGAGTTACAGTGAGCGGTCAGGCTCACGGTAGGACTCTTCTACTGTACAGTTCCTGGAGATGCTGGTCTATACTTCAACTGGGTGGGTAGCACAAGTCTGTAATTCCTGCACTCTGGGAGCTTAAGGCAGGATGATGGCAAATGTGAGCCCAGCCCAGGCAGCACAGTGGCGTAGCAAGATCTTGTCTCAAAATCAAAAATAAAAAATGGACTGGGGATGTAGCTCAGTGTGAAAGCCTTAGGTTGAATCCCTAGGACCACCACCACCACCAAAACCAAAACCAAAACCAAAAAATAAAGTGAGCTTCAGGTTTTATGAAGTATTATGCCATAACATACACTATCTAGTCACAAGTGCTGATTAAAAATTTCTCAAGATGATTCCATTGTGTATCTCTGCCACTGATCACAGATTAAAGGTGTCAGGAAAAACTAACTAATTCATAGATATTTTTGATTGTTTATGTGAGGAGTGTTGCTGCCTGTCAGAAAGTACTAAATCGGGCAATACTAAAAGAGGAACAATTTTATTTCATGGGGAGACTTTGTGGTTGTCAGTCAGTTTTGTTTGTGTGAAATTCAAAATGTACGTAGACTATCTCACAATACAAAGAAAAGGTGTAGAGGTGTCCACTTGGTAATTATTGCAGAAGTGATGATTGAAATCCAAGTTTGTCCTGGAATGAAGCAGGGAATCCAGAAAAACCTACCACCCAGAGGCAGAGTGGGAAGAGACACTTGAGAGGGAGTACTGCACGATGGTGGCCAGAGACGGAAGAGGCTAGGAGGTGGGCAGAGAAGAGGAGGGAGATAAGGAAACAATGAAATAGAGATTTACCAGTTGAGAAATAGTCATCAGAAGTCATATCTGGACAAGTACCCATGAGTTTCTTTGTTTTAGAGATGTATCTATTTCCTTTTTGTAATGAACCTATTATTTAGAAACACCAAATTCAGTTCACTCATAGGTCATCTCTTTCATACAGCTAGCTATACCAGCAGGTACTCTTTCCTACTTTTGTTGGCATTCATATACAATGTAAGTTATACATACATTAATCATGAGAATTTTGTACACACATATAACATGACATCTTTGCGATCCCTTCCCCTCCCCCTTTTTGACTCTTCTGTCTCCTCTCTTATTCCCTCTGACTCACCCATAATATTCTATAAATTGTGTATATTCTGGGTTTCTCAGGGTGTTAACCTTCTGAGTATGACTCACTTCATTAAGCATGGTGGTCTCAAATTGTGCCCATTTATCTATAAATGCCTCAAATCTTGTCATTTTATGAAAGAGTAGTATTCTGTTGTGTACAAATACCACATTTTTGTATCCATCAGTCTGTTAATGGATATTTCAGTGTCCTTCATAACTTAGCTATTGTTAGTTGTGCTGCGATAAGTGTAGGTGTACATATATCTCTGTCATATGTTACTTTTAACTCTTTAGCAAGATAGCCAAAAAAGGCATCGCTGGATGGAATAGACCCCTCAGCTTTCTGAGGAACCCCCATACTTCTGTCCAGTGCGCTTGTGTTAGTTCACAGTCCTGCCAACGACGCAGCCTCACTAGCATCTCTTGCTGTTCAAGCTTTGGGTGTCTGCCTTCCTCACGAGCGTGAGGTGATATCTTAGTGATGTTTTGACTTGCATGTGCCTAATAGCTAAGAATGTTGAAGATTATTTTTTGTGTACTTGCTGGCCACTTGTACTTCTTCATCTGAGAACTGTTTATTCATTTCAGTGGCCCATCTTTAATGGCCCTTATATAATCTAGTTATTAGCTTATTATATGAGGTGAAGGTGGTAATTTTTTCCCATTCCATTGGTTCTCTCTTTACTATGCCAGGTATCTTGTTATTCCTGATTACCTTGTACATGTAAAAGTAGCTCAATGTCCATGTGTGTCCATGTGTGTGTGCACATGTGCATCTATGTTCGTGTGTTCATACACACATCATGCAGAGCATGTTGGAGTGACTGAGCATCAAACTGTCAAATATTTTTACATAACTAGCATTGTAAGCAATGAGTCTTTACACACATATCTTTATATACATAAGTATTTCTGTAGAGAAGAAGGATTCTTTACCTTGGTTGTCAAAAAAAAAAAAAAAAATCTGGATACTCAGGCTTCAGTTTAGATATATTGGATCAGAATGTGAAAGGCGCAGCCATCAATGTTTTGAAAAACTTTCAAGGTGATTCCAGTCTGCAACTAAGTCTGAGAATCACTTTCCGTCTGCCTGACATTATCTTCATAAATTCATATTAGCTGAGAGCCTGTTACTGTTTCTTGCCGACATTTCATCACCTACTGCTAAAATACTAGTACTTAAAGTTTTATAAACAAGTTCACTAAATGCAGTTTGGGGAGTTATATTAATCACCTCACACTGCCATGACAAAACCAAGGACTGGGTTGCTTAAATAACAAAAATGTATCCTTTCACAGTTTTGGAAGTTGAAGTCTACAACCCAGGTACCGACACCGTTGGGCTCTGGCTAGGGCTGCCTTGGTTGCAGGTGGCTGCTCTCTGGCTATCTTCTCAGGTGACTTTTTCCTCGGTGCAGACGTGAAGGGAGGTAGAAAAGGGATGCTGTCCCGGGTCTCCTTTCATAAGACTGTGACCTCATGACCCCACGTAACCCAGATTGCCTCCAAAGGCCTCCATCTGTGTGTTCACAGTGTTAGGGCCTTCATACTTGTCTTTTTGAAATGAGCGTCTCTCCAGGTTGCCCAGGCTTGCTTAAATTCATGCTGCTCCCTCTTCGGGCCCCTGGACAGATAGGATGGCAGGGGTGCGCCGTCACCGCTGGTCTGGGATCCACCTGGGAATCTGGGGACACACCCTGCAATCATCAAACACTTCTCTGCCATCAGTGTTTTTGAACCAGAAGAACTGAACTTGAACAAGTACTAATTCGGTCTTCTTGAGGGCTTTGCCTGAGGGTGAAACTGCCTTTTCCTATGTCCATAATCTGGCATCAACTTTTACGTGATACACAGGAGGCTGAGATAGTTTAACCAGGTTCAGATTTCACTGTCTAAAATGATACCAGGTTTGATAGGTAGGTGTAAAACTGAGTTTGAGCAGGAGCATACTTTAAAAAACAGATGTTTGGCTCTACCACATCTCGGTGGACCTAGCAACAAAGCAGAGGGGACCGTCAGTGTGACTGTGGGGAGGAACAACGTTGGTCCCTGTCGCACTGCTGACTGGCTTCACTTGTGCACGGTCTCCTTGGAGCCCGAGGCGTATGACAGTATTATTTTCTTAATTCAAAAGAAGTATTAGGTCCTCTTATTGTGGGAGTTGCAGGTAAGTTTGAAATCGATTTAATAATAACTTCTGGTACAGATGCACTGGGAATTGAGCCTGTTCAGTTAAGTCAAGGGATTGATTATATTGCACTCTGTTCCCTGGAATCCAGACTGACAAGTTCCCATTTCTAATTTTAAGGCTTAAGAATTGCAAGGTTTAGTTTGTGTCCTATTAAACTTGTAATTATGGTAGTATTTAGATTTATTAGTGTGTGCGAGGATGTTTATTAGGGAAGGATGCGTGGGACTGGAGGATGAGCAGAGGGATTCTTGTTGGATCCTGTGTGTCTGTTCAGATCAGTGAGAGGCCTGTACCAAAAGTGAGAGATACTGCAAGGAAGTAGAGGAAACTCTCCGGAGATTACACTCTGGCAGGGACTTAGTAGTTAGAATATCCAAGTGCTGAGCTGGGTCTGGTGGCTCAGGCTGATAATCCTAGAATTCTGGGCAACTGAGGCAGAAGGATCCTAAGTTTGAGCCAGCTTGGGCAGCTTAGCCAGATTCTGTCTCAAAATACAAAGTAAAAATGGACTGAAAAGATAACTCAGTGTGAAGACCCTGGGCTCAATCCTCAGTACCACACACACACCAACACACACACACACACACACACACACACACACACACACACACACACACACTACACAGAGACTGTTAAGAGAGAGAAAAATGAGTCCTGGTTATGGAAATGTTGATGCTGACTGGTCAGTGCTGCAAGCTGAAGAAAAGGGGCCTTTGCTAGGAATTTTTCCCCAGCATGGAGTCGAGCCATACACACTGTATATGTTCAAGAACTATTTCATAAGTGAGTTAGTGATCCACAAATGTCCAGCAGATTGTCTGTGAAAATGTAAAAAGGGCCATTCATAGAAAATTTCATGGAACTCTTAGTACACACAAAGAAACAGGATTCAGAGATGAGAAAAGGTGCGGTGGAAACAGACCCAACTTGCTGGTCGTTAGGGATCGAATGCTGCAGTGCACCCCCTGGGCCTCTGGTCTCCCACCTGCTCTCTCTGCCTTTATCCTGGTAGGAAGAATTTTTACCTACACAGTATCCCAGTCAAGCACCTCAGTCAGGATTACCAACAGCCTACTCACGGGGCTGCAGCGAGATCCGCTGTGTGCTGATGGGCTGGTGGTGTTATTACCCAGGCGAGAGATTTCCGTTCTCCATTATACACAGACTTGTGTCACAATGTGCCCCTTCCCTTCACGTTGACAGACACTGAAATATATTTCTCTGTGAGACAAAAGGTCTAGGCACCTCGGAGAGATGACACATCACACTGGTATCTAATTAATGGGTTGTGCAAATTGAATACCATGTAGGCAGGTTAGGGAGACGTCAACTAGGAGAGTTAGAGGTAGTGGTGTCGGTCACCCTGCCTTCACCACTGTTCCACAGACAGGTTTTTCAGGGGGGTGTCGGATGCCCCTCTGCTCCAGGCAGTGTGTGGCACCTGAGGCACATTTCTGGGAGCCTCATAAGGTGAGCCAGATGGGCAGGACGTGCTGGAGTGGGTCAAAAGTCACTGATTTCTTCCACCCAGTAAGGAAGAACAAGGACTAAAATGAGAACACATTTAAAAATACAGAAGCTTCTATTTCTACAAAGAGCTCAAAAAAGAGTCATCGATTTCTAAGTTTTAACTTTTAGGCAAAAAGTGTAATAATCTTTATTGACAAGAAAAAGAAAATATAGTTGGTTCTTTTTATAATTTCTGTGTAATCAACTGTGCATTTGCACAGTAATGCTAAAAAGCTGGAATACTACATCACCTCAGAGAAGGAGCAGAATACCGTCTGCTGTACCTCTCCTACCTTGATTCATCGCTCAAACATTTCTATTCTTGGAACTTTGCTGCAGCTTCAGCACTAAGAAAATTGCTGCTGGAGAAAGAATGACCCCAGCCTTCCCCTCCACTCTTTGCCCCGCCTCCGAAGTCTACCTTTGCGAATGCGCCATCTAGTGTTCAACTGTCACAAAGTAATGCAAATGTTGCCTTAAAAACTGCGTATGGGAAGTCAATGAAATGAATCTCCAAAACAGATTGATTTTTTGGTGTTTCATTATTGTCTCCTTGGCCTACTGCGTTCACCTGTAAATATTTAGTATGTTCTGTTTATATTATCATGCAAATTATATCTAACACGCTCTGTATATTGAATGGTATATTTATTTTCTGTATTATTTTTATGTGTATCTCTATGCCTACCCGAAGCTCTAACAAAATTGTCATTGACTCTGAAGGCAAAACAGACGGAGCAGTCATGACAGCAGAGTAGAATAAGATAGTGGGAAGACCAGAATATCTGATGGTCCTGCGTGCCCAGCCTCAGGCCGCGGCGTTGCTGATGCTAGTGGCCACTCCTTCAAAGGTCACAGCTTTCCTGGACATGAAGAGGATTGTGGAGGGTTGGACTCACGTGAACCGGAGTGCTTCACCATTAAGTGCCACTGACCCTTACCACTGAGACTATTTTAGGTTCATCTTTTAAAAGAAAATTTGAAATTATTGACAGGAATGAAGTTTGGTTGCAGTCTTCAAGATGGCCTGAGGAAGTAGTTTTTGTCTTTTTTACACTTTTAAGATAACGTGTTTTACAGTATTTATCATTTTACATTTTATGAAGAAATTTTTGTTTATGACAAAAATAAAACCAACTGAACAAGCCCCATTAGATCAAATTCATCATTTTAACACTTGCAAGATTGCTGGCCAGACGCCCACTGTGACACACTCAGAGTCGACAGAGACACAGTGGTGCTTTCCCTGAGGACTGTGGCCCCGGAGGGTGCTGCTGCCTCCTGCGCTCACCTGGTCCAGGCCCGCTCAGCCTCTCACAGCCTCCTTCGTGGGCAAAAGGCTGTCTCTTTCTCTAGGCTCTGTTTTCCTTTCTTGCTTTTATTTATTTTTAGTATCTATTATTTTTGTAGTACTGGGGGTGGAGGCCATGACCTTCACACTGTGCTACATCCACAGCCCATTTTTATTTTTGATTGTGAGACAGGGCCTCATTAAGTGGCGAGGTTGTCCAGGTTGGACTCCAATCTGCAATCCTTTGACCCCACCTCCCAGAGTACTTGGATCACAGGCCTGCGTCCTGCTTGCCTTTAGTAAGGATGCCCTCTTCTCTTCTGCACTGGTTACTTCATTTTCACACACACTTCATGTCTCTCCTGCCTCTTTTTCTCAGAGAAGCTTTCCGAAGCCTACATTAATCCCTCCTGCTACTAGACAGCACGGAGCAGTCTCCTTGTTACCACCACATAATCACATGCCTTCGTTCACCAGTTTAATTGCTGCTGCCACCACTAGGTTAGAAGTTATGAGTGAGCTGAACTCATACCTTTTTTTTCCTTACCACCTGGTTTTAGACACTCTGTTTTGTTTTGTTTTGTTCTGTTTTAATAATACCAAATACAGAGTAGATAGTAAATACCTGCTGAATTCAACCCCTGAGTGTAAATGGAGATCTGACAGACATGCTTACCTAACTCTTAAGAGTTCCGTTAACATTCTACATTTGTGTCACAGTAGGAGTAAGAGATTATTCACCAGGCAGGAACCCACAGTGCCTCCATCCCGGCTTCCCAAGAGCACCGCCAAGGGGCGGTGGAGCCAGGGGCAGGCCTCGCTTCATACCAGCCTCCCCGGCCTGTTCACTAGCATCTTGTCTGGCCCAGGGGAGTCAGTCAGGGCTTTTTCTTTAAGTTTTTGCTGCTTCTCCCCAGAAATATATAACTGCCCTCCCCAAAAAGCACTGTTATTGTCTTTACTGTCAGCCATTTTCTTAGATTAACAGGGAATAGAGATACAGAAAACAAAACATAAATTAATGTCTCAGTAAATTATCCTGCCACTCTGGAATTCAGCAGAGGATAAAACATAAATTATGCAAGTTATATAAAGGACTTATTAAATTTTCATTGCTTATTTTCATAACATTTCCTTTCTCTTTCTAGGGGACTCTGAAAATTTCCATCCATTTTCAGATATGATACAAACAGTTATGCTGAGAGTTGATTTTTAAAATGAGTTGAGCTTCGAAGTTAAAGCGTGTCACCTAAGCTTGAGGTGTCTGGGACCTACACCTTCCCACAACAAGTTCAGTTTTTTGAGAAATGAAGCCAGGATTCAGAAGTAATTAATTCTGACACTGAATCCTGACTTGTAGACTGCATGTTTTTTCATAAAAGCTATTATATTGGATTCTATTTTATTTAAGCTGTGATGTATTTCCACTGCTTTTCCAAGTTAGTCCTTTTGCTTATGTCAACTACCAATGTTAGAAAAATGCTGGAACTTTCAGAGATTTTCAGACCACACCCGTGTTACCGCACGCCGTCTACAGTGGTACCCCGTGGGCATGGTGGAAGCGTGTGCTCCTTGAAACACGGATTTACCCACTGAGCTGCAGATTTTGATAGAGTGCTGAGTCTTAGACACAGAGTTGATGAAAAAATAGTGAAAAGGTATAAAGTTTATTACAAAGAATGTCTCCATACTTTTGTCCCCACAGCAACACGGACGTGCACACGGTGGCATCGCTTCTTAAGCTGTATCTCCGAGAACTTCCAGAACCAGTTATTCCTTACACAAAATACGAAGATTTCCTATCATGTGCAAAACTTATCAGCAAGGAAGAGGAAGCAGTGAGTCAATGCACTTATTTTCAAGTCAGCTTTATTGGGGATTGTTTCTCACTCATGCCCTTCCCAGGGGTCTTTTGGTGTTGCCCGATGCTTGTGCTAGTTTTCCCTACGCTGTGCCTTCCCCTGGTGCACACTTAGACCTTCCACACGCGGCTCAGTCTCCTGCTCAACGCTGCAGTAGGAGCAAAGAGAAGAGCACAGCAAAATAAACTAAATCAGCCCCTCCTGACCCTCTGCTCCCCGCAGTGGCTGCTTACGCTGCTGCATTAGCAGCAGTGTGTCCCTTAAAGCACTTCAAACATTAGTCTGTGGACCAACTTCTCTTTGCTGCCTGTTTTATTTAAAACAACTGTATTTGGGATTGTATTTATATACTATGTAATCACCTGTTTAAAATGTATAATACACTGATTTTTAAACTATACCTAGAAATGTGCAACCATCAACACAATCTAATATTACAATGTATGAAACATTTTTATTGCCCCAAAACAAACCCTAAATTTATCTCTATGCCCCTTGTGCCCCAGCTCTTAGCAAATACGCTATTTACTTGCACTGTAAGTTTGCCTGTTCTGGACATTTTATGCAAATACAATCTTTCGATACATTTCTTCTTGCACCTATCCCTTTGCATTTTCTCCAATATTCATTTAGATAATGTCCCACGTGTATTCCATTCCTTTTAATTCCAAATAATATCAATGTTTCATGCAGTCATTAGTTAAGACACTTATTTTGTGTTCGTTGGTTGGCTGTTATGAACGATGCCACCGTGAGCATCCTCACACCAAGTTTTGTGTGAGTAGGCATCTCCATTGTTTTTGAGGCAGAGAACTGTGGGACCATGTGCAGTCCTGTTTGCCTAACAGAGCGCCCCTTTGAAGTTCTCGCCGACAAAGCATGCGTGTCCTCCCCATCTGGGCCTTCTGCTGTTGTCACCTGTCATATTCATCACATCCATCCCAGCCGGTGTGAGGGGATGGATCATCAAAATTGCAGAGGCACTTTCCATATGGCTGGTGATGGTGAGCACCTTTTCATGTGCATAGTAACTATTCCTGTATTTACCTTGGAGAAATACCTTTTCAGACTATTCCTCCATTTTTTCTTGAGTCACAATCATCCCCACCCTTTGGGATATTGGTTCCAAGGCTCCCTGCACACGAGTAAATTCATGGGTGTTTGAGACTCTTCTTTAAAATGGTTCAGTACTTGGATATAACCTGTGCATATCTTCTTCCATGCCTTAGGTCATCTCTGGAGTATTCAGACTACACAGTAAGGTGTGAGGCCATGCAATAGTTATTTTGTGTCTGAATTCAGTACGGATACAGTGCTTTTCTAATATTTTCAACCTGCGGTTGGTTGAATACACAGACATGGAGAGACAACTGTGCTTGTTTAGTTGACTTGTAAGAGCTTATGTGGTTAGGATACAAGGCCCTAATCATGTTTGTGATATTTGCAGATATTTTTCTTCCATCAGTCTTCGCTTTCCTGATGATCTCTTTTAAAGCACAAGTGCTTTTCATTTTGGTAAAGTCTCATTTCCTCATTTTTCTTTTGTCACTTGTATTTTTGTGGCATATCTAGAAGCTTCTGTTTGACACAAGTTCATCAAGACTTGCTTCCATCAGTTCTAAGTCCTCGCCAGTGACGATTGTCTCTGAGGCCTGTGGTCCTTGTGCATGGTGAGGAACAGAGCCCATGCCATCTTTTTGCATGCTGTCTCAGCATCATTTGTTTAAGAGGAGACCCTTACCTATTTGATTTTCTTAAAATTTTTGTAAAAAAAGGGGGGTGGGGGTGCGCTCCTTAAATTTACAAGCGTAGTCTTACTCTGTTTGTTACATAAGATTGCCTGTGGCAGCTTTTGTCCTATAACAGAAGAGTTGAGTAGTTGTAACAGGGATCATATATCCTATAAAGCTAAAAGTACTACCCAGATTTTTACAGAAAGGAAGTAAATTCCATTACTTACCATTTGGCTTTCTGGGACTATTGCATGTTAGAGAAGTTCTGCAAGGGGAACTGTCAGAGTCAGATGCTACAAGACCCACGTGAGACAGTCTCAGGCCACCAGAGGTTTATTGACAGGGAGTGCTGTCAGGCTGCCCTCGGAGTGAGGTACAGAGCCTGACTGACAGGCGAGGCCTTCTATAGGGAGTTGGCTGCGTTCCTGACTAAAGGGGAGTCACTGGCTGTGTTCGTGATAAGAGCAAAGGTAGGGGGAAGGAAGAGAGGGTTGCCTAGCAGGCAGCCTCTCCCGTAAGTGACAGAGTGGTGACTAAGCTCTGGAGATGCCGCCCTTTGTTTTTAGTGCTAAGGGTCCGAGGTCTTTTTCCTGCAGCTGCCTCTAGTTGGGTGAGGACATTGAATTTCCAGGCTCCTGGTAAGGTACGATAGGTTTGTATGCATAGTCCATGAATAGCTGGTTACCAGACCTGTTGTAAACTCTGTGGTGTGGCCCTGGAGAAATTTTTGGAGGCGTGTTATGAGGCAACATCCTGCTAGAAGGAGTCTAAAAATCATCATTAGGGGACCATTAAGGGTCGTAGCCAGCATTTCTAGCCCCGGGAGTCAAGCCACAGCCTCAGTGAGTCAGCTAGACCCTTTGCTTCCTGTGTTACCCTGTCCTTGATTTGTTTTGCCATGTCTCGAACAATCCCTGACTTGCTGGCATAAAAACAGCACCTCTCGTTAAGGAACAGGCAAGTGCCACCTTCCTTGCTGTTAGTAGGTCTAGGGCCCTATGATTTTGGAGGACAGCCTCTGCCAATAAGACCAGCTGTCCTTGGAGTGCTAACAAGCCTGATTCCAGTTGCTTGCTGTCTATGTTGAGTTTTAAAGGTGAGTCTTTGTGCGAGGCGAGGCAGCGGAGTATGCTGTTTCCTTTATTCCTATGCCCATATCTGCCATGACCCACAGGGCTACAAGTGAGCAGCTCTCTTGGCGCAAATTGGGGCCTCCTGGGGGATCTTGAGGGGGTCCTTTCCCAGGACTATTTCTTTTTGGGGACCTGGTACAGCCTGCGTACAAAGCCTGGTCCAGTTAGAGGGTACTACAGCTGAAGATCTCCTCAGGATGTGGCATGCACACTGGTTGAGGGAATGGTGTTATAGTGGTAGTATTTAGCCATAGCATTGTTGACGGGTTGCCCACAGAATAAGAGCCCTTCAAGCTTAAACATTTGAAGACTGGGAATACCAAGTCTACCTCGGTGATGCTTGAGGTATTGGATTAATTATTTAGCATGCTGACGTTAGGATCCTGGGAAGGTAAGGAGCAGCCATTGGCTTTGGTTCTTTTAGGAGGAGACAGATCCAACAGTCGTGTGCCAATTAGAGGTTGAAGGAATTTTGAGTCATAGAGGGTCTTGGTTAGAAGGCTGAAATTGGGAATCCAGAGGTGAAGGTAGCCTGCAAAGCCCAGGAAAGAGAGGAGTTCAGATTTAAACTGTGGAGCAAGTAAGGAAGGGAGAGTAGACTTGTGGTTAGTGGTGATGTCCCTATGGGTGAGAGTAAAAAGTACTCCTAAGTAGATTACTTTTGTTTTTTGAGATTCAGGCCATTTGAAGGGAGACCCTATAACCCTGTTCTCCCAAAAAGTTAAGAAAAACTCTGGTGTGTTTTTTGTTGTCCTCAAGTGAGGTAAGTCATCCACGTATTGAAGTAGGAGACCAGGGGCTAAGTCAACAGAGGTGGAGTCCCTTGATAGGGCATGTTTAAAGAAATCCAGACTATCCTAAAATCCCTGGAGTAGGACCTTCCAGTTGAATTGTTGTGAAGTGTGAGTATCCAGGTCAGTCTAGGTAAAGGTGAAGAAATTTTGGGACTGAAGGTGAATTGAGGTTGAGAAAAAGGCATCCTTTAGGTCTAGGGTGGTAAAATGTGACATGCCTTGAGGAGTAAGAAACAGGAGAGTATATGAGTTGGGAAGCACAGGTTGACAGCTGCATTGACTATGTGGAGGTCTTGGACCAGGTGATAGGAGCCATTAGGCTTTTTGACAGGTAGGATGGGTGTGTTGTATGGAGAGTGAATAGGGCCTAAGAGTCCCTTTTTTAAGGAGATCAGTGATTGTAGGCTTGAGGCCATAGAGGCGGGTTAAGGAGACAGGGTATTGAGGTTGGCAAGGATAGTGGGAAGGATCCCTGAGCATGATAAGGACGGGTTTCTGGGGAGTAGCTACTGCTGGACTACTTAGATCCCATACAATAGGGTTGACAAGGTTGGGGTAAAAGAGTGGATTTTCTTGGAGAGGGAAGTTAGAATCAGCAGTAAGGAAGTGGAGGGGTCAGAGAATCATGAGGTTTCTGATGTGTTGGATTTGGATATATGGTTAAAGGGCCTCAGAATTTGGTGAGAATATGTCACCCTAAGTGTAGAGTTAGTCATTTAGAAATGACCAAGAAGTTGTGGGTAAATATGGTCCCTCCGAAGTTCCTGGAAGGGGTTCTGTGACTGGGGGTCTGGAGGAAATACCCTCTGCCTCAATGATGGAGGTGTTTGAAGGTTTGGTGGGTCCCCAGAGATCAGGTAAGGCCAAGAACATAACCTCGGTACCAACCAAGAATGAGATAGGCCTACCTTCAACTATGGCTTTACCCTGGGCTCCTGAGAGGTGGTGGATGTCAGGGCAAGGAGTCCAAGGCCCCATCAGTCCTTCACTGCCAGACCTAGAAGATTGGTTAGTGAGGGGGTTCCGGAAGGGACTTGCCTGCTGCCTTGACAGATGACAGTTGCCCAGTGTCCCTCCCTCTTACATTTGGGGCACAGTCCAAGTGACTGGCATTGTTTGGGAGAAGCTCTTGCCCAGTGGCTTTCTTGGCCACACTTGAAACAAAGTCCAAGAGCCTCCTTGGGTTTGGCCTTGTATGAGTGTTTTTGTAATGGGGCATGTCACCCTTTCTGCAAGGTCTGTGCCAAAAGTTGAGTTTCTCTCTATCTTTTTTTCTCTTGATCTTGTTTTTGTTGTTCCTCTCTGTAATTGTATACCTTAAAGGCCATAGTTAGGACCTTGGCCTGTGGAGTTCAGGGCCCATTATCCAAGTGTTTGAGCTTACTGTGTATATCAGGGACTGACTGGGAGATAAAGTGGGTCATGAGAATGATGACACTCATGGGGGTCTACTTGTGTATATTTTTGGACTGCCTGCATGAGGCAGGAGAGAAATTGAGTGGCATTTTCTTCTTTTTCCTCTTGTATTTCCCTGAGCTTATGGAAGTTGGACACCATTTGGACCCCTTTTTGAGTCCCATTATGAGACAGATTACCATCTGGTCTCAGAGTGCACGTCTGTTTTTCTGGTAGTCCCCATGGGGCCCTTCTCTGTGAACAGCTGTGGCCCCTACAGGGAGATTGGGGTGGCTGTAATGTACCTCTTCACCCCTTCCACTTGGATCTGAGCTGCAGTCCAGTTCTCTGCTTGTCCCCGGGGACAGAGTTGAGGAAAGGATTATATATAGATCATGCCAAGTGAGATCATAAGATTGGGTAAACTATTGGATTTCTTTAATGTAAGACTTAGGGTTAGTTGTATAAGACCCCAGATGTTTTTCAGTTTGAGAGAGATCAGAGAGAGAAAGGAACGTGAATGAGGATGATGCCCTCCACACTGGCTACTTCCTGGAGGGGAAAACAAGGGGATTGGTTGAGGGACTCCCTGGACTCTAGAGTCAGGGTGAGGGGGGCTGGAAAGAGTAGGAAGGTGGTTGGGGTTAGGAGGAGGGCCTTGAGGAGTCAGAGGCGTGGGGGAGCAGGAAGGGTTTTTGGGTTAGAGTGTACATATGGTTAGTAAGGAGGAGGCTCATGGGATAGATTGAAGGCAGGAAAGACCTCAGGATCTGAAGTAGGTATGGATGGTTTTGAGGATTGAGAGACCAAAAGAACTTAGGAAGGGGAGCAAGGAAGACAGAGAGAGGGCTTGGAGTGGAGAAAAGGGATGGCTTGGACATAGAGAATCTCCTTCTATTTACCAGTGCGCTGACAAAACTTACAAGGGTCACAAATAATGTTGGGATCAAATGTTCCATTTTTGGCTGGACAAGTCTGTTTTCTAGGGCATACTGAGGCCAGGTGACAGTGGAGAAGTAAATTAGTCACTGGAGTTTCAGATCTGGGGCCAGGTAAAGTGGCTTCAAATTAGCCAGGAGGCACCCTAAAGGGGTGTCAGGGGGAATTTTGGAGTGGGCCATTCCCATGGTGGGGAAAAGGAGAAGGGAGAAGAGAGGAATGAAGAAGAGGAGCACAAAAAGCAGAGAACAGGGCATTACCTGTGTCTCACATTCTCATGGAGAGGGGCCAGTGAGAGTCCTCCCGGAGAGCGCGTCAGTCATCACTGGAGGCTCTATGATTGTTCTTAAGTTCCCAGAATCCGATTCTGAGAGAACATTCAGAGGACGAGACCCAGCCCCAGCACCAGAATTTTTGGTGAAGAAATACAAGGTCTCAACAAGAGGAGAAGAGAGGGAGGAACTCACCACAGGAACCAAAAACCCATGAAGATGTTGAATGTGAAGAGCGTCACGGGTAGGGAGGAGGAGAGAACCTGTCCTTGGGCAGGTGTCAAGGATTGGGACTGCCAAAGTAGCTTGAATCCTCGAAGGGTGAGCAAAGTTGATGGAGTGGGAGCCTGATTCAAATGAGGCTCAAGAAGGGAAGAGGGCAACAGATCTCAGGATCCTGGGGTATGCCCGGATCAGCTGCCACTCCAAAGTTGCAAGAGAAAAGTCCCCTCACTCACCTCTCCAAGCCACGGCACCAGAATGTTACAGTCACATGCCACAGAGCCCGCAAAAGACAGTCTCAGTCCAAGAGAGATTTAAAGACAGCAAGAGCTGTGAGGCTGTCTTCTGAGAGAGCTGCAGCATCCTGGCTGACAGGCAAGGCCTTATGTACGAATCTGTTAGTAATGACAGGAAGAGTCGCTGACAGGAACAATGGGGAGGGGATTGCTTTAGCGGGGAGGAGCTTCTCCTGTGAGTGACTAAGCTTGCCAGGTGGCTGCACTTCTGTTACGGTCTAACAGGAACAACTAAAGAAATTGGCCCACTCTGTGACATCCAGAATGATCAGATGTTTCAGCCCTTTCTCCATCCCCAATATGTCCTAGCTTTGACTGTGCGGAGACTTACTTGTCAGCAGACATATGTGTTTGTGCTCCAAGCCTGCTCATAAGGGAAAGACCCTCACCAAATTGCAACTGATTTTTTCAAATATCTTTATTATGAATGATCCCACTTCCCTTTTAGTCGATTGTGAACAAATGGCAAAACTACTCCACTTAAATTGGCTTTCCCACAAACAGTGCAGTTGTGTTGCATCCCCGTGAAGGTACACTCTGAGAAATGTGTCGCTAGATGGTTTCGTTTTTGTTCAAAGCTCGTAGTGTGTACTTACACAAACTAAGAAGACTATGCCATCATGCGGTAATGTACTGTCCCGGCCACTGGCCCATGTGTGGTGTGTTCCTGACTAAAAGATCACCATGCAATGCATGGGTGTACTTACGGAGATACTTAGTATACTCGTGCCCATTGGCAAGTATTTCTAGAGTGTTCTCTGCAATATGTAACATTTTTAGTTCAGGATCTTTCATTGTTAATATATGAAAATGAAAAATGAAAGCTGGATGGACTTTTTCCACTTGTTCTAGTCTCAAGGTCAATACAGAAACATGACATTTATTCTCTTTTTTTGTACTCAGGGTGTTAAGGAGCTAGCAAAGCAGGTGAAGAGTTTGCCAGTGGTTAACTACAACCTCCTCAAGTATATTTGCAGGTGAGAATTTTCCTGAAGACAAACTGAGCAAAATAAGACTGTATTTAGTCCCACAATAATTTACACTTGACAATGAATAAAATCATAAGCTTCTCTAGGCTTCCATGTTCATCTCTAGAAACTTAAAAAGTTTGACACGTTGATTTCAAGTTCCTTTGAGCACTACAGTTTTTTGAATTTATAACTTGATGCCATTGAAATTTCCGTTGCCTCCACATGTGAAAGGTACATTGCTCCGAACTTCCGTCAAAGTCACTCGTACCACGTAGGGAGAAGGATAGGATTGCTAGCAAAGTGAGCATGCAACTTGGCAAGAGAAAGACCGCCCAGAATGTGGATTCCACCCTCAGTCGTCTACTTGAAATTTTGCAATTTTGTTATTCTTTCTGAATATATGGGTCCTAGTAGGTAAGATGGTAGTGAGAACACGTAACCTACGTCGTAGACACGGAGCTATGAGAGTGAAGCCGGCTGCCAGGCACTGGAGTTCTTCTGAATGTAATTGAATAGGAACAAAACACCCAGCCGTAAGTTTTTCTGATAATTGCTATGTTTAGAAACAAACAGACCCTCAGGCTTCAAAATTTGAAAAAGTAGTTTCAATGGCAGTACAAACTTATTAACACGTAAGCCTTCCATCCTAATGCAAATTCAACTAATTCAAATTACTGGAGTAGTTAAGAAAGAGGTTACATTCTTAAGTAAAGGAAGTGAAAAAAAAAAACTTACATAAGAACAGTAATTTAAGTCTTCATATCTCCAATAGAAATATTTAACTTCTCCTGGAACCTTTAATGAAACTTTAGTCCCTTTTAATTTTGGCTTTGCTAATGCTATATAAATGTTATTCTATTTTTTATTTCCTTTTTAAGACTATAGTTAGCAATCCATGAACTAATAGAAACTCTTGTAGAAATTGAAAAATTGCTGAATGATTTACAACAGCAGCTTCTCCTGCCTTGGGAAAAGGCTATTATATGCCTTTTATTCTTGAGCATCTAACAAGTTGAAACAGTTTGTGCTGATAATGTTTTGGGTCAGAATAATTGGTACTCTAATTTTCAAAATATTTGACATTTTTAATAGATTATAAATATTAGGCCCCACATATTCCTCAATAAAGAGAGTTGATTGATCATCTATAAAGTTAAGAATTTTACCAGATGGTCTTACAGAGAGTTCTCCAATTGATTATTTATATAAACTTAATACTTTTTGTAGCACTGGGGTTACAGTGCCTTCACACTGAAATACACTCCTAACCCCTTTCTTTATTTTTCATTTTGAGACAGGATTTCAATAGTTGCTAAATTGCCCGGGCTGGGCTTCAATTCATGATCCTCCTTGCCTTGGCCTCCTGATTGCTGAGATTACAGGCCTGTGCAACTATTTCTGGATAAATTTAATAGGGATTTGTTGAGGGACTAGAAGTTCTATTACTTGCTGTTACAAAATACCTGAAATAACCAACTTTAAAAGCAGGAAGATTCATTTTGGGCTGCAGTTTTGGAGGTTGCAGTCTAACCCATCAGCCTTGTTGCCTTTAGCCTGTAGCAAGGCATGGTAGGAGTGCATGGCAAAAACCACTTGAAGGGTACATTTTCAATGACTAGAAAACCCCGACAAGGTGCTCCATCATTCAACAGCAGCCCAGATTATGAACGAAAACTTCAACACCTAAGCCTGTGTGAGACACTGGAAATTTGACTGTGGGGAATACATTTTCTTGGCCTCTAAATCTATATTAACCCTATTCAAAAACACATTTTTAGTTGAAGGGGAAAATCAAGCCAAACCACGCCAGAACAGATATTATGATCCCTGAAATTCATTTCTTCATAACTTACAATATAATTTCTCTGCATTTCCCTGCCAGATGTTGTGGTACAGTCCTATAATCCAGCACTCAGACTACAGAGCAAGACTGTGTCAAACACACACACACACACACACACACACACACACAGTTCAATGAGAGACATTTGAATTTCCAAATAGTTTTATCTTTATAATATATTTCAGTTCAAAGTTTTTTCAGTGACCCATTTTTACCCACTGAAAATTTAATCCCATTGTGTTTCCATCAATAGGTTCTTAGATGAAGTGCAGTCTTATTCAGGAATTAATAAAATGAGTGTACAGAATCTGGCCACTGTCTTTGGTCCTAACATTCTGCGCCCCAAGGTGGAAGATCCTTTAACCATCATGGAGGGTAAGTATGTGACTGCCTCACACCCTTATCAAAAAATATCAACTTAGTTGAATAGAATCTGCTCTTGTCTGAGCAAACTATCGAAACAAATTCATGGTGACTACTTTTATTAACTCCATTTATTCCTTAAATTTAAGCTCTCTCTTTTGAGAGTTAGCCATTTTTTGAGTTACTAAACAAAAAATCATAAAAATATTCCCTTGCAAGAAGAAACACTCACAAATCAATAAATCATCCAGAAAACTAAAAAACATATTGTTTGCTTTGTAAAAAATTGTAGATTTTGCAAAATCCAAAAGTTATTTTCAGTTAATATACATCTGTTTTTATATAAGATAGTGCTATTTATTTACTCAGGTACTGAAACATGAAAGAATTGTCATCCAAATTAGAAATTGGCTGGAATTATTTTCCACAGTGAACTGCTGCTTCTGTTTACTGATCTCAGGGGACGGGTTGCTTTTCTGCTCATGGCCACAACTAGCGTCGTTGCTTCCTGCAAAGCAGCCTAATTGAATACTTCAGAATTTAATAAGAGGGGAAAAAAGGATAATTATTTCTCATTTCACTCTGAATTTATTTAGAACAAAATGTCACCCCAAGTTTCATGACTTTTGCTCTGTGTTCCATTCAGTGCTTTGTGTCTTGTGTATGAAAGAGGAAATTTCTGAATATATATGTGTAACACCACATTTCCTTGCGCAATACAAAGAATAGAAGCTTAATTTTCATCAGAATAGCTCAGCAAACATTAGAAATGTTAGATTTAAGCTATCAAAAGCTTAAATATTTTTGGATAAATTTTTTAAATAATAAAGTATTTGAAATATTTATTAAATATTTATTTATTTATTTATTTATTTTAAGACAGGCTATCTTTCTGTAGCCCAGGTCAGCCTCCCCAGTGCTTGGATTACAGGCATGTACCACCACATCCAGCAGGAGGATCGAACTCTGGGCCTTGCATTTTCTAGGCAAGGGCTCTAATCACTGAGCTACATCCTCAGACCAAGCCTAAAGAATCTTTAGTTCGTTGTTTCTTAATGTCTTTATTAAAAATTAAAATCGGGGCTGGAGGAATGGCTCAGCCATTAATCCTGTGCTCAATTCCCCAGCAGCACGTGAAGCTGGGCATAGTGCTGCATGCTTATAATCCTAGCACTTGGGAAGCTGAGGCAGGAGGTTTGCTGTGAGTCCAAGGCGAACAGGGGATACACAGTGAGTTCAAGACCAGCCTGGGCTACAGAGTGAGACTCTGTCTCCAAAAAAAAAATATGTACAATAAAAACAATAACTATGCATGTGCATGCACACACACCCATACATACATACCTACACACACTCTCTTACCCTAATGGACTGTATAGGAAGATACTCCAGAAGTCACCACAGGAGTGAAGATAGACAATGTTTGCAGTCATCCTCAAAGACTTTCCCTGTGTCCCAACCCAATGCCAGACATTGATGCTAGCCATGTCCTTGGAGTTTTTGGCATTTTTATCAACTAGACTTCCCCAGACATTATGTTAATGTTTGTTATTCCTTTACTTGACATATTTCAGGAATCTTTTAGCATATAGACTCTCCTATAACTTTCAGTTGAAAAATTTGGTTATTCAACATGTGGAGTTCCCCACAGTCTGGATTTCGTTGATTGTATATCCATGGTGCAGTTTAAAATACCCCTCTGTTCTCTGTATGTCCTGCAAGTTAGAATGTGGGTCAGATTCATGCCTAATGGTCTTGGCATGAATATGGACAAATAGGGAATCATGTAATATTGTTTTATTATTCTATCTGGTAATTTAAATCAATTCCTAAGATTATTAATTTTCTGGAAGTTGAAATAATTTTATTTTAGTTCTTTTTTTCATTTTTTCAATTTTTACTTGATAAAGTGTATATAACAAAATTATCGTCTAAAACATTTGAAAAGTACACAGGTAAGTAGTATCCATGACATTTTTGCCAGTCTTAGGCTTGTTAGGTTCTAATGCCACTGTTGACCCTTGCCTGCTGCTGCTCAGAAGTCCAAAGCTGTTCTCTAGCAATGCACTGCATAACAAGTGCCTCCACCCCATCCCAGTCCTAGGGAGAATATTTTTAAAATAAACCCGCCCCTGGAGTCAGAAAGGTTGGTGACCACTGTGCTAGAACAGCCTTAGAATGCTGTCAGCTGATGGATGAGAGATTCTGGTCAAAGCTCAGAAGGCCACAATGTGAATAGATCAGAAAGGCCAGGATGAGAGGTCTCAGATAGGAAGGAGGACCCTATCAACAATTAGGCTAGAAACAGTGCATGCTATACTCTGGCATTTTGTCCCTGTCCTTAGACTTTGACTGAAACTGAGGTGAAGGAGGGTAGACTAATCTGGCAGAGGAAATTTCAAGGCAGCCTTATGTTGATGCTGTTACATGGGCATGGCTTGTAGCTTTCAGCCAGCTCTATGCTGAGGATCAAAAAACGGTGGAGAAAAAAATATGTAAAAATTCTGCAATTTTGCCAGAAAAACAGTGACGGTTGGATCAAAAGAGCATGTGGTGGTTAAAGAGATTGACATTATGAAGCCAAGTACTTAGAATCTGCCCTAGGAAAGGTGCCTTCAGGGCATCTCAGAAGCAGCAAGACTCCGCCCTTTTCCTTTCACAGTTGGAGGGTGCAAAGGCAAAAAACTTTGTTTGAAAAGAGATCTATTTGTGACAGTGGAGTATTAAAGTCCCCTACTATAATTGTACTGGGGCCTATGTGTCCTTTCAGGTCTAATAATTTTTGGTTTACATAATTGGGTGCTCTAGAGTTGGGGACAAATATATATTGATAATTGTGATTTCTTCCTGTTCTACTGTTCCTTTAACGAGTATGTAGTGTCCATCTTTGTCTCTCTTCACCGGTTTTCTTTTGAAATCTGATGAGTCTGAGATTCATATAGCTACCCCTGCTTGTTTTTTGGGACCTGCTGTGTGGAATATTGAATTCCAACCTTTTCTTTTCAGTCTATGAGTTTCCTTGTGGGTGAGGTGTGTCTCTTGTAGGCAGCAAATTGTGGGTTCCTGTTTTTTGATCCAGTCAGCTAGTCTATGCGTTTTGATAGGTGAGTTGAGGCCATTCATGTTTAGGGTAATTATTGAGGTATGTTTGGTGTGTCCTGCCATAGTTTTAGTTTTTCCACGTTGTTTACTGGCTTTACTTTTTTCTCAGCTCATTCTTCTCTAGCTTTTGTCTTTTTTCTTCTGGGGTCACTTGTGTCATTGGCCTCTCTTTCGCTATCCAAGTTTCCTTTGAGAATTCTCTGCAGTGATGTCTTAGTGGCTGCAAGTTTCTTTAAGCTCTCTATATCATGGAAAATTTTAATTTCTCCCTCTAGTTTAAAAGATAGTTTTGCTGGATATAGTAGCCTTGGTTGGAATTTGTGTTCTTTTAGTGTTTGAATGACGTTGCTCCATGGTCTCCTGGCTTTTAGAGTCTGGGTTGAGAAGTCTGAAGTTATCCTGATGGTATTACCATTGAAGGTCACCTTCTACTTTACTCTTACTGCTTTCAGTATTCTCTCTTTGTGTTAGGTTTCTAGTACTTTAATTATGATGTGTTGTGATGAGGTTCTCTTCTGATCAATATTGTTTGGTATTCTATATGCCTGCAGTAGTTCAATGTTCATTTCTCTTCTTAGATTTGGGGAATCTTTTTCCATAATTTCCTTGAATATGACTTCTAAGACTTTTGTTCTGTCTTCAGTCATCTTGAACTCCCATAATTCTCATGTTGTTTCTCTTTGAATCATCTATCAGTCATTGTAATGATTCACTTTCTTCTTTTTTTACTTTGCATTCTTCATGGTCTTTCTGTTCCCGCTCCGTCATTTTGTCTTCTATGTCTGATATTCTATTTTGAAATTGTTTGATATGGTTGTTTATTATGTCCTGTGTGTTTTTCACTTCCTGGATATCTGCATTGATTTTTTTTATGCCTCTGTTGTGTTTTTCTCTCATTTCTTATATGGCCTTCATTATCTTCTGGTTCATTTCTTCTTTGATCTCCTCTACTTCCTTCTCAAGGCTTGCTTTTAGCTTAGTTAGGTCTTGGTATAGCACCTGCACTATGACTTTCATTTCCTGCTTCATTTCCTGCTTTAATTCAAGATATGTATGTGCACAAAATGCTCACCTTCATTGTAAACCTTTAAATTTTATCAATAAAACGGGGAAAAAATAATACAAATGCATGAATATATATAGATGGATAGACAGATAAAATTATGAACCCAATCTAGCAGAATGTTAGTTATCAGTGAAATATGAATAAATAAGTTATGAAAGTTAAAAAATCTGAAATAACTAAATTTGCCTTCATATCTGTTACTTTAAGTATATTTATGTGGTACAGATTTAAGTTGATTTAATGTACCAATGTGATGTAGTTTTAACTTTGTTTTATTGTAGCAAGTCACTTATTAGGTCACTGATGAAATTTATCCTAAGAAAACTGATTGATGTAAAGATAACCCTGTTAATGTACAAGTATGCACCTTCCAGTATTCAGCTAAGGCATTTGAAGTTTAACTTTTTTTTTCTTATTTCCCAAATTTATTAGTCTTTTGAACTACATGCTTGTAGTTATTTCCTAATGTGAACTGGTGGGTAAGGCCAGGTTTAAGAATAGCAACAAAGATATAGCAAAATATAGAAAAAAAAACTTTTGGTAAATATCCCAATAAAGGGATTGGTTGGATTCAGAGAAAATTTAACTGCTGTAACCCATTCGAGTAATAGGAAGCTGAGTTATAGTGGTGACTTAAGTGAAATGATTTAGTTGTGGAAGATTAGTATGTTAAGTACTGTATGGCTTCTCTGACTTAGAAAACGCAGAACACAGACATTCTATAGAACCACATGAAGTGATAGCTGGAGTTGGAGGAAGGGATAGGGAGGGGGTGGGAAAAATTTGAAGGGATTATAACGTTGATAGGATATATATGTGCACGAAATACCCAAATTCATTGTAAACACTATGTATTACATATGTATATTAATAAAAACAGTGGGGGGGGGAGGGAGAAAAGAAATCCCCAGGGCATCTTGCAGGCCATTTCGGGGAAGGTGAAACCTCGAGTCCAGCCATGTCAGAATTTAGAGGCCTCGTGGCTGTGGCCTGAGGAGGCTGGACTTCTTTTCCAGTCACAAGCAGACTTTGGCATCATCCCTGTGGTGCTGGTTTCACAGGCATGCAAAACACAAGAGTTATGTTGCTATGGAGGATTCCACTTCAGTTACAGAAGGTTGTGAACTCTGGGGCGGGGCGGGGGGGTTGGGGTAGTGCATGCAGTTGTGCTCTGGAGACCCAGGAAATTCGAAGATGCCATAAACATGGATCATTTGCAGAGGAATGACCCAGTCTAAAGTAGACCATGATCAAAGCCAGCCCAAAGGAGACACGTGAGGTTGAAACTAGAGTCAATTCCATAACCATAGGCGTAAGGCAACCCAAAGCTTTTGGAGCTTACAACTTGCCATAGCTTGCTCTAGGTGCCAGATAAGGTGCCAAAAAATTTAACCAAGCTATAAAATTTAATAGAACTCCAGGATTTGGCATATTCCCCACTGGGTTTCAGTCTTGGTAGTGTCCAGTTGATTTCTATCCTTTCGTTTCTCTTCTTTTGGAATGGAAATATTTACCCTGTGCCATTTTATGTTGAGAGCGTTTGGCTTTCCTTTGGTTTTCATATTCATGTCACAACTAAGAGTTTCCCTGAGATTCAGAGGAAACTTGACCTTGATCTTTTTGGCTGCACTAGAGCTATTAAGACTTTGGCAACTTTTAGGGATGGGGGCTGGGGGGCATAACTCAGTGCACAGCTCTGGGTTCAGTTCCTCAGCAGCACATAAGCTGGATGGGGCGGCATGCACCTATAATCCCAGCACTGGGAAGGCAGAAGCAGGAGGACTGTAATGTGTTCAAGGCCCGCCTCGGATACATAGTGAGTTCAGGACCAGCCTAGACCAGAAAGTGAGACCCTATCTCAAAAAACAAGCAGTCAAGCAAGCAAACAAAAAACTCATAGAGATGGACTAAAGGCGTTTTGTGTAAGGACATGAGTCTTTTGGAGCCAGAGGACAAAGTTTATGTTTTGATTGTGTAATGTCCACCCGAAGTCTCACCTATTTGGATGTTGTTAATAATCTGTGCCTAACATGCTGTTTGGAGGTGGTGCCTGGCCAGGAGGGGCAGGTGGTGCCTGAGGGTAGAACAGATCATTCAGGTGTGTCCTGGAAGGATACACTCTTGCTCTAGCCTCTTCCCTATCCAGATACTTCCTCACGTGATGTCGTGGGCAGCTGCTCTCTGCCAGACTCTGTCACTCCATCATTGCCGGCTAGTCTTGAACGGAATGAGACTTCTGAAATGTGAGCTAAAATAAACCTTTCTTCCCTTATTTTGTGGCTTTGGGTACTGTGTCTCACTAACAAAAAAGTAACTGAAACAAGTACTTTGAGATTTTCTGTATCAAGCTCATTAGGCCCTTTTTGGGTTCCATACAGATGCTATGTAGGTCAGCTTTCCCATCACTGGGGTGCAATATCTAACACCCACAACTTAAAGGAGGAGAAGGTTAATTCAGCTCAGTTTCCAGGGGTTCTGTCCACGGTCTGCTGGCTCCAGCCCGAAGCATCGTGGTGAAAGGATGTGGTGAGACAAAGCTACTTAGTTTATGGCAGCTGGGAAGTAGAGCAAAAGAACAGCAGCCAGAAGAAAGAGCCAGGGACTCTCCGTAGCCCCCAAGGTCGCACGCCATGACACACCTGGTGTGACGCACAGGGGTGAGCTTTACTAATCTCCTTCTTGTGCGTCGGTCCTGCTACGTTGACAGTTAACCAGTGGCCACACACACTGACACCATGTAGGCAATCGGGATTTGTCTATATCAATGTGTGTTTTGGAGTTTTGGGGGATTCTTTGTGACTTGGTTTCATTGTGGATGTTGAATTTTGAGTTTTTTTATATGAATTACTTTGTTTTTCCATGAAATTTTGAGAAGAATGGTGGTACTAAGCTGCCACAATCATCCTGAAAAGCAGAAGTTTTGTTTTGTTTTTTAAATTATTGTAGTTTAGACTTTATGACAACTTCCATTGCTGTTTAAGAACAAATTCTTTACAAACTGCAGTGTTCCCTGTCTGCTTTTGCTTCTGAGCACAGATGCCCAATGAGAAAAGTGATGCTGTATGTGGTCATAACTGTGCAAGAGACAGGCATACAAGTAGGTAAATTGGTTTCTTAAAAGAGTAGGGAACATAGATCAGCCAAAATATCTCAGGTGTTGTTGTCATCTGATGGAGAATCTCAAAAGCTCTCAGTTCCAAGGAGGTTCAGTCATTGCATTTAACCTGGAGTTGGTCAGGCCTTGAGGAATTGGTCACAGCATCCAAACCATGAGGGGACCTCACAGATCATAGAAATCATTCACGTGCCTCCTGGTCCAAGTGTAGCAGGAGTCAATACTTAATGCAATATTTTTGCATTGAAAATTTATTAGAAACAAGTTAGATATTTATTGTAGTCTCTGGAGAAAACACCAAATCTAACTGCATTCCTAGTTCATGAGAAGTTGTTAGGAAACATTCTATTATTATTGTGAGTTAATGTTATCAAGCTTTAAAGACCTGCCATACAAATCTCTTAAAGATGCTTAAAGATACAAATTTCTTTGTTGGGTTGTTAGTTTATCTGGTCAGCTTTTTTAACATTTTAAAATTTTCTATCCCAAGCATACGAGTCTATGTTTTGTTTTTGCTGAGAATGTAATCCAGTAATATTACTATAAATACACCCATCAAATCAAGTCAGCTGTTGTGTATTCTTATCTTCTGGGCTAAATACCATCTCTTCTGGTTAAGTGTGAAATGCAAATTATAAAATTATTTTAAGCCAGTTGCCATTTTATCAGTCAAAAAATATCCCACTAAATTATGTAATGTTTTTACTGTTTTGGTTTTATTTATGTTTAGAGGCATCTTTATTTATAAGAGAAATGAAAATTTAAACAATAATGAGATACACTGTACATCCCCTATAAACTATAAAATTAATACTGAAAATGCTGAGTTTGCTAGGTAAAAAGATAAAATGTTACAGCCATTTTTGAATAAAATAAGCAAGTTTTTAGAAATTTAAATATATGTTAACTATGAAGCCCAGCAGAATAATATGCTAGATATTTCTCTTAAAAAGTCTATACATTCACTTAAGACCTATTGTGAAATGTTCCTATCAACTTTATTCACAACAGCCCAAAACAGAGAATAGAGAAATTCTCTATCAACCAGTGGGTAAATAAATTGTAGCACTATATACAGTGGAATCACTGTATATAGAGAATGGACTACTGATACATGTAATGACATGAAAGTATGTCAGCGGTAGTATGCTAAGTGAAAAATGGTTAGACACAAAAGCCCATACACTGTATAATTTCGTTTACATAAAGATTCAGGAAAGGCAAAGCTATAGTTACATACCAAATTCACATTAGTGGTTGCCACGGGCAGAAAGTACAGAGAAAACCTTTCTTTATCATAATTAGGTGTTTTCTCAGGGACTGTATGCATTTGTCAGAACTCATCAGATAGCGTGTAGATATCCTTAGACATGCCGAGTGACATATATACAGATTATTTCTTGCATTTCTTACTAAAAGGTACAAATTAAGACTATATTATAATTTTCTTTCATAGAATGTTGCCCATTTATATATGTATATTTTTTAGTTTTTAGATATCTTTAAATGAAAATTGAATTCCTAGCCAATGCTTAAGAAGAAAAATGCCCATAGCATAGTAATTACATTTAATCTGACAGGAACCAGGTGGAAGTTGCTGGATTGCAAAGCGCAGCGGGACTCCAGAACCTGCTTGGACTCTGCATAATAGGCTGGTCATTATAACCACTCTTAACATCCCCCATTAACATTCTCATGAAGGAAATGACAGGGAGGAAGGAAGAAAAAGGAAAAAAGACAGCGCCTGTGGTGACACACACACATCATTACTGTCGATCCAGTTTGGTCTAAAAGGCTGTAGGAAGGAATTCAAAGACGGTCCCTTTACTGTAAGTCTCCTGACACACGGAAAGAGGATTCTAAATCTGTAGGGCCTGACATTCACTCTGTAATTGCAGCGACAGATACATTTTGTCATGACGTCTCACAAACCCATCATGGAGTCTTTGAGAAGTCACTCCTCGATGAATTGCCTGCCTCAAAGGGTTTATAGCTAGGATGGACAGTGATGCTTCCTATGAGGTTTTCACATTCCAGTCATGGGGAGAAAGATCATTTTCCCCCATAACAGAAGGAGTCTTATATGACAGAAGAAGCAAACCCTTAAAAATATGTCTGTTGCATGGGAAAATCGTGAACAAGCATCTTGTACAAAATGTCTTCAATGGTGACAATGCTGACAGTTATTTTAACTGCTATATCTTTCATCAGATTCACTCCATTGAAAATATGATGAAAAATTCAGAGGTTACTGAAAGAGGAGAGATGTTTATACAAGATTGTTTTCATTTTGTCTTCTGTTTCCTACCATTCTGGGTGATTAATGGGTGATTTAATCAAGGTTTTCCTTTATTTAGTTTCTTACTTAGAACTACCCCAAGTTTGCTTGTTACTTCTGAAGGTTTAAATTCTAGCAGCTGGAATATAGTAAGACAGTACATAAAAACTAGGTGTTAAAATTTCTTTCAGTCATTTATCTGCCTGCAGCCCCGGGCAAACAACCTTTCTGAAACTCAATTTTATCACTGAAAAAGATGTGCACCCTTACCCCACAGACTTTTGAAAAGCTTCACTTGGAAGATATATAAGAACCCTTCCATCTGCCGCTTGCCTGTGGAACTCTAATGCAAAGAGGGCTCCCCAGGGATATTGTTAAGCTGCAAATTCTGATGCCAGGGATCTGCAGGGCTCCCAAAATTAGACTACTCCCAGGCAATGCTCCTGCCATGAGTCTGTTATTGCTACTGTCTCCTGGAAGACAGTTAGAAATACAAACCTGTAGGCATCCCCTGCCCACAGTGGCTACTGAATCAGAATCTGTAATTTAGTAGAATCTCCAGGTGAGCTGTGCAGACATTAGAACCCAGGCACAATACAGTGTGCTGGGTATACTGCAGATGCTCCTTGTAAATGTGAATTTGAATCATCGCAAAAAATATGTACAGGATACAGATGAATTACATTTTTCCTGTATGGAGAACTTGGCTGAGTGGACCAGGGGAACAAGACACCTCAAAACAGCGGTCATTGGCCCATTCCTCCCACATGTGCCAGAGGCTTCTGATCGCTGCTGCCCTGCACACTAGAGGCATATAAGAACAGGAAGTCCATCACCTTGTCTGTCCCTAGGGCCAGAGGATTACAGAGGAATCTAGGACTGGGCCTTCACCAAACCCTTCTTTCCTGTGCATCAGAGACAGCCACAGACAGCAGAACCATGAGGAAATGTGGTAACAAATCTACAAAAAGAACTGACACCCCAGAAGATGATACCATGGACATTAAATTGCAGAATCCAAAGATGAAAATGGCAAAAATAATGGCAACTTCTGGGCCCAGATATTCATTGAATTAAAGCAGGAAGTAAAACAGACAGTGCAAAAGCTACACCAACACATACCTAAGCTAAAAGCAAGCCTTGAAAAGCAAAAAGAGGAGACCAATGAAGAAATAAACCAGGCAATAATGAAGGCAATACAAAAAAATTAGAGAAGAACACAACAGATATAAAAAAAATTGAATGCAGATATTCAGGAAGTGAAAAACACACAGGAAATAATAAACAACCACATTAAGCATCTTCAGAATAGAATGTCAGACCTAGAAAATAAAGTGACTGAGCAGCAACGTACAGGCCATGAAGAACACCAAGTAAATAAGGAAGAAAGTGAATCATTACAACGGCTGATAGATGATTCAAAGAAACAATCTCAAAATTATGGGAGTCCAGGAGAAGACTGAGGACAAAACAAAAGGCTTAAAGGACATGTTTAATGAAATGGAAGAAAATTTCCCAAATGTAAGAAAAGAAATGAACATAGAACTATTGCAGACATATAGAACACCAAATAACTTTGATCAGAAGAGATCCTCATCACAACATATCATAATTAAAATACTAGAAACCCAACACAAAGAGAAAATACTAAAAGCGGTAAGAGAAAAACAGAAGGTGACCTACAAAGATAAGCACATCAGGATAACTGCAGACTTCTCAATCCAGACTCTAAAAGCCAGGAGATCATGGAGCAATGTCATCCAAGCACTGAAAGAACATAAATGCCAACCAAGACTGCTGTATCCAGCAAAATTATCTTTTAATTTAAAGGAAGAAATTAAAACCTTCCATGATATAGAAAGCTTAAAGAAATTTGCAGCCATTAAGCCAGTATTGCAGAGAATACTTAAAGGAAACTTAGAAAGTGAAAGGGATGCCAGTGACACCAATGACCCCAGAGAAAAAGCGACAACAGCTAGGAGAATGAGTTGAGAAAAAAGTAAGGCTATGCACGAAATTAGGGTATTAGGAATTGATAGGTAAAAGGAAAAACCAAATAGGGCAAAATGTAAATTGTTAGTGAAATATGAGTAGTCAAGGTATGAAAGTCAAAAATCTGAAATAACTAAGCATAGCTATTTATCTATTGTTTTAATGGTAGCATACTTATGTGATACAGGCTTATGTTCATTTAATGTAGCAAATTGATAAAGTCTTAAGCTTGTTGAATGAAGCAATTCACTTTTTTTGATGTTGAATGTGAGTTTATCCTCTTTGAGAGGCAGAAATATAAGCAACCCCAAAACAGCTTGGAAGAAAGGTAAAATCTAAAAAGAAAATGTAATAAAAATATAGAATGATAATTGAATCATCTGATTGATATGCTTTTAAAACAGTACCAGTTCTTATATAAAATCTGTGAAATCTCCCCACAACATTATTATTAGTAGTAGTATAGTAGTGTTCAAAATAGAATAACTTCTAATTAACAATGCAACATGAGGAATTGGTATAAAATCCCTTAAGAATACAAATGCATGAATAGGCAGATAAAAATATAAACCAAATCTAGTAGAATGTTAGTAATCAGTGAAATGTGAGGAAATAGGTTATGAAAGTTGAAAAATTTTGAAATAACTAAATTTGCCTTCATATCTGTTACTTCAAGTATATTTATGTGATATGGATTTAAGTTTACTTAATGTACCAATGTGATATAGTTTTAACTTTGTTTTACTGTAGCAAGTAACTTATTAGGTCACTGATGAAAATTTATCCTAAGAAAACTGATTGATGTTAAGATAACCTCGTGAATGTACAAATATGTACCTTCCAGTATTCAGCTAAGGCATCTGAATTTTAACTTTTTTTTCTTCTTTCCCAAATTTACTAGTCTTTTGAACTACATGCTTGTAGTTATTTTCTAATGTGAACTGGTGGGTAAGGCCAGGTTTAAGAATAGCAGCAAAGATATAGCAAAATATAGAAAAAAACCTTTTGGTAAATATTCCAATAAAGGGATTTGTTGGATTCAGAGAAGAGGTATCAAGATTTAACTACTGTGACCCATTTGAGGAATGGGAAGCTGAGTTATAGTGGTGATTTAAGTGAAATGATTTAGGTGCAGAAGATTAATATGTTAAGTACTGTATAGACTCTCTGACTTGGAAAACGCAGAACACAAACATTCTATAGAACCACATGAAGTGATAGCTGGAGTTGGGGGAAGGGATAGGGAGGGTGTGGGGGGGTCAAGAATGGGAAGGGATTGTAAAGTTGATATGATACATATGTGCACAAAATACCCAAATTCATTGTAAACACTATGTATTACATAAGTATATTAATAAAAATAGTGGGGAAAAAAACAACAACAGAACAAAAAAGGTCATAATAGAGTCACTCTTTAAATTCATCGGTGGGGACTTCAGGCGAGCGGGTGTCATGGAAACCAGGAAAACAATTGCATTCTGCCTCAGGTGTTATCTGAGGACAGTCTTTACTTTCTGGTTGGTTTAAACCAGAGGATTCGTGCATTTCAAGAGGGTTCACTTAGCAATCACAGGAATGTTAGTTCAGGCACCAAGCAGGGTCAGCAAGTCCACTGTGTGGCCAAAAAAGGGGGCTACCATAGCCTGAGAAAAGTTGTCTGTGGAATCTGTAGTACTCCATCCTCTCCATGAGTCACTGAGTATCCCATTCTTGTAAGATGTTTGATGTAGGTGTGGCTGCTTTCCAGGAACATTAGTTTATAGTTATTTCCCTGGACGTGTGGATCAGAGATTAATCTTAGATAATATTTTCTTAGACAGGGTCTTGTTCTGTATTCCAGACTAGTCCTGAACTCACTCTGTAGCCTAGACTGGCCTATAACTCACAGCAATCCTACTGCCTCCGTCTCCCAAGTGCTGGGATTACAGGCATGCCCTACTGCACCCAGCTTATGTAGTGCTGGGAATCAAACCCAAGCCTTGTGCTTGGTGGGCAAGTACTCTAATTACTGAGCTACACTCTCAGCGCTACTCTTAGACTTCTACCAACCTTATACTTTTATTTATAGTCTTAGATTTTACCAATATTTGGAGCAAATCAATATAATTCAAGCCAAAACAAAAATAAATTATGTATTTTTTGACCCATGCTGCTTCTTTATGTACACATAAATTAATATAATCAGATCCTCAGAGAGTTGGGAACCCCTACATGGAAACTGCTCTAGAAGCCTAGTTGTTGCAGCCAGTTAAATGGGGACAAGAGCCCACCTTTACATCAGAGAGCAAAACATGAAGGAGTATTTTGAGATTTTTAATTGATATGCCAACAGATCTGATAAATCAATTTTTTTAATTACTACTTTTAGTAAATGATTAACTTTTCTAGCCACTATTTTCTGAGGGTTGTTTTTTTTTATAATAAAATAAGTTGTCAGCCTTTCGAGTGCTGGGATTAGAGGTGTGTGCCACCATGCCCAGCTCATGTGGTGCTGGGGAATTTAATTCAGGTATTTAGCCCTTTATGCAGCCCCGGCTAGGCAAGCTCTTCAACCACTGAGCCATTTCTCCAGCCTCAGGAGTTTCTAACTCACACTTTACAGTGAAGAGTAAAACCAGCTGGGTCAGAATCACTTTTCATCTGCCTAAGAGACATCGTTTCTTCTTTGCATGATTCTCTTTAAAAAACATCTCCTGAGACTTTCATAGTTCTTGTAAACATGTTTGGCTCTGACACATTCTCTCTTCTTGTTTATCAGTTTCTTTGCTTCTCCCTCACAGCGGAAATGTGAAAATGCTTTTTACATTGCCTTCTCTCTTCCCAGGGTCTCTGGTCTCAGCCAGTCGTCTTCCTGAGCGTCTCTACTACATGAATCATTTCTTTCCTGATGCTTTCAAAAGCCTCTCTTTGTCTGTGCCCATGAATTAATTTCCAGTCACTTCTTCCTGTTCATTTCTCTCTGTCCTCTCCTTTTGGGATGCCGTTTAGTCTGTGCTCATAGGTTTGATGGTGCCACATAGATTTCAAAGACTTCATTTCTCTTTATTTGTTATCTCTCTTTCCTACCCTGGGCAGCCTCAACTGGCCTGTCGTAAGTTGTGCTGATTCTTTCTGGTTCTTAGTTACTGCTGTTTGTTGATTTCCCTTTGTTTTTCCTTTTGGATATTAAACTTTTCACCTCCAGACTCTGGGTCTTTCATACTTTGTTGTTGTTGTTGTTGTTGATATTCTGTATGTGGTGAGATGTTGTTCTTGCTTTTCTTTGATTTCTCTAGGCATGGCTTTTGTTAGCTATTTGGACATATTTCTCATAGCTAACTTAAGGGATTTGTCTAGTAAATGCAACGTCTGGGCTTCGAGTCATTCTTTATTTACTCACTTTAATCTTTGCATGGATCATGATAGCATTTATTCTTGGTCTTTGTTATGATTTTTGAAAGCTAGTAATATGTGGGAAACTCTGGAGATCCAGATTCTCCTCTCTCCATAGGGCTTGTCTGTCATTTGTAGGCATTATTATTTGTTTAGTGTCTTTTCTGAACTAATTCTGCAGAGTCTATTTTTAGTTATGTGCAGCCATTGAAGCATCTAATTGTTCTGTTTAGTTCTTCGCCACTGGTTTGATTGAGATCTCTTTAAATGCTTGGAGCCAATGAGAAGCCAATAAGGTGTCTTGTCTCTATGTAGGAGTTCTGTGTACACATTGGGACAAATTATCACCCAGCTAAGTAGTTCACAAGTCTTTAACTTTTGCTTGTGTAAGACCTGAGGCTCAGTCAAAAGTGAGAAGATCTCTAGGATGTCTCGGGTATTTCTTGAGCACGCGTACAAGTTCAGTGTTCACATGATCTCCTAGACTCCCAGGAATAATCAGGACATTTCAAAAACTTCTAGAGAAATCTCATTCCAAAGATACTTCCCTTTAGATTTTGTTAGGTTATTATTTGTCTATTATTTATTGTTTCATTGTTTCTGGCAGTCAGGATGTTTAAGATGAGCATCTCTTGTGTTTGTTGTTTTTGTTTTTGTTTTTTAAACAAATCCCCTGGACAAAACATTTTTCACACTGGGCAGGCTCCTACTCAGATCAAACGAAGACAAGCCTTGTGACTTGGGTCTCTTAGGAAAACACCAGAGGTCAAATAAAGATGATTAGTTCTTTGAAAACAAAGCTTTCAAGTAGTCCCAGTTCTGCTCTGCCCCTTGCAGTAGCTGTCCTAGTGCTGATTTTTACTGGGACTGTGAGATGTTGGTCTTTGAGGTTGTTACGAACATGGAGTAAAAGGATGGGCATAGGGCGGATTCACCTTGTAGAGCTTGCTACCCTCAGAACCCAGTGCTTTTCCTTGATTTCTTACTCTCTTAATTAGTTAATTTTCAAATGATGAAACCATTGATCTTGAAAATCTTTGCTATTGCTTTCTTGAAGAGGAGGATGTTTGGAAGTCCTCAATACATCATTCAGGGTTATGTCACTTAAAATATTCTAATTGTTTTCAGTGATGAGCAAAAACCATATGGAATTTCATTGTCATGCTAATTTAAAAGCGCAGACCATGCTTCCACCATTGACGATGTAAGGTTCTATTTAAAGGTGTGACCCTGGATTCCATTTCCAGGACCACATCCATCCAAAGACTAGAAATAGGACTAAAGTGCAGTGAAGATTGGAGGCAACTGTCAGGTTGAGCCGAAAGTACCTTTGAGACCATAGTCAAATTAATTAACCTTTGAAATACAGTGATAATAACATTATATATTCATATATTTATTTTAAATTCTAAATGATCTACAAAAATAAAGAGCTTGGCAGGCAGCAACTGCTAAAATTACGTTAGCTTCTGTTGCTATTATAATTATCAAGGATATAATCTAGTACTGCTAATAACACTGAATTTTACTTAAATATGTTTCTCTGTGAGTCGAATTAAAGAGAGGAAATAATCAAACCTGTCTCCCTCACACCACTGTGTTTTCATGCAATTCCAGGCACCGTGGTGGTCCAGCAGCTGATGTCCATGATGATTAGCAAACATGATTACCTCTTCCCTGGAGATGCTGAGCTGCTGAGCAAGCCCCAGGATGGAGTAAAAAACAACAACAATGAACTTCAGAAGAAAGCCACTGTGGGTCAGGGTCAGTTACAGAACAGGGAGAACAACAACGCCAAGGACAGCCCCGGGAGGCAGTGCTCTTGGGACAAGCCTGAGTCTCCCCAGAAGAGCAGCACAGACAACGGATCCCCCGTAGCTCTACCAGGTAGCAAAACCAACAGCCCAAGGAACAGCGTTCACAAGCTGGATGTCTCTAGAAGCCCCCCGCTCATGGTCAAAAAGAACCCAGCTTTTAACAAGGGAAGCGGGATAGTCACCAATGGGTCCTTTAGCAGCAGTAATGCAGAAGGCCTGGAGAAAACTCAGACCACCCCAAATGGGAGCCTGCAAGCCAGACGGACCTCTTCACTGAAGGGACCTGGTACCAGGATGGGTACCCACAGCGTTCAGAATGGAACGGTGCGCATGGGCGTCTTGAACTCTGACACACTTGGGAACCCTGGGAATGGTCGGAGCATGAGCTGGTTGCCCAATGGCTACGTGACCCTGAGGGATAACAAGCCGAAAGAGCCAGTGGGGGAGTCGGGCCAGCACAACAGGCTCTCTACCTACGACAACGTCCACCAGCACTTCTCTACAATGAACCTCGATGACAAACAGAGTGTGGACAGCGCCACCTGGTCCACTTCCTCCTGTGAGATCTCCCTCCCCGAGAACTCCAACTCCTGCCGCTCCTCCACCACCACCTGCCCTGAGCCAGACTTTTATGGGGGGAACTTTGAGGATCCTGTGTTGGATGCTCCTCCCCAGGATGAGCTTTCTCACCCTGGGGACTATGAGGGCAAAAGTGACCGCAGGAGCGTGGGAGGTCGAAGTAGTCGTGCCACCAGCAGCAGTGACAACAGTGAGACATTTGTTGTTAACAGCACCAGCAACCACAGTGCACTGCACAGTTTAGTTTCCAGCCTGAAACAAGAAATGACCAAACAGAAGATAGAATATGAGTCCAGGATAAAGAGGTAAGGAAAATCTGGAGCTCTTAACCACCGCAGAGGGAAACAGCCTCTTCCTGTGTGAGAGAATCTCACAAGGGGCAAAAGATGTGGACTCCAAGGTCAGAGAGACCTGAGTGTGAGTCCTTGGCTTACCATTTGCAAGTCGGGGAACATTTGGGAAGTGAGTTCAATCTCGGTGAGCCTTGGTTTCCTAGTGGGAGAAATTTGAATGCTAGCAGTATCTACCTCAGAATCACATGAGAAGCAAACTAAGCCTTCTCCTTGGCACAGAATGGTTCTCAATGATGTGTTCCTCAGTCATTATTAAATATGTAGATCTGTATTAGAGGGCTAGCAGAGTGCCATGAGGCGAATAGATAAGAGGAACCTGCTAATTTTCACTGATAGTAAAATTTGTTGAGTAAAAGAAAAGTCAAAGCTTGGTGCAGTGGCACAGGCCTTTAATTCCACGCCTCTCTGGGAGTTTGAGACAGGAGGATCATAAGTTCAAGCCCAGCTGGGCAACTTAGTGAGTTAGCAGAATGTCTCAAAATCAAGACTAAAAATGAGCTGGGGGTGTAGCTCAGTCTGAAGGGCCAGAAACACATATGCACTCACAAAATCAGTGTTAATAAAGCACCAGGCACATCTTCATTTTACATTCTTTTAATCACTGGGTTCTGAAAGAATGTCTTCTACCTGCTTGGTCTAGGGGATTCAGATGAACTCAGAGAGGTGACAGGAACAAAACTCCGCAGGGATCATTTTCAATCTTTGGTTTTACTTTCTCTGGGGTTGGAATCAATGGAGGGTTTTTGAAATTAATAGTACAATGAGCAATGGGCACGAACAAAATGGAAACTTGGTCAAATCTACTTGGTATCAACTTCCGTCTTCCATCCAGATGGCCAAGGTTGGAATTTGCTTAGCAACTTCCACGGGCAGCAGTGAGTGAGTTCAGGAGCACTGGTTGAATGTCCCGTGTTCACAGCACTCCTGCGTGTCAAGCCGCCCACTCGGAACAGAGACGGAGCCCAGAGGGCAGAGTTGCAATGGCAGCCTTATGCCGCACCACATTTCACCATGACTATAGTAACCACAAGCTGATTGTTTTCATGTTCTTCCACTGTGGTGTGGGGTAGTGCCTGCATGATCCAGGCGGGAGACATAGGGCTGAGGCTTGGTTCGGCATGCGACAGGCCCAGCTTGGTCTGATCCTCAAGCTGAGTACCGGGGGACCACGTCCTGACCCATGCACAGGGTCTACCATACTTTATGCTGCTTCCATGGGTCCAAAATTCATGATTATATCTGAAACATAATGTATAATATAGTAAGTTATTTAGCATTAAGTTGACTAAATTTTCAGTGTTTCCCATCACTTCGTCAACTGTCAAACCAAAAGAGCTACAGGAAAGGAAATACAGAACACTGCTTAGGAGTTGAAAAATTCCTTCCTTATATGGAATACTTTGTGTCACTAAATGGAAATATGGTTTGAATTTTTTGTATGATATTGATGAGAAGCTAAACAATTTATTTTAAAAAGCAGAACCATCACCTTAGCAGGTTGCTCCTCTTTCTGAACGTAGTTTTTGGAACCTCTAGCTGTCAGAATTCTTGATGGCAAGGGAGCCTCATCTTCCCAGGCCTGGGCTAACACTTCAGCTCTGTGGTAGGAGTAGAAGATGTTACCAGCGTGAACTTAAGCTGTGGGCATTCATATCTGAGGAAGGTAGTGATGAGTGTGTGTTCCACGATTTGTGAGGCATTTCAGAAAGTTTGATAAAATAATAGATTTGTCCAATAGTGCCACTTCAGTGGGCCATGTCCCCAGTGCATTCTCTCCCATGTGGCAGCCAGATAGAGGTCTGCAGAAAGTAGGGCACAGGTGTGTCATGCCCGAGCCCTATAAATACAAGAGGGAAAATATTCTAGTTAAATTGCAGTTATTCCTGTTTGGAGTTACACATTTTTTCTTTAAATTTCTTTTTAACTCCTCTGTACAATTGATTGAAGATGAATAGTTGAGCTAGATTAGATGATACACCGAGCCAGATGGTCGACTTGTAAATTCATTGTCAGTGAGATATACTACTCCTAATTTTTTAAACATATTACTGTGTTATTCTTTCCCCACCAGTTCCAATTGATTTCTTAAAATATATTCTATTGTAGCGAGAGAAAATTGTTTATGTATATCAATTATTTGGTCTGATAAAAATTATTGTCATATATTGGTTTGAAATACTGTATATGACAAATAGGCCAACTATCTTAATCAAACATTGAATTTACTTATTTCTTCTACTTTTATCATACAGATCAAGAATTTCCAAGAAAGTTGTTTGAAAAATCTCCTAACATTGTCCTGGGGTTCACATTTCTCCTTATAATTTTTATATTCTATATTGAATAATTTGAAGCTTTACTAATGTGGAAATAAGAATTTGGTGTGTTGTTTATCAAGAGTGTATCAATGTACCAAGATATTGTCTTGCAAATATTGTTTCTCTTAACTTTTAAGTGAGATGCAGCTTCTCCCGTCATTCTTACTTCCAAAATAACTTCACAAGGACAGTGTGTTGCCTGATCATCCCGGGCAGCCACCAGCACATTGCCAGATTCTTACGTAAAAATGTGATACTCACATTATGTGCTTAAAATAATCTTTTCGACTATTACTGAATAGAAAGTATTTCAGAACTTCTCATTTTTATAAAGCAAAGATAGATTTCTTTTTAAGTGTTCTTACTATCTAGATAAAATAGAAGGCTCAGTTTTTTCAAAGTAGAAAAGTAATTGGGATGTAAATTTTACCATTGTTATTAACACAGAAGCTACACATCCCTAGTCTTTCTAATCTCCTTGATCTGGGAAACTTGAGTGACCCTCAGGTGACTGAAGCTGAGAGAGGGGAAGAAAACAAGTCAGCAATTGCTAAGATACATCATGTAGGAGGCAAGTGTGCAGCACTGATCATTGAGCAGGATGTGCATGTGCACACATGTATATCCACCCATACATATGTGCGCACATATACATGCATATATAATGTGTATATTAGATTTTATTGGTTATGGGGGAAAACACAGTGCCTGTTTTTAAAGACGTTAGCTTAGATTCTATACTTATCTAAAATACTATACCTATCAATTCCCAAGGACAGTACATAGCTGTATCTATTCATAAAGATACTAAGTAGCTTAAGATACATTAACCACTTGGAAATCAGTGTCAGTGGGTGAAAGTGGGCTTTCCAGACGGGCTCTGTGTTCGCAAATATCAGCGGAACGCTCATTTAATACCTGCACCCGTGGCCTCTCTTGCCGAGGCATGCCGGCCACTGTGTATAGCGGGACCATACGTTCCAGACGGGCCCGTTCTTAAGAGTGGACCTAAGCCCACAAGGGTGCCATCGGTGTCTTTCCTCTGACGGAACACACCCGTGAATGTCCTTTTCTCCGGGTTTTCCCAGAGGTTTCCCCTTTCGCTCAGGGAGTCCAAGGATCCATTCACATCCAGGACGCTTCCGGGCGTCCACCACCTTCCACTCCCGCCCTGCCCGGATGTATGGTGACTCTGCCTCCTCAGTGCTGATGGTCCTTTATTCACTGTTAAATAGCAGCTCTGCGCTTCCCAGAGATGTCCTGGGGCCTATCGCCAGAAGGACCGTAAATCACATTAGGAGAGTAAAGTGACACCACAAAGTAAAGCCAGTTCCATGGGTGGCCGGTCCCCAACTCTCCCGAGCCCGCCCACCCGGGTGGACCCTCTGGCACCACAGTCACGTGCCTCTGCTTCCCTCTCCCCCGCCCTCCCCTGCAGCCTGGAACAGCGGAATTTGACTCTGGAAACAGAAATGATGAGCCTGCACGATGAACTGGACCAGGAGCGGAAAAAGTTCACAATGATAGAGATTAAGATGCGGAACGCAGAGCGGGCGAAGGAGGACGCCGAGAAGAGGAACGACGCGCTGCAGAAGGAGATGGAAGAGTTCTTCTCCACGTTTGGGGGGCTGACCGTGCAGCCCAGGACGGCCGAGAGAGGCGGCGCCATATGGATCCAGTAGCCGCCGCCAACGCTGCCCCCGGAGGGCCTGGGGACGCGGTGGGGCGCGGCGCGGCCCGCCCGCTGGCTGGTCACCTGCTGCCCCGGGAAGGTCCTTCGCAGTGATGGGCAGCCCGCGCCAGCGCTGCGCGCCAAGGCGATGGCCTGCCCCATCAGGCTACCGTCGAGGGTCACAGCCGGATGTGGGTAGAGAGTAGGTTTAAAAAGTAAACTAAAAAAATAAGATGCATATCTCAAGGATGATTTCATTGCAAGTCTTGTATTTAAGTGTCAAATCAGTATGTTGTTGCAATCATGCTTGCTCGCAAGCATCACCTCTTGCACTTAACGTAAGCTATTTTTGGCATTGTGTTATATCATCTGCTTATTTTATAGATTGATATTTTTATTTTTCTTTTTGCTGAGGAAATGAAGATAAGAAATATAAATATATATATAAGTATATATATATATAGAGAGAGAGAGAGAGAGAGAGAGAGAGAGAAGACGAGTTACTAAAATCAAGATTACTCTGTGGCTGTGCGCTTTGTGCCAACAGACCTTGCCATGACCAAAAAGAGAAATGTAAATACTTTTATAAAATACAGTAGAGTCACCAGACACCTTTGAACTGCACTTCGAGTTCTCCCCGCCTTGGCGCTGCTCGGGTGTGCTTGGCAGTGTGACGTGATCAGGAGCTCAGAGGCTGTGTAAGAGAGTCCCTCCCTCGGGCCCCCATCCACATCTGCCTTGCCGTCTCCACGGGTGTGTGTTTTCCGTGAGGGATGCTCTTTGTGGGAAAGGGTGGCAAAGAAGGCCATTCAGGCCACCGTGCCCTAGATTAACCCGTCCGTTGGACCGAATCCCTGTAGCTGCTGGATGGTTACTGGAAGAGTTCTTTCTGTAGTTTGGAAGCTGGAGAGCTACACTTGCTAACCCACACGCCACAGGAGCGCTCCTACTCGCGCTCAGGCCCCTCCCTGGCCCCCGCAACTGCGCTTTGATGTGAACCGTTGCCCTGTGCCCCTCTGTGGGAACCCACTGGAGTCTGTGTCTCATACCGATGTCTGTCTTGTACTCAGGATGTTGTCGTCTGGGATTCTCTTCTCACCACAGCTGGCAAGGGCAGTTTGCACAAGATGATAGCAAAAGAGGACTGAGAGAAGGAGATAAATCTGGAAGAAACAAACTATTTTGCTTCTAATTTTGACAACTACCATTTTATTCCTATTAAAATATTCACTCATATTAATTTTAAAATTTGAATGCTTAAATATCCAATTTTGATAAATATGTGAACATCAGTAACGTCAACTTTCAAGAAAAACACAGGGTTCTCTTGAGCTATTGTTTGAGGGGAACAATTCTTCACACTTCAGTAAGGCGATGATTTTGAGAAACCAGGAAAATGAATCTCACACTAGAAAAAAAATCATAAAAAGTCATAATCAGAAATAAAGACTTTGAGCTTATGGGATTCGCATTTTTGGAGATCCTATGTTTGTGTGTTTATTTATTTTCAAGAAAAATGGTCTCTGCAGCATTTGTCCTGACCTTGTCCGGCCTTTGCTTCCATCTCCCTCCTGCACCAACCAGTATCTGTCTGGCAGTAACATACTTACCTGTTCCCTTTTCTCTCTTCCAGTTGTGTAACAGCATGCTTCCTCCTGGATATGCTGTAAGGAATTCAAACTCGAAACGTGCAAATTGACCTCCGTAGCTCTCGGTGTACACTTGTGCATCTTTCTCCCACCCCTGTTATGGGATGCTAATGGACCCCCCCCCAGGGGGCTGTCTGATGCAGGCAGGGCGGCGAATGCCTGAGTTCAAGTTGTCTATGATGTGACAGCTGTTATTTGACTGTCCATACATAGTGTTTCTTTCTGTGCAGTTGAAATAACACACCTCTTTCTACCATGGATGTGCTGTGTGTTTTAGTGAGAACTTGCAGGGGGTTGAGCAGAGCACCTTGACAGGCTCAGGAAAGACTTCATAAATACCAACCTTTTTTCCCTAATCTGCCTTCTTTTTTTTTTTGTCCAATCTGCTTACCAAGCTGTGTATTCCATTCATTTTTGCCATTTTCATCTGCATTCTTTAATCTGTTTTTCCTTGTCTTTTGATGAAAGCATCCTACTCAGCTACTTTTGTTCTGTGTCTTCTCCCGTCTTCCCTGTTTGCAAGTCTCCCTGTCTAAAACCCCCACTGACCACATTTTGGTCTTGATAAATAGCATTTGATGACTGCGGCTGATTTAGGACAAAATCCCACAGTGTGACCTCTGGATTCATTCCCATCTCCAGCCTCGTCCCATGGCACCTGCCATGCCATCCCATCCCTCTGGAACTGCCTGCTTGCTCTCGCTGTGTCGGCCTCTGTGGCGCACTGAGGTCACCCCACAGGACATAGCCCTGTTCTCCATGCAGCTTCCTAGAATCTCAGAGCAAAGCAGGTTGCCTTTTGGGATCCCAATTAATTTTCACATATCTCTCAGCCTTCCCCACATGTTCCTACTTTCCTTAAGAAATGAGACGCATTTTGGGAAGAAGTGTGGCAATGTAGAAGTGGAAAATTGAGGGCCATTCAGTACATCTCAACACACCTTTGCGAGACACACTACAAGTACAAGTCAACTTCCTGAAGCTGTCTTCTCACTGGTAGAGTAGAAATTACCACTACCAAGTAGGACATTGCTATCTGCCTAACGGAACAAACGTAAAGGGCCTGTGCCAGGACCTCCTCTTGGCTCCACTGATAGCTGTGCTGATTCAGGGAGCTTTGTAAAGGGCCAGGAGTGTGTCTCTTTATCTTTCACCAGCACAGATCATTATCATTGTTTTTTGAAAGAGGACGTAATAACCTTCCTGCCCTTCAACCTCTGGTTTATGAGGGATACGACTGCTCATTTTAATCATTGCCTTCAATGGTGAGGACCTGCGGTTAATGGATGTTAATGGACGCTGTGAGCAGTGGGCCTATTGAGGCTCTATTCATTCAGCTAAAAGCCTGGAAAACAGCAACAGCAAATTGACATAAGAATAAATTGGAAATAAGTAAGAATACAGTCATTGAAGCAGAATCAAGAGGTCATTTGCTACACTCTGTATACTTCATTAAAACTAGATAATTAAAGTTAAGGTTGCTATGACAATAAATTAAAGTTCATTGCTATGACAGTAACAACTTAAAAGAGGAAAATTTGCTTTTGGCTGATGGTGTCAAGGGCTTTAGCCATGGTCAGCTGGCTCCAGTGTTTTTATGCCTCCAGGGAGGCAGCAGCATCCTGGGGGAAGGATGTGACCAAGAAAAGCTGCTCACGTCCTAGTGGTTGGGAGTGGAGTGCGTGAGAGCCCACTCTGGTTAGTGTCCTCCTGCTGCAGCGTTAGTCCCATCCAGGTGGTACCCACAATCAGAGAGTGTCCCCTTCCGTCTCTGTCCCACATGTTGACTATCTTTGGAAGCACCCTCACTGACTCATGTGGAAGTGTGTTTTAATGCTTTCATAGACATTTTTAATGCAATAAAGTCAACAGTCGAGATGAACCATTACATAAAAAAATTCTAAATTCCAAACTCACAAGAAAGAATTTACCTCAAGTTGAGGAGTCTACTATGATGGTTTCCCTCGTTCAAGCTGTATATCTCAGTTTCCTTTGGGAGTCCACCACAAATAAAATGGACTATCACATCAAGCCAACAGGAACATGGATTTTTTTTCCACATAATACAAAATCACTAAAATCACAAGTAGAATTTAAATAAAATTACTCTTACATATTTTTCATAGGTGTGGGGCCTCCTTTCAAAAAATGAGAGCATTTTCCAGGTAGAAAAGTGTATATACCACAGACATAATTATATAACATTTAAAATTTAGGAGATTATTTATTGAAAAACGTGATGCAAGTCACAAATCTCAGTCTTCTTTATTAACAGGTGGCAAGTTGATTAGAGTGGTTTCTTAGAAAAGGATATGCATGAGATCTATGTTCAAATCCCAGTGCTGCACTTGATGGCTGTGAAGATTTTAGACAAGTTATGTAACTTTGTAACCCTGAATGTTTGTTTTCTGAGTTCTTAGCAGAGAACCCTGTGGCTATTACTTGCTTCATAAACAGTAGTCACCAGCTCTCAAATTCTTCCCACTGAAAAGAGGTTCCAGCTCATAGAACACAGTAGGGTTCTGGCTTCAGCAATTTGCCAGGAGGAAAAGGATATCACATTCAGAAGAAGAGGGAGTACTTTTCTGTCCCGGGATTGTATTTGTGTCCAAACTGTCTCCCAGAAGCTGATGGCAAGGAAGGGCCTCCCGGAACACTCCTTCTGCTCTGAGATAGCACCATGGAAGGGCCTCCCACAACACTCTTTCTGCTCTGAGATAGCACCATGGCATCCATTCTCCATAGAGTTAGCTACAATTGTCCTTCCTCGGCTTCCAATGTCCACCCTGAAGACAGTGCTGGTTGTGAAAAGTACTCAGTAAAGTACCACGCAACTACCTCAAGATGAGGGCAAGGGATCCTGGGATACACGCTTCCAATAAACACTTAACAGCCTGATGTACTATAAAGGTAAGTACAAAATCACGAAGGTGAAGGGGGAAAGGCATTTTGAAGTCAAGGCAATGATGAACAAGGGGAAAGTCAACAGCTAGTGTGGCAGTAGAACACCAAATGTGAAGGTTCGTTTAGGGCGGACCCTGGGGAGACTTGCCAGTGAAACAAAAATAATCTGTCAAGTCGATGCCATAAGTGCAGCCCAGAAGCACACTTAGGACAAGGATGGCTTCTACATTCTAATTCAAAGGAGGCAGCCCAGCTGGATACATTTTGCCTGGTTCCATTCAAAAACCACAGGAACGGAGGCCTGAAAGCATGACTCCCCGAGGCCTAATTCGTTATTCTCTTTATAGTCCTATTAATTGCACAAGTGGGGAATCAGTGGAAAGTTAGAGCTGCTCAGCTTAAAGGCCTCTTGCTGGGCCAAGTGACTTGGAAAACTAACAGTCCCCCAGGCAGGCAGTCCAAGATGGCGGATCTCTGCAGCTCCTCGTGCAGAAAGGGGAGCTGAGGAAGAGCCTGCTACTAAAGCACCGCTTACAGTTCAGGTCAGGCATTGATTATTTTTAAACTAGGTAGAGCTGCTCCTCCTGTAAAGCCTCTTCAGGGCTCAATCCAGCTGAGACCAGCCTGCCGAGGTAACTTACTTTTCTCTCTTAAATAGAAAGTAACAGAATACTGAATTGTCGGAACTGCGGGGGCCAACTAGCCCCACTGTTTTTGAGTAGAACCATGTTTTACCGCTAAGGGAGGCCCTGGGCCCCCCACTGTGCCTGTCACTGTCCCTCCCAGCCCTCTTCTCTGCCAGTCTCAGTGAATTATTATTCTACCAGTGTGATCTCCGCCCCTGTGTCTCGAGTCCTGCTTTTCCTACCAAAACTCACGTTGCGATATCATTGCCATCGTGTCAGTGTTGGAAGGCAGAGTTCTCTTTTTTTTTGTTGTTTTTTTTTTTTTGAGACAAGGTCTCGCTCTGTAGTCTAGGCTGCTCAGGCTGGCCTCGAAGTCCTGGCAGTCCTCCTGCCTCCTGAGTGCTGTGAGTGCTGGGATGACAAATGTGTGCCACCATGACCAGTTGTATTTTATGAGGTGGATCCAACCTAGGGTCTTGCACATGCCAAGCCAGAACACTAACCACCCCAGCCCTGAGAGGGCTGACTAGATGGCTTGTAGGTTAGGACGGTTTTCCTGCCAAAACTCATGCTCCCGTTAGTGTTAGTTATTCTCTAAACATGTAGCAAAATCAGGCAGTCAATTCACTGGTCCTGCTTTTTCCCCATTTGGTAATGTCCTTATTACCATACCAATTACATTGCTTATTATTGCCTGTTCTGGTCCTGTATACCTTCATGGTTCAATTTTGGCAACTCATATGTGTTTATAAATGTATCTGTTTCTTCTAGCTTCTCCAACTTATGGGAATGTAAATTTTCAAAATAGTTTCTAATAATCCTTTGGATTTCAGTGGTGTCTATTTTAATTTAACATTTTCATTTTTGAATTTTATTGATCAGATCTTCTCTCTTTCCCGTCCTGGTACTGGAAGTGGAGCTCAGGGTCTTCACATTGAACTACATCCCAACCCACTTTTTATGTCTAACTTTAAGACAGGTTTTCACTAAGATGCTACATTGGCCGGTTGGGCTTGAAATTGTGCTTCTCCTGTCTCAGCCTCCCAGAGAGCTGGTAATACGTTCCCATGCCACAGGGCCTGCCTCTCTTCCCGTTCTTTCTCCGAGTAAATTCAGTCAATCATTTGTTAATCATCTGTGTCTTTTCAAAGAACCAGCTCTGATCATTTGATGCTTTGTATTGTTTTTTTAAATTTTTTTAACCTCAATTTCATTAATTTCTACACTAACCTGATAACTTCTTTTCTTCTTGTAGTCTGGATTTGGATTTTTCCCCTAGGATCCTGAGATGCATCGCTGGGTTATATATTCAGTATTGCTATGTATTTCTAAGGTTGGCAGTCATGGCTCTCAAATTGGCTCCCAGCACAGCTTTCATTGTGTTTTACGGATCCTGTGTGTCATATTTCCATTGTCATTTGAGTCTAAGAAAAGTTTGATTTTTTTTCTATAAGCCATTAATCATTCAAGAGTGCATTTTTCAATCTGTTTCTGTTCTCCTAATATCTGTGATTTCTTGTGCTGCTCTCTTTGGTGGTTTCTAGTTTCATCCCACTGGGGGGTGACAGGGCGCAGGAGAGAAGTGAAGGTATGATTCATTTCACATTGGTTGGGCAAAATGAAAACTGACTTGCTTGTGAGTGTAATACTGATAAATGTGTGATCTCAAGATAGTGGCTGGTCACCAGCTGTTTATTGTGTTAACTTCCTGGTTGTCTGCCCTGAGAACATTTGGCAGGTTTATTTTCAGAGTTCCATGTTTGCAGGTTTGTTTTCACAGGCTTTACACTTGGGCCTGTCCCACAGAATTGCTGAGGTCAGCTCAGACCGCCAAGTACCCTTCAGTCAGACACTTCTGTGGTCAGGTGACAGATGGGTAAGATTGTAACCTCTGTGGCATCCAGTCAGTGAGGACCCAGGGAGCGACCTGCACGAGGGTGTGCATGCTGTGTTGTGCTGCTGCTGGTGGGAGTCTGTCTAGCAGACTCAATTCTTGAAAAATCAATGTTCAAGCCTCACCCTGCTGTCCTCCAAGTTTCTGTGTTCATCTTGGTCCTTTGGGCATCTGGGCTTATGTCTTACAGTTCATGAGATTAATTCAGTTTTTTGTATTTGTTGATACATGCTTTATATCTTAAAATATGATTTATTTTGGAAAAAGTTCCAGGGGTTGCTGAAAATGGATATTTTGCTATTGTTGGATGAAATACTCTGTTAAATCAATTTGTTTTATGTTGTTGTTTAACTCAATTTTTCTTTGTTGATTTTTAAAACTTCATTAACCTGTACATTTGTGAGAATGAGGTGTTGAAGCCCACACTATACTTGCATTTGGTGTTTCTCTATATTTTATGTCAAGTAATGTTTGTTGTGCTGTTATTACATCTGGGTGAATCGTTTCTTTCACCAATATGTAGTGACCTTCATTATATCTTCTGGCAAGTTCTGATTTGAAGTAAACCTTGCCACATATTATAACACCTTCTCCTGCCAGCCTTCAAACTCCAAATGTTTGGAGTATGGTTTTGCATACTTTCACTTTCAGATGCTGTGTCATTTTGGATGTTGTCTGTCTCTTTCAGGTAACATATAGCTAAATCTGGTTTTTGGGCACCCTTCCTTATCTGTCTTTTTATTGAAGAGTGAAGACCATTTACATTGAATGTATTATTGAAAGTGAATACTTATTCTTATCATTATGTTGCTTTTCCAGTGCTTGCTTTATTTTTCATTTAACCATTCATCAAGTGGGACTTACGGTTTTTCTTGGCTTTATGACTATTACTGCTCTCCTCATCTTAAGTATTTTCTGCAGTGTAGGCAGATTGGTCATGAATTTCTTTAGTTTATTGTGGAAGGTCTTTATTTCACATTCAATTTTAAAGAATAGTTTTGCTGGACAGAATAATCTGGGTAGAGAGTTATGGTCATCCAGGGCTTGAAGGACTTCAATCCAAGCCCTTTAAGGTTTGTGTTGACAAGTCAGCTGTTGTTCTGATGGGTTTGACCTTCTCAGTGACTTGGTACTTCTCCCAAATAGCTTTTAGTAATCTCTCTTCACTCATCTTTCTGGCATTTTTAACTAGAATATGTTGTGGAGTTCTTTTCTGGTTTATCTATGTGAAGGTCTAAGTCTGCCTGCCCTTTGCCTCAATATAGATCTGTTGTGATAGTTTTCAGTATTACTGAATGAATATGCTACTAAATCTGCTTTGCTTTTGAGTTCTGATATCCCTTTTTCTGAAGTGATCTTGCCTACTATTGATACTTCCAATTTTTAAATTTTGAATTATTGGGGTTTTCATTTCCAGGACTTATACCTGATTCTTTCCCATACCTTTTATCTGTTTGCTAGAGAGGTCATGCCTTTCACTGTCTTAATTCTTAGGGTGCTTATATGTATCTTCTTCAGGCTCATTAATCATCTTAGCAATTGATCTATTTAGCTGATTATTTGTCACTTCTTTTTTCTCTTTAGCATTTAAAAAATTTTTTATCTAAAATTCAGTTCAGATAATTTTTGCATTATCTGGAATTTGATTCACGTCACAGTCTGAGGGAACACTTTAGAAGGTATCTCGTTGCCTTGTTTTCTCATTATTGCTGTGTTTCTGTGCAGATACTTGCAAGGAAGACTGTCTCTTCCATCCTAGTGTGGGATGGTTTGGTAGTTTTCTCTTTGTGATTATTTTAGGGTTAGGAGGTTATCTCTGTGTTTGAGTTGTCCCTCAAGTCTATTGTGAATGGCGGGTTCAACCTTTAGTAGTGGCATAAGAGGACAGAGTAACTACTAGTAGCACCCATAATTGAGTAGCCAGTCACAAATAATGGCAGCTAATTAAGAATATGCTTTAGCAGATATATGTGCTTTTTCGCTAGCCCAGGAAAGACAGAGAAAGTACTAAAGTATTTGTTAGAAAGATTAAATCTCAATGATATTTGTGCTAACCCTAATAGTACATATGCAAAAGAGTGAAAAAGATAAAAAAGAAAAGCAAAAAAAGAAAAAAAAGTAAAGGAGGGAGCAGCTGAGTTACAAGAAGGTATGTGGGAAGAAAAAAAGAAGGAAGAGAAAGAAAATGATTATAAATGGAAGGCTGAAAGAAAAAAAAACAACAAGGAGACTGGACCTAGCGGTGCAAGTAGAGCAACGTTAGATGTCACCAGGAGAGGACCACTGATGTAGGCTCAAGTTGACTAAAGCACCTGGAACGCTTGGAGCTACCACAGAAAACATGCAGCTACCGGCCATCCACAAATTAGTTAAGGACGACTAAATGTACTTTTAAAAAATCAGGCAAAACCTCTTTTGGAAATATTCTCAGGAGGGGTGTCACTGGGTTGAAGGGGATATTTATTTCCAGTCTTTTGAGAGATCTCCCTACTGCTTTCCAAAGCGGTTGCACGAATTTACATTCCCACCAGCAGTGCAGGAGAATTCTTTTCTCCCCACAGCCTTGCCAGCCTTGATTACTATTTGACTTGTTGATAAAGGCCATTCTCTCTGGAGTGAGATGGTATCTTAGCATTGTTTTTATTTGCATTTCTCTTATGACTAGGGATGTGGAACATCTTTTCATGTATCTATTGGCCATTTGAACTTCTTCCTGAGTGAATTGCCTCTTAATTTCTTTTGCCCATTTTTCCATAGGATCCTTGATTTTGGGGGGGCTTACTTTTCTTCAGTTCCCTGTATATTCTGATTGTAAGCCCCCTATCTGAGGTGTTGGTGGTAAATATTTTTTCCCAGTCTGTTAGTTCTCTTTTTACAATGTTGTTTCCCTTGCTGTGCAGAAACTTTTTAATTTGACAAGATCTCTTTTGTTGATAATGGAGATAATTTCTTTTGCTCTTGGTGTCTTGTCAAGGAAGTCTTTGCCTACCCCTGTCTTTTAGATATTTGCCTAATTTGTCTTCTAGGAGGTTCAGTGTTTCACTTTTAAGGTGTAGGTCTTTGACCCACTTTGATTTGATTTTGGTGCATGGTGGTAAGTATGGGACTAGATTCATTCTTCTGCATAAGGATGACCAGTTTTCCCAGCACCATTAGTTGAACAGGCTGTCCTTTACAACACATAACAGAGATATATGTATAACCATGTTTATAGCAGCACAACTAACAATAGCTAAAGTATGGAAGTCACCAAAATACCCATCAACAGACCAGTGGATACACAGACTGTAGTATTTATACACAATGGAATACTACGCATCTATAAAGTCCAACAACGTGGAGGCTTTTGCAGGCAAATAGAAGAAACTTGAGAACATCATGCTTAGTGAAGTGAGTCAGAAGCAAAAGGTGAAACGTCAAATGGTCTCTCTGACATGAGAGACCCAGATCACAACTCTTATGGAACTTAAAGCGAAAAACAAAGTGAAACAGGGGGGTAAGGTGGGAGGGAGGGAGGAGTGAGTAGGGGGAGGGACAAAAGGAGAGTGGGAAAATCCTTGTCACCTTGACAAGATATGTATGTACACAAAATGCTCAACTCCATTGTAAAACTTAAGTTTTGTGCTTATACATATCAATAAAATGCGGGGGGGGGGGGGGGAGAATAAATTCTGTTAAAAAATCAGGCAAGAAAAAAATGAGGACAATTATCCTACTTTAAAAAAAATTAGAATGAATGTTTTGAAGTCTTTCCTCCATGTTGTTATGTGATATCAACATGCTTAGGAGCTTCTGGCGTCCATGCCCTTCCCACAGGCAAGTGACTTGAGTAGTCTCTCGGAGGGCAGGAGGTGGTCCCCTACCTCCAGCGTGCTGTTCTGGTGGTGTTTCTCCATCTCCTGTGCTCCCAAGTCAAGCTAGCCTATGCCTCGCCAAGATTCTGTCTATCCCGAGATTTCAGTGGTATCTGGGGAATGGTATGAGGGAGCCTATTTTCATCTGCTCCTTGGGTCTTGTGAACCAGCAGGAGAGAGCCCCTCCGATGGCACCCCTTTAGTGTTTTCTTCACCTCACTGTCTTGCATGTACCTGCCACTGCAACTTCCTGTATTTCTGTCTCACAAAGCTCATGGTATATGGTACCAAGTCTCCCTCCAGAACCATGCCCTACACCTCTCTGTACCTCTGGGACTCCCAGGTTCTACCCCAGCTTCTGTCTTCTGAGTGTCTGCATATAGCAAATCCTCTCACCCTCCTAGAGGGAAGTGAGCGTGGATGCACATAATAGGAGGAGCTAAGTGGAGCCCTCAGGGATGGCAGCCCCATTCAGAACTGGGCTTGCAGCCACCAGGTTGATATGTGCAGGTGAGGCAAGGGGCCCACGCTCTCCAGCCTGCAGAGGGACATTACACCTGAGGATATTTAAGAGCTAAAAGGTCACAAGGTGAATGTGAGAGTGAGTCAGCAAATGGGATTCTGAGGGGATAAAAACCAGTTGAAGTCCAAAGCCAGTATGCAGTCTCTGTGTCACTATCTATGTTGGGGTGGGCTTTTCTCTAGTGTGAGTGCCTTTTGAGACCCACAGGCCTTACCCATTCTTGGAATGGCCCTTCACTTAACCTTGTGTAGGTAACTCCTTCCCTGCTCTCCTGTAACACCAGCAAGCTGTTACTTCCCCAAATTGGTGTAGTCAGTCCTTACTTTGGCCTGTCTACTGTGCCTTGTCTGGGGTAAGTGGACACAGTTGTTTGTATCTCCTAGGAAAATTGAATCCCGCCACAGTGTCTCTCTAGCTCACACTTTCTGCTATGGAGACCATCTGGCCAACATCTCACTCAGTGGGTCCCATGTCTCCGTGGCAAAAGTGCCAGACCAGTAGGCACTGAAGGCTGTGCCAGCTAGATGAGATGCTGGTCAGCATCCACCACCCTAGCAGGATGTGTACATTTTCCAAGATGGCGTATTCTCCAGACCTAAGCTGTAGGTAGGGCCAAGACTCACGGAAACCCTACTTCTTATTCTCTCTCCCTTCATTCCCGGATCCATCTATTTGCCTCCTCCTTCCCGCTGCCTTCACGTGGCTGGGCTCCCATCCACCCCCTGCCTCACCCCACAGCGGCGTGCCTGTTGACCTTAGCAAGTGTCCCCAAGTATTCTGTGACTCCTGCTGCCTTTAGCTCATGATAATTTGACCTCCCACATTCTCTTAAAGTCACCGGAGTGACTCTTATTCAATTCTGCCCATCATCTGCTCTGAAGGCCAATGATGGATGACCTTCACAAAATTAAACTCAACTGTGGACTTTCAGGTGGTCTCCCAGTTTTTCAGTAGCATTTGCAAGTTGCCCACTCCTTTATTATGGAAATAGCTTCTGTATTTTTGCTTCCTAAACACTTCAATTTCCTAGTTTTCTCTTCACCTCACTGGACACTCCTTAGGACCCTCCCATGTTCTGATGTGTCTCTGTTGGAGTTCTCGCAGTGTCTCCACCTTCATTCCCTCCTTTTAAGGTACACTCAGGCCTTGAAAGTTCTTCCTGACACAAGGTTTTAATACCATTTCTAAGTGGATTACTCTGAGATTCATGTTGCAACTGAACTTCAAGTCCAATCTACACAAAATCCTGCTATTCCAAGTGGGTGTCTGATAAGCACGTCCAACCATACCAAAAGCAAACATACCCCAGCCTATTGTTTACCATCATTTAGCTCATAGTTTAGGTAAAAATATTTAGGTCTCTCTAGCCTCTTCTTTTTACGTCACCATCTCAATCCATCAGCAAATCTGTCAGCAGCCCAGACACGTATTTGTAACAACACCTTGACTAAATGTTTCTCAGAACCTCTACTTCTTAATCCAAGCCCATCATGCTGTTTTACAATTACTGGAATTGTTTCCTTTCTCATTTTTCTTAGAATTTGCTCTATTCAGAAGTCTCCCATCCAAGTACTAACCAGGCCCAACCCCCTTCGCTTCTGAGAGCAGATGAGATTGGGCATGTTCAGAGTGGTTTGGCCGTAGACAAAGGTACTTTTAAGAGAAAAATTAGATGGCATTGATTTCCTTCTCAAGTCTGACCATCACCTCACCTTTAGAATAAAATCCCGTATCTTGCTACTCTCTGACTCCTGCTACTGCTCCAATTCCATTGACTGTCGCACTTTTCTTGTCTTTTCTGCCTGATCCACAAGATACTTTACCATTCTCTTCATATGTTTAGAGGCAAATTCTTACTCCAAGACTTTGTTCTCAGTCTGAAATGATGTGCCTTAGATATTGATATGGCTTATTCCTTGACTGCTTTTTCTAAAACAACCTTGTTTATGCCTTACTGTTCAAACTTGTTCTGTGTTCTTTGTGTGTACTACTGTATCACACGCTCTACCAGACTGTGGACTCCAGGAAGGGAGGAAGCATGCTGAATATATCACCATGGTGCATAATCAGCCCCTGAAAGACTGAAGGGCTCAGTGAGCGGCTACATGTGACTGATCAGTGAATGCTTAGAGCTCAACATAAAACTTCAGTTGCAGGTGCTCAGAGATATCCTGAGGAGAATCTTTTAATAAAAAACAATTATGCAATACCTTTGGTTAATTTGAAACTCCCATAGTCACCCACTGACTGGGCAAATACCAGAAATTTAATTTCACGTAAGAATGCCACTGTTGAGAGATTCCAGCACCTGTTGTGGTACTGTTTGCTGATCTGAAGATTGTGAGGACAGAACGGGGAATCCTCAAGGTCAGCAGACACGCCTCATAACTCTCAGCTTCTCAGAGGCAAAAAAAAAAAAAAAAAAATCAGGGCAAGCAGTTCACAGCGCAGAAAAGAACAATATGTGTTTTTTATAAAAATTACAAAAATGATTTCATCTCCCATAGTGTAATCGGTAGTAATCAAATTCTCTTATACTATTTTATTGAGTGTCCTAACATGAGGGCACAGCTGGTATACTCATGTGCAGAATGACAGCACTACCAGAACCAGATTCCTTGTTTCACTGTTTTGGGATTCACTTGAGTCATGCCATGACTGAGACACATTATCATTTTTAAAAGTCATGGCGATAAAGATATTTTGCTTCAAGCATATACTGTTAAACAGGATTTATTAACTAAAGCTTTGAAGATAAAGACACTGCATGTTTCCTATACAGAGATGTTCAGTAAATGCTTCTGCAGTCAACTGATAAACTGCTTTAGAAAGTAAGTCAGAAATTAAACTACACATTCTTAGAGATTACTGTGTACCAACACTAAGTTTGCCACGTATTAATTAAAGAAGCAATTAGTTTTTGAAAGTCTTCCTTTTGTAAAAGAAATACTTTATTGATATTCACTATCTGACTGGCATATGTGATTGTTTATAATCATATTTCCACAATCATGAATTTGAATGTGGAAGACAAGTTATGGGTGGGACTGTCTCCTAAGCAGAGTATGCCAAGAATGAGATCATTTCTGTGATGGTACTAGAACATGTAACTTAGAAGACTTTGAAGCCGGTTTGAGGGAGAAATTTGGAAAGATTTGGAGATGCAGGCTGGAGAAGCCTTCGAACATTGTGGGCAGTGCTTGATGTACAATTCTGGTCAGGCCAGCATGCTGATAGGAATGCAGACAATAAAGGCCAGGCTTAGGAGGGTTCAGTTGTCAACATGAACTCCAATAGCAACCAGACCAGAAACCACATGTCATGTTGTGGCAGATAATTTGTCTATATTTTGCCCATTTCTCAAAACTTTGCAGTAGGCTGAGATTAGTATGAAAAAGCAAATGTCATGGCAGCCCAGTATTAATACTGCTGCACAATTTCAGCCAGATTTAGAGTAGACATTAGGACAAAAAAACCAAAGCAGAATAATTTCGAAAATTTTGCTGGAGGCCAAATTTGCTGGAATTGCCTAAAAGGATGGAGCAGAGGACAGCTTGGTTGCTGAAAAGATTATCATGAAAATAAAGCCAACTACTGTATATAATGGCAATAGGAAAGATGGCTCAAAGGCGTCTCCTATGGTTTGAATTTGGAGTGTTCCCGCAAAGCCTCATTTATTTGTATATAGTGTGATATCTATTGAACCATATGCTTTTGGGAAATATGGCCTGACTGGAAGGGACAAATGACTGGGGTATGACCTGAGAGACTGTGTCAGTTTTTTGAGTGGGGTCACTCAGAGCAGAGCTTTCAGGTTTGTGTTATTGCCTTGTGGGCTAGGAAGTGAGAGAGAGGCACCCCTCCTGGGTGTGGGGAACACAAATGGCAAATTGAACTTAGTAAGGGAAGGTAGAAGAAACGGCATTACAACTTCTTCCTGGGAAAGCTCTGTCCTTGCCCCTTGTGACTAGCTCCTCACTCGTGACTTCTGTCTACAAAGCCACAAGTAACTCCCATGTGCTTTCCCCAGTGCAAGCCTCCCCATCAATGGACCTTCTGAAATTGTGAGCTAAAATAAATCTTATCTCCCTTGGTTTTGCATGTCGAGCGTTCCATCCTAAGAATGAGAAAGTAACTAAGAGAGCGTCTCAGGAGTTGAACAGGCCCCACCCTTGACGGGATTGGGACTGTGATTTAAAAAAAAAAAAAAACCAATGGAGAAGAGAGCTCCAGGATACACGACTCAGTGTGGTCACCTAAGAAGCTGTGACCCGGGATTCAGCCGTGCGAGCATTCAGAGGCCGCTAGGATTATGATCCAGGCCTTCTACTTGAGCTGGCAGCAAACTTCTGTGTCGTTCAGGTGGGCTAGCTTCTTCAACATGCAGAATGTAAGAGTTTTGAGGTCAGGAATGTTTTCTTCTGAATTTCAAAAGAAGGTGTGAGAGTCCAGATAGTGTGTCCCGGAGAAGGCAACAGGAAGCTGTGAGAGTGAAGCCCAAAGCACAGAAGAGATCCAAAAAGCTGGAGATGCCAGGGGGGATGGTCTGCCAAAATAAGCCAACAGCAGTGAGCAAATCCAGCCCAAAAGACAGGCCATATAGGTTGTAACCAGCCAGGCCATAGAGGTGGGGCTCTTTAAGCCCCTTGGAGCTCACCACCCCTCCACAACCTGTGCTGGGTGCCCATGGAGATGCAGGGTATGTTTGTCCTGCTGGTTTTTGGTTTTGCGTTTGTCCTATTCATTCCTCTTCCCTTCTTCCTCCCTTTGGAATGAGAATATTTACCCTGTGCCTATGTTGAAAGTATTTAACTTTCACTTTGATTTTCACAGTGGCTCACAGCTAAGAGTTTGCTGTGAGTCTCAGAGGAGACTTTGAACTTATGACTTTTCAGCAATGGTAGGACTTTTCAGAATTTAGTGACTCTGGGAGATGGATTTAATGCATTTTGTCATAATGAGATGGGCATGTGCTTTTGGAGGCCAGGGTGAAATGTTACAATTTAAATCTAAAATGTTCCCCAGCATTCAGGCCTTTTGGAAGGTGACTGGACCAAAGTGATGCTATATATTCAGTGGTGTGACAAAGAGATCAAATGAGGTAGGATGGAAGGAGATGGGCAAAATTGTATTTTATGGTAAAAGTTATAGCTTCAGGGCTCAGGCCCACTTTGGAAAAAAATCCTAAGGACCTGAAAGATAGCGGGCCTGTGTATGGGCTCTGAGTCCGTGCTTTTTATCTGTAAATTGTGTTTTCTCCTACGCTGCTCACCTCAGAAAGCTGCTCTGTGGATGACAGCATGTCTCAGTGTGCACCAAATGTGAAAATTCCATACACAAAAATAACCCACTTTAGCGACACCTCCAACTCCTTCTGCTCTCATCATTGGTAGCAGAATGTGCCATCACTCGTCCATTAGGAGGGACTGGGGCTTTCTTCTGCAAAGTGGATCCCGTTTCCATGGATACACAAGTCCCATGATGTCTACTCCCGAAATCCCATAAATATACCCAGCTGTGGCTACACAATATGCCTCCTTTTTTCCACTTACAAAGGCCTATACCCTAGTAGTGCTTATATTTCTGCTTAGTCTTTCTTGAGCTTCTTAGTGACTTGACCCAAAAATCATTATTTTTTAAATGATGGGAGTTGGCAAGCCTATTCTGTTGGCAGGGTGGGTTTAGGTGTCCTGTCCTGCCAAGGGTTGGGATAGATCTAGGTTTACTGTCTCCACTTTGGGAAACCCCCTCGATGCTGTCTGATAACAAGTGAATTTATCCACTGATGAATTCAGTAGCTAAATGTGCTTATAGAAAAGGGGTCTGTCAGAAAAGACAGATCACTGGGGGCCTGACTCAGAAAGGTGTATTCCTGTCTCTGGCTTCTCCTTTCTCTCCTTTCTGACTTTCATGGGTTGAGCAGACATCTGTGAGCAGACAATGCTCTTCCACTGTGTCTTTTTTTCTGCCTAGGGGGGCGGGGTGGGCTTATGGTAGAGTGAATCTTTTGAAAACGGATCCCAATGAACCTATAAACCTCTCTCCCTTTAAATTGTGGTGTCAGGTATTTTGTCCCAGTGCAGGCAAGGTGAGCAAAACACCAGTAGTGAAGACAAAACTCTAAGAGGCCAACCACCGCTGCTGTCAGTTCATGGCACCCAGGCAGCAAGCATAGGACCGTTACAACAGGCAAACTCCAACAAAGTCTGGGTTTGGATTTGACTTTATGTTAAGAGAAACAGATTTCCTTTGTTTTTAATATCCATAAGAAACAGAAATCACAATATATTGACTCAGCATCCACCTACACAGAGTCAAAAGAAACCGAAGTTCTCCTCCAATTTGTCCTCAGTTCCACAGGCATTTAGAAAAGGAAAGAAATCAGAAATCAGAGAATGTGAGAAAGAACACAGAAATGATTTGAATGATTTCAAACTGTCGTTAAACATCACAGAGATTGCTCCTGACACGTTAGGCTCACTGGCTTCTGTTCTCACCTCTAAGACCTTGCAAAGAAGCGGACCTACCTGGCTTTGGCGTCTACGTTTATCTAAAATTCTTAAGGGTGTGTGAGAACATATGTATATGTGTGTGTGCTTTAAGTACATTTTGCAAGCACTGATGGAGGACAATTCTTACCATTGGTAACAGTCTTTGGTGTCCAATCACACAGAATAACAGCAAGTGCAAGTTAGGTCTCACTGCAAGATGGACATGGTGGGGTGAGGAGAGCGACAGGTAAAGGCTGGGAGACATGATTCTACTAGGATATACTGGCCACTGGTCCCACATAATTAAAAATTGGACACACAAGAGTCCACATATAAACAGAGGACTTCCATTTCCGTTTGATCAAAGAAAGGGGTAAAAATGGACAGAGTTGAAGAATTAAGTACCAAAAGAAACAGTGAAATCTTCTGATTTGATCACAAGGAAAAGAACCAATTTAACTATTTACATTGTACTCTGTGGTGTCTTTACACAAAGAAGATCCCTTAGTTAAATGATATCTGTGAAAAATGTTGGGCTCTTTACAAGTGAAATGCGTGTGTGCTGGGGGAGTAGGGAGTAGGGAGTGGGTATCCTCTTCAGACACAAAGAGGCTGGGATCAAAGATTCCTAGAGTAACTAGTCCCTTTTCCTAGACTGTGGAAGATTATTTTTTTCCAGCAAAGCTAGTTGACAACATTCTTTGAAAAGCATAATGCTTTTAAGACACAGACTGTTCGAGGTCAGGAGAATCACACAGATATATATTTTGTATAACTTGGGTGCCACAATGAATATTTAAAATTTTCTTTTCTTTCCCCCGACAGACCATAATGATATATGTATTCTCACATATTCCACATGCTCCATTTGCCAAGAAAATTGTATGTAATTTTCTCATTCCCCAGTCAGCAGTTACCAGTACCTTCAGATAACATTTTTTCTGATTGTGAAAAAGACTGAGAAAAATGCCTGTCCTGATTCTCAGCTATCAATGAAGATGTAACATTATTTTCAGTTTTCATTTCACAAGAAGAAATTTTGTTGTAAGACCAGTGTGTCCCCTTGTAAACAGTGAACATGCTGACCCGCACAACACCTACAAACTAACAAAGACATAGCTAAACTGGAGGGGGGTTGGCCAAGTTCTCACAACTTAATTCTTCCTATACATGAGTACATACCTTTTACAGACCACTACAAAATATCCTACACAGGGGACAGTAGGATAAGCTCCACATAGTGCCAACTTCCTATTCCAAGGTGAGCCCCAACCACAGCAGGGCCTTCCCTATTTCCGGAAATGTGCTCCAGGTGACCTGACATGTTCCTGTCCAGAATTTGATTGTCCTTGTAAGTAACAGATGACTACATAGGAAACATGATATTTCTGCTTTCTTTTTAAGAAAAGCAAATTCAATGCCGGATGCAATATATTCTGTGGATTTCATCATAACCACTTGTTAAAAACCCAACAGAGGGCATCTAAGATCACGGAGGACTCAGGATTTTACTGTGGTGACTCTCTTATCCCATCTCCTAGCATTTGTCTGGTTTTGACTAAAACTAATCCTTCCAAGACTCCCACAGGCCAAATACTTGTCTCTATTTGCAAATGCTACTTAAACCCAAGGGATTTATTTCATTTTTTCTTGTGCATAAGAACCTCTGTGTAAAGGTAACCATCCACCAAGGGCGAACAGCATGGACTACAAGACCAGGAGAACTCAGGAAAGGCTGCGAAAACAAGGAAAGGACACAGGCTAATTCTTGCTTGGTGTAGCCTGAGGGGGAAAGATCGCCACTTCTGCAGACACGAGGGAGCCTAACTGTGAGTACCTCTAAGTGTCTGTCTTGTTGTCATCAAATGGCTGATGAAATTCTCCTTGAGACGTGTTTCTTTCCGGCAGCTGCTTGTTCTCTGCACGAGTCCCAGGTGGTGCAGAGCTGGGGTGGGGGGTGGCACAGAGGTGTCAAGAGCAGAGTTCAGAGAACAGGGAGGAGCAAGGTGAGCTAATGGGGACATGGCACAAAGCCAAATGGGAGGACACACGGCAACGAGCAGGTTTGAAAAATTAAGTTGTCTGCCACACCTATCCCCTAAATGATAGCAAGACAGCGAGTCTGGGATACTTAATTCCAGGGGACATACTGCACAATATAAAGTTCACTGCATTTTGAACAAATCCCCTGTTGTAATGGACCCGACTGTTCTGCAGCGATCCCACAACAGCAGCGCTGGCTGCGGAGGGAGGACTGCAGTTCCCGGTGGACTCTATTGCTTCACAAGAGGCAGAGCTCCCCTGCTCTTGCAGTTAAGGCAGCGTTCGGAATGGCTCCGGCCTGGAGGGGCTCCCACTCCCCCGCAGCACACTCGCCAGCCACCCTCGCCATGGGACTCACCTCATCATGTGAAATACAGTCACAATGGGGTGCGCCGGGGTGGTCAGAGCGCATGTAACGGGGGTGCGTACTTCACCAAAGGAAGTAAGAAGGGAAGCCTATGTGTGGTGCCAATTACTGCTGATGAATCCCCGTGGTGTTGCCTTGTGAGGGAACCGAGATGCTGCACAGGGCCTCCCTAAACGCTTGGGAAAGCACTGTCATTCGATCTACGCTAAACCCAGGTGGGTGTGCTAAACAGAGACACTGATGTTTCATATGGCTTTAAGACGAACTCATATTGCTAATGCTATTCAGCAGCAGCAACTGGTGGGCAGAGTTATTGCTGTCACATCTACTGCAGTACAAAATTCAGACTAGCAGCCCGTCCTGTATTGTTCAGATTTATGACAACAGAAAAACGTGAAACATAACCAGATTAAAGAGGCAGGGCAACTCCAGCATCACAATAAAGTCTACAAAGATGTTTTCAAAACGCTATCTTGAGGAATGCCCCATGCTTTCATTAATTTTGTTTTATTCCAGAGGAGGAAAGCAGTATTTCCTCTTAAAACACGACACTGGCAGGATACGAACCTGAAAACAGCCCACAGTTGGACAGTGGTCTTGGTGAGCTCCTTTTCTGTGAAGGAAATTGCAAGGATGCAACTCCTGGTACCCAGGCCAGGATTCTTCCTGCCACTGAGCATGCCCAGTGGCCAGACTCTCTCCAGCAGCCTCCGTGGTGACACATATTCACAGTTTGCCGGATTCCACTACCACCATGTATATATATGGAAAAAACAAGTTTGGGTGAGGAATCAAGATCACAAGACGGAGCCCAGCAGCCTGGGTCACTTAGCAACTTAGCAAGAGCCTGTCTCAAAATAAAATTAAGAAGGAAAATGGGCGGGGAATGTATCTCAGTAAAGACCTGGGTTCAGTCCCCAGCACCACAGAAACTTGGACATGACAAATGGAGCTTGCTCTTTAAAATACGAACGTTGGTGTCTCCTGATGCGCGAATACTAGCCTCCTTCAATCCAGGTCCACAGTGCAACGCCACGCGATAATGCCTGACACCTGCTCACTGTCTGGGAAAGGATCTTGAGCTATTATTTGTACGTTTTTTTCCCTGAAGGCCAAACCAGTGAGTGCCTGAAAACTGTCACCCTTCCCTCCCGAACACTGTATGTAAGCATCACATATGTTCTGTCTACAGATTGATACACAGGTGCCATTTAATCAGTTCAGGTATGGAGGCTACATCTTCAAGGGTCCGAGAGCTCTCTTCCCCACGGTTCCCCCCTTACATGTTTATTAGTAAGACATACAGCTTAATCAATTAACAAACTAAACAGCTTACATACTGGCAATATATTACAGATGGGTTTATGTCGGAGTACTAGATCTCATGGAATGGACTGTGTGGAACCCCAGTGACGCGGTGATGCTGTGGAGGCGCCCTGAGGACACTGACAGGAGCGTCGCTAAGGAAGGAGTGCTGCAGAAACACAGACACATGCGGATCTGGATCTATACCCATCTGACTAGGCCAAAGGAGCAGGCAGATGCAAGACAGAGGCACACACATGCCGGACGGGGCCGCTGCACACCTTGTCATGCCGTTCGGAAGGGCAGTTACAGGGCGCTGTTTTTGCAGCCATTTAAATGACACTTTGTGGAAAAGGCTTCTCTAATGTGTTTGACTTGCTTCCTGTTGTAAAGCACTGTGGGAAGGAGACCAAAGCAAGAGCGCGAGAAGTTAAATATGCATTTGAGCTTAGTGCAATACGGAACTCTGGAGATTAAGCAGGCTAGAAGATTTTTTTTTTTTTCAACTTTAGGCTTGGGCTCTCTCCTTGCTGATTTCTGGTGTTGTGTGTCTGTGTGCGTGTGTGCGTGTGTGTGCGTTCCACCATATCATCTCCTGAAGAACGCTGGATTTCGCAGGCAGGCGGCTAGTCACCTGCAACAACCCAGGGGTCCTGCCGAGGCTTCCAGGCTGCTGTCAGTGTCGGACGCCAGGGTCTGGTCGGTGGACATGGAGGAGATGTCGTTGACAGACGAAGACGGGGGGAGGCTCTCACTGCTGTTCACTGCTGCACCTGTGCTAAGAAAATGAAGATCAACATGACCAATCTGGGGCCAGAGCTGCCGGAAAGCTGCGCAGCCTGCCAACGTGGACTGCCGCCGACACCGAAGAGGGGTCCGGCCCGCCCGGTCCACAGCCACCCGGCATGGCCGGCATCGGGAGCCGTATCAGGTGGGAAAGATACAGGCAAAATGATGCAAAGTCCTGGACTGTAAATTATTCACAGGCTAATGTCATGGCTATTGTATTTCATTCTCTATTACAAGTCACTTTAACGCATAGTGGATGACTTCTGTAATCCCAGCTCTCAAGGAGGCTGGAGCTGGAAAACTGTTAAGTTTGAGCTCAGACTGGGAAATTTAGTGAGACCTGGTTTCAGAATTTAAACAATAAATAAATAAATAAATAAGGGCCCAGGATATAGCTCAGTGGGAAAGCCCTGCTTCAGTGGTTCAAATCCCAGAACACACACACACACACACACACACACACACACACACACCCTGACATCCACTCATATGCCTCCCCCCAAGCTCTGTAATCCCAGTGCCTCCAATATTTTAATATAATTGGAGGTCAAAGTATTTGAATTTTCAAAAGCTTCCCGGAGACTGCACAGCAATGTGGGAATTGGAGCCACTCACTACTTTATAGAAAAGACAGATGAGTGAGGTGCTTTAGTGCAATCATCTGATCCTGTATGCTTTTAATGCTGGGAACTTTTAAAACACATACAAGGGCCAAGTGTAGGAATACAGAATGAGGCAGATATGGAAATCTGAATAACTTGGGGATTACGGCACTAGACAAAGGAAGGAATGTGAAGTGAATATTATTGCACAGTATGACATTAAATGTAAAATTCATATTGAAAAGCAAGGAGGACTTTCAGTGAAAATTACTGAGAGAGAGAGACAGAGACAGAGACAGAGACAGAGAGAGACAGAGAGAGAATAAAGCACAGCTTTTGATTTTTTTTTTTGTTCCAGTAGGTTTGCTGAAAATAACACTGAACCGTGAATTTCGATTAATTCGGAAAGCTCTTATTTCTTAGCTACGTGGGAATACGAACATTCTCAGAAGAGAGCAGTTCAGTAGACACGTGCTGCATCGCAACAGCTTTCAGGACAAAGGAAACAGGAGCCAGGCTTGAAGAACAGAATCGGCCAGAGCACGCTCAGAATGGCGCTCACTCGGAATCCCTCCTGCCTGCGCAGTGCGTGAGAATGGCACAACGCAACCTCGTGAAACCGCTGGCTGCTGAAAATGCCCGCAGGGTAACCACCGCGTAAGGGACTATGAATTCTCACATGCACTTATCATTTTTGAGAAACGACCAAGTGTGAGATTTCTTCGGTAAGGATAAAAAATAAGTCCCAAGTAACAACTGTGTTACTACACAGACCTAGCAAATCAGAAGGGGGCAGTGGACATAATCTTTGTGCCTGGAGTTGACATTTTTTGCCCACAGAAAAAAACTGTTAATAAAATGTGACAGTATCTTAGGAAGACCGAGTACCAAACTAAGACACACAGAGGGATCCGATGTGCGCCTCCAAGTTCCATTTGTTGGTTATATGCATGTAGGAAATGTGTAACAATAAAAATAACAATAGGTACTGATACTTAAAACAATGGTAATAACAAGGAGGTTTTGTGGTATTTCTTTCTAGTCTTTTTGCTAGGATCTTTCCCTATCTGTGAAGATCTTACATCTATTCCTTTGTTCCTTAATATTTTTATATACAGAGAAGCTTAGATACTTTTTGTGCTCTTTAAAGTATTAAAAGTACCAATACTCCTTAATTTTAATTGTCTCAAGAAGAGATTTTTAATATCCTATTTTCAAATTTGTATGAATAGTAATTTTTATTATCAAAATGATGTGCAAGTGAACTGGTCTGGCTTCCACTGATTCATCGTTACCTGTAATTAGGTTCCTTACAGAAACAGCGCTGTCCTCTCGCGCTGCCTCTCATGATGGGACATCGGGGACGAGCAGAGAGCCACGGATCCCCTTACACTGCACAAGTGCCCAGCTCCCATTCCTCCCAATTCTGGATAACATCATCTTTCACGTCTTTTCATAAAATTTCATGTCACTGTAACAGACTTCTCAGAATTCTCTTCAATTTGTCCACATCCTTACTAAAGGGCAGAGATTAAAACTGGACACTAGCCTCTAGTAAACGCATGATCAGTTGTGGACCTGACAGAGTGAGATCACACTTTTCTGAATGTTTACTGGATGGTACATTCTGTTGTTATGGGTGCCTTCCAGATAATGGTGCTACAGTTTAATTTTGTTTTGATTTGAGATATGAAATAATGGCTATAATATCTATTTGTAACAGTTTTATTAAGATATAAGTTATACACTATCTACTTCATAAATTTAATTTGTATCATCTGAATTTTTTCAGCATATTGAGAGACTATGTGATGACACTTTTACCAGTCCAAAAGGAAAACCTGTGTTCCACTTCTTACCTTCCCTATGGGAGAAATAAGTAATTTAAGTTTTTGCCCCTACAATATTGCTTATTCTGCACACAGGATGAGATCAGTCGTGCCTGGCCTCTGTCACAAGGCATAATATCTTCAAGGTTCATCCACGCTATAGCCGGTGGAAGTGCTTTTCTCCTTTAGAAACCTGAATCATAGCTGATGGACATCTCATATTTTGTTTATCTGCTCATTAACTGATGAATCCTTGAGTTGTCTACTCTTTTGGGTATTATAAATAATGCTGGTGTGAACATACATGTGGAAGTTTTGTATGGACATGTTATCCTTGTAACAAGAGAAGAACTGTTGGGTCATAGAGTGAATCCGTGTTAAATTTTAATTTAGTTTTTTTTTTCTATTTGAGGAAATGCTAAACTATTTTTCAAAAATAAATGCACCAGTATACACACCTAAGAGAAATCTTAGAATATTAGTGACTGCAAGTTCACCACATCTCACTAATGTTTCATATTATATCAGTCTTTTTTTTATTAGAGCTATTCCAGTTCATGATTTGATTTGTGTTTGTCAGATGGCTAATGGTACTGAGTACCGTTAATGTGCTTGTAGGTCAGTGGTGCGATCTCTTTGATGAAAGTCTGTTCAGAGTCTGTGGCCATTTTTAGTTAGGTAATTTTATTACTGAGCTATAAAAATTCCTTATATAATCAGGATATACAAACCTTACAAGATACATGATTTGCAAGTGTTTTTTTCTCCTATGAATTTTCCTTTTACTTTCTTAGAAGTGTATCTTAAAACACAAATGTCTTTTATTATGATAATTATAGGGGGATGGAGGCATATTTCAGCAGTTACAGTGCTTGCCTAGGAATCCTGAACGCCTGGATTAAATCCCCTAGCACCAGAAAAGCTGAGTGCAGTGGCACATGCCTGTAATCCCAGCACCCAGGAGGCTGAGGCAGAATGATTGTCATGGATTTTAGGCCGGCCTGGACTACACAGTGACTTCAGAACCAGAGGGACTAGTGAAACCCTGTCTCAAAAACAAAATTATGATTATTAGCACATATTAGTTATACAAAATAAGGGTTTCACTGGGAAAGCACAATTGTTTCTAATTTTGACGAAGTCAGATTTGCTTGTTTTTTTTTTTCTTTTGACATTTGTGGTTTTAGTGCTACATCCAAGAAATCATTTCCTAACCCAATGGTTTAATTCTGTGTTTTCAACTGAAAATTTTATAACTTTAGTTCTTATACTAAAGTCTATGATCCATTTTGTGTTTATTCTTTTAAATGATGAAAGACGGGTGTTCACTTTCATTATACAAGAGTGTACCCAGTCTCAGAAGCACTATTTAAGACACTACTTTTCCCATAAAATTATCTTGACATACTTGTCAAAAATGAATTGATCATAAAGGCCAGTATTTAGTTATGGACTCTTAATTCCATTCCATTGATTTCTACATGTATCTTTCTGCAGGTAGCATGCTTTCTTAAACATTG